>CM020506.1:12067500-12075000 GCA_009823395.1 Thamnaconus septentrionalis
TCTAAACAATACTCCCACCAGCCAGTAGGGCCTCAATGGTAGGACTTTGTTGCCACAATTGACAAGTCTGAATGATTAAGAAAAATTTTAGAAGATTTAGAAAAATCTTTTTTTCTGCATTTTTGTTTTATTGAACCCCAGGGAGAAAAGTCATGACCACTATAATTTATTACATAATTCAATTACTATAATGAATTACTTAATAACATTGTAGCTTAGCTACAATGTTAGCTCCCCACCTCCCCAACAGTACGGCCTGCGTCGCCCTCCTCTGGCCTCTGGTGGTACACGTAACACGCTGCAACAAGCATCACATGTGTAAAAAGAAACAAACGGCCTGTCAATCATCCACAACTGGGAGTGTTTGCCCAGTGTGTGTGTGTGTGTGTGTGTGTGTGTGTGTGCAGGGTGAGAAATCTGCAGTGTGGAAACAGGTGATAATCTCTCCACACACACATGCTGGACAGATAAGAGATCCGGGACGGGGCATAAACACCAAGCTTGAGGTTCCAACTGTGACTGACTGGAAGTGGCGCCGCCTGACTGGTCAAACTGGTCAAACTGGTGAAGCTGGTGGACGAGACGGCCGGCGCCGCGTCTGGATCCTGTTGGCTGCACGACCACCGAGGGTCTGGTGATGAGAGCAGGGACGCTGGGAGCTTCAAGTTCACGTCAGAAGGGAAGATTCTTGCTGATGTGGACTGGTTCTGATGGTCCGTGAGACGAGGACCAGTTCCACCAGGACCAGTTTCATCAAGACCAGATTAATTGGGACCAGTTTTACCAGAACCAGTTTTATCAAGACCAGTTCCACCAGGACAAGTTGTTTTTCACCAAGACCAGTTCCACCAGGACCAGTTTCATCAAGACCAGATTAATTGGGATTTGCAGTCGGCCAAAGCACCGAGAGACTCTTGTTCCTCTCTCAGGGAGCACATGGACCTGAGCAGCGCCCCCTGCTGATCTCAGGACGGGCCGACATGGACGAGGCAGACGGTGGCAGGGGAGGTGAGAGCGCCGCCGCCCGGTTCCACCAATGAGGCCAGAAACAGCCAATAAGAATTTGGAAAATTCCAAATAAATCTGCTGGGACTTGGTGGTCATTGCAAATTGACTTTTTATTTGTGTTTCCTCTCTGAATCCAAAGGCCAGAAAACAGAAATCCTGATTCAAACAAAGCTGGAAAGAAATATTTTTGAAATATTGTTTAGATCAGGATCAGATTAGATCAGATTCAATCAAATCAGATTAATGAATTCACAAAAAGTTAAAATTCAGTTTGTTGATTATCAGCGGAAAGTAAATGACGTTAGAGAAGAAATAAGGAGTTTAATATTTTAACCTGAAGGTGGAGCTCAAGATTTCACACTTCATGAGCCAGTTTGTATTATTAATGAGTCACTCGAACTGAAACTGGTCTGAACCGAAAGCCTTAAAGCTGTTCTGGTCTCTGCTCACTTGACTAAACTTGAGTTTGGGTTTGAGCCGACTTTTCATCACGGACACTAAACATTCTAGCGACCGAGCACCCCGACCTCCCGCTGGGGTCGTGACCTTCGGGTTGAGAAACAGCAACAGGTGACCGGTGATATTTGACTCCCTGGTTGGAGAGTCCAACGGCTCACAGAGAGCTGGACGACTCGTTCATTCGCTGCAGTGGGACTCCGAACTGATGCAAAGTTGCGTGTCAGGATTTCAGATGCCCCCTGGTGGCCGCTTGGTTTAGTTATTAAGCAGTAAAACGTGCGACGACGTGTAGCGGAAGCCGACAACGACCCCGTGTTGTCGTTGCTTTGCGTTCTTGTTTTCTCTTATTGTCAACTCATTGTCATTATGATTCTTATTATTATTATCATAAAAACATATTAATGAATCATCTGCATAGAACTCAAGACACAAGTTTCCTCCATTTGTTTTGCGTGTTCGCGTTAAAATGAGTCAATAAGTTAGTTATTGTTTTAAAAAGGGCTAGCTAGAGTATCTGGTTGCCACCGTCAACAGGTTTGGGTTGCAGGTGAAGCCCAGACCACTTGGCTCGTCACCTGGTGGCCGGGTGTGGTACTGCATGCGTTAACACGTAAGCTATTTTATTTTTCATTTCCCTCCCAGCAGGAGGCGCAGTGACCTGGACGCTCCCATAGAGTCTTCTTCTCCTCTTCTTCTCCTTCATTTCTTCTTCTTCTTCGTCTTCCTTTCTTCCTTTTTTTTTTTTTTTGCGCCGTCTTTTTAGTTCAACATCTGCAGCGACTTAGCAAGAGCGTGAGAGGAGCCGCTTCCTGTGTGGCTCCACCAGCGAGTCGCTCGGATTCACACCGAGATGAAAACATCGTCGTGGACTCGGTGGCGGTGCTGCAGGGTGACACCTGGAGGCCAGACTGGGGCGGCGCACACTGAACCTGTTGTTTGGCAGCAGCGGCAGCAGGATTGGAACCAGATGTTGCTCCACTGCTACTGTTTGCCACCAGCAGCAGCAGCTTCCTGCTGGGACCCACTTCCTCCCACATCCACCAACCAGACTGGAGGCTCCAATCAGGACCAGAGCAGAGTCCTCAGCTTCTGACCTTCTCAGCACCTCAGCCTCTCAGCTTCTCAGCTCCTCAGCTTCAAAGCCAAATGAGGGAAAAAAAAATCTCTTTGTCATAATCAACTCAGAAATATTTCAGTGACTCTGGAATTCTGGCAGGATTCTGAACCAGACACAGATTTCTGTCCCGCTGGCTTTTTCTTTTTATTCGTCCCACATTATTTCGTTCAGTAAAGAACTTGGAGCTCTGATATATATATATATATATTTATTTATTTATTTATAATTTTTAATTCATATTTTATGATGAATTATGTCACCAGGTCAGGGAGAGTTTTCCAGCGCCGTTCCAACAGCAGCAGGGAAACTGAAAGACTCGACATGAATCACATGAATCACACGAATCAGCTCCTCCAGAGTTACTCAGCAGGACTTTCATCTGTGACTCCAACATTCATTTTTGTTGCCAGGTTCCAGACTGTGCTGCTTTTCTTCACATCACTTCTGACGCAATTAATGACAGCAAGCTGGAGAAGATCAAAGTGTCAAGTGGCAGCCAATCAGTGAACTTCAGGAGAGAAAATAAAATAACATCTGAGTGTGGGAGCAGGTTGAGCAGCTCAGAGGGAACCTCCAGCCAGCCAGTGAGAGCCCACGGCCACACTCACCCTCTCACTCCTCCACCCTCTCTCCTTCACCCTCCCACTGCATCGGCCAGACACTTTTTTCACCCTCCTAATTTTTCATCCAGTCACTCTGTCATCCTCTTCCTCTTTCATCCAGTCACTCACTTTTTCATCTTCTCACTGCTTCACCCAGTCACTCCATCGCCCTCTCACTCCTTGACACACTCACTCTTTCATCCAGTCTTTTTTTTCATCTTCCCACTCTTTCATCTTCTCACTCCTGCACCCTCTCACTTGCTTCATCCAGTCACTTTTTCACCGTCTCACTCTTTCACCCTCTCACTCCTGATGGTCACTCCTGTCAGTCAGGTGGTGCAGTGACTGTGATTGTTTCCAGTTGTGAGCACAAAGCAACATCAGCGGCTTCCTGTCAATCATCTATTTACTGGTTCGTAAGCGACACAAACGGACCTTCAGAATAAAAGTCCAACAGAAGCCTGGACGGGAAGCAGCTGCAGTCGCGACAGATACTCTGTCATCAATCAATCAATCAATCAATCTGCTCCGGGTCACGTGTCCGGGCAGATTAAAAACCTCCGACCGGATGTTTCCAGTCATAAAAAAGCAACTTGTGTGTCCGCCGCCAGAAGCGCGGACCGCCTCGGACCCGCTCCCGGTCCCGGTCCCGGTCCCGGTCCCGGTCCAGACCCACCCGCCCGGCCCGCTCACTCACCTGGGGACGCTGATGACCGGACACGAGAGGTGAGGCTCCGCGAGGCGCCGCGAGGAGGTTCGTCGCGAGCGGGTTCGAGCGACTCGGTGTGAGAGACGAGAGGAGCGCGAGACTGAGGCGGTGCTGGGGGGGGGAGACCCCGCCCCTCCACGGTGAAAGAGGGTGGGGGGCGGGGGGCTTGGGTGGGAGTGACGTGTCACAGTTTAGAGCACAAGGAAAAAAATGTACAAAATAGTTTCTTTCTGTAAAGCACACACACACACACACACACACACAAGCTTCTAGAAATGTGCCCTTTGTGATGTCACAAAGGGCACCAAACTGGCTCCCACCTGGTGCTTTATTGTGTGTAAAAGTGTCAAATGTAAAATCTCTCACCAACTTTTTTAATAATAAAAAAAAATAATGAAAACAAACAAACAAACAAACAAAACACAAGAGTGTCTGCTAGAGTCGCTGTGGCAGCACAGGGGGCGCTACCAAGAGTATTATGATGATGATGATGATGATTATTTAATAGATTCAAGATTCAAGAACTTTATTTGTCTGGAAATGAGATTGTGCAGCAACAGCAACAAACATTCACAACGAAGAAAGCAGCAACAACAATCTAGAATAATTGTATATATAACACTGTATACAACAGTTTACATATATATACATACATACACATATCTATGTACATATACACTGTACATATATATACACACAAAAGAAGCACACCATTGACAAAGGCACTTATATGGAATATATATACATACATTCCGTTCAGAACTGCAGGTGTGTCTGCTCTTAACTGCACAATTTTTCTAATCAAGCCGCAGCATTTATACAGTAACACACACACACACACACACACACACACACACACACACACACACACAGCTGACCTCCTGTACTGAACTCCAGTAGCAGGAAGCTGCTGAATGTCCAAATACCTTCAGAGACGTGGAGAGCGTCAGCTGCTGCTACACACACGCATACTACACACACACTCACACGCACACTACACACACACACACTCACACACCCGCTGTGAAATGCCATAGAGATGGAGCTCCTGACACACTGACCTTTGACCCCTGGAGAGGGAGAAGCTCTAATTGAGACGCCTGCTGTCACCCTGGTGACTGCTCACACACACACACACACACACACACACACACACGTATGGCAGTCCATCGTGGACCTTGCTCCATGTATGGGTGTGTATTGGAGTGTGTTGCGGCGGTGCAGCCGTGTGCCTCTGCAGGCCAATGCAGGATCTGCAAGTTCTGCCTCATGAGGGACTGCAGAGGACGACGCTGGAGGTCGTGGGCTGTGCAGCTTGCTGGTGCCTCTGTGCACAGCGCTGTGTCCTCCTCACTGTGGCCGCTCCTGGAAATAGCAGATTCTCAGATGGCAGGTAGAGCGCCACCTGTGGCCATCAGCAGCCAGGGACTCCAGTGCTGTTGGATTCATGTTGCTCTTCTTCAGGAGGGTTTGCAGGAGGTCCTTGTAGCGCTTCTTCTGACCTCTAGCAGGTCAACTGGAAGCTGGCCAGAGAGGACTTGCCCCCCAGGAGGCGGTGGGGAGGCATACAGATCACATGACCGACTCAGCGTAGGTGTTTCTGCCCAAGGAGAACGGAGATGCTAGGTGTGTGGGACCGGTCGTAGATGTCGATGTAGGACACCCTGTCTTCCCAGGACACACCCAGGACCATCAGATGTGGAAGGCCTCCAGAGTACGTATGTGCCTCTGGTAGGGGGTCCAGGTTTCTGGTCCATAGTTCTGAAAGACTCTGGAGCTGAGCCGACCGAAGCCAGCGGAGCCACGGTTGACCGTGTCAAAGGCTTCGGACAGGTCGATGAATGCCAGGTACAGGTCTCTGCAGTGTTCTCTGCATGTCTGCTGCACCTGTCTAGCAACACAGATCATGTCCGCAGTACTACACTCACCCCTGAAGACACACTGAGACTCCGGCAGGAGGTTTAGGGTAACATGACGTGATGCATGATGACCTTCTCGACCACTGACAGGAGTGAGGTGCCTCTACTGTTGATGCAGTCTGCTCTGTGGCCTTCACGCTTGAAGATTGTAATGATTGTAGCGTCCTTCCAGTCTTGCAGGAGGACTTCAGATTAGCAGATGTAGTCTGAGGTGAGGTGGTGTCCCCCATGTTTGAGGATTTCAGCTTTCCGTACCTCAGCAAAGCAAGGTGGGGGTGTCCAGGCCAGTGAGGGGTGGCAAGGATCGAGGTCATCAAGTATGTCCGTCTGGGTTGGGTATGAGGTGTTCAGTAGGGTGCTGAAGTTCTCAGCCCATCTGTCCAGGATCTGCAGTTTGCCCTCGTACAGGATGGAGCCGTCTGCTGATCTGACCGGGCTTAGGTTTCTCCTCTGTGGGCCATGGATGGACTTGATGGCATCATAGAAGGTATGGGAGTTGTTGTGTTGACCGCAGCTCTGCTCTCGTCCAATCAGGAGGCAGGACCTTGGCGGTGGTGATCTGGTGTGCTGGCCGACGCCCGGCGACCACAGCGTCACCATCCTGCACGCCAAGGTGGCCCAGAAGTCCTATGGCAACGAGAAAAGGTGGGAGGGGCTTCTCTGAGCCGCCCCGCCCACTCCTGATCCTTAAGCCCCACCCCCTCACTCTGTGATTGGTCCTGCAGGTTCTTCTGCCCACCCCCCTGCGTCTACATCAGCGGCCACGGATGGAGAGTCATGAAGGAGCAGCTGAGAGGTTTGACCACCTCCTCCCACTTCCTCCTCCTCCTCCTCTTCCCCTGTTGACTCCGCCCCCTCTTCCCCTCCCCCCTCTAGACTCTAGTTACGGAGACTCCGCCCACCGACTGTGTGGCTACATGTGTCTGGACAGCACCAGCCAATCACAGGCTGACGCCTTCAAGCTGGCATTTGACCAGCAGCCTGACTCCACGGTGAGACATGTCAGGTGCCCCCTGGTGGTCCGTGAGCCACGCCCACTTACTCTTACTAAAAAAACAAAATCCTCCAAAACACACACAATTAACTAATTAATTAATTAATTAATTATTATATTATTATCATTATTATTATTATTATTTAATTTGCGTGACACTGCCTGTCTCTGCGGAGCTTCAGCGCCGCCGTGTGCCACCAGAGGCTGCTGTGGAGCTGCATTGTCTTCTTTGCGGGTCTGACGAGAAGAGACTGGCAATATGGCAGCGCTACAATTCTTTCCTAGTGGCCACTCAAGGTATTGCAGCCAAAAATCCCATAGTTCATATAGTCCATATAATTTGCAGGACGTCTCAACTCGTTCTGATTGGCTGATGCATCCTGATGTGTCACATGACCTACAGAGGCATGATGGGAAGTGACACTACTGCACAAGTGATGCGGAAGAAAACCTGGAAACCATTTTAAGCCATTTTTCCAGCTAGCTGAGTAGCTCCATTGAAATGAATGGGGTGGGCTATACCCACCATAATATCACTAGCGCTAGCATGCTCCCTGCTAGCTCAGGGGGTGTCTGCTGATTGGCCGACCAGGTGAGGAGCAGGTTTCGTGAAGCCTCCCTGTTGTTGTTTTTTGCTGTGCTCAGCAGTGCTTCCTGGTGGTGGAGGGGGGAAAATTAATGTTTGAATTTGT
>CM020506.1:12077500-12160000 GCA_009823395.1 Thamnaconus septentrionalis
AGGTCCCTCTGTGGTCCTCTGGTGTGAAGGTCCCTCTGTGGTTCCAGGTCATCCGGAAGGTCAACAAGCAGCTGGCCATCCTGGACGTGGACGAGCCGGTGTCCCAGCTGCACAAGTGTGCCCTCCAGTTCAGGGACGACCTTCACTCCTACCTGTGTCTGTCTGGAGACACCATCGTCCGCTACCAGGTGAGACCTCCTGCTGCTCCTCCTGCTCCTCCTCCTCCTCCTCCTCCTCCTCCTCTTCCTCCTCCTTCATCACCCACGGCGCCTCCCCACCTCCCCAGGCTCCTCCCAGTATGAGGGACTCCAGCAGGGAGGTTCTGAACGACGGCTCCTGCTGGACCATCATCGGCGTGGAGGCCGTGGAGTTCACCTTCAACCAGGGACCAGCCTGCATCCAGACTCCTGTCACCCCCTTTCCTGTCATCACCAGCCTGGAGGTGAGTCCAGGTCCCAGGTCCACGTCAAGATCCTGGTCCAGGTTCAAGGTCCTGGTGCTGGTCCAAGTGTAGGTCAAGGTGCACGATCAGGAACAGTTCTTGGATCTTAGTCTGGTCTTTGTCTTTGTGTGTGTGTGTGTGTGTGTGTGTGTGTGTGTGTGTGCCCCAGGTGAACGGTGGAGGACACGTGGCCATGCTGGAGGTCCACGGTGAGAACTTCAGTCCCCAGCTCCGGGTCTGGTTCGGGAACAGCGAGGCAGAGACCATGTTCAGGTGAGACCATCATCATCATCACCATCATCATCATCAACATCATCATCATCATCATCACCATCGTCATCTTAATCATCAACATCTTCATCATCTCAACTGGTTCCTCAATGTTCTCCTTCCTCCTGCCCCAAATCACTCGTTGCTGTTACTGATCTTCTTCTCGTTCTCTTCATTGGCTCATCTTTTCCTCCACTTCCTGCCCCCCCTTCAGGTCCTCCAAGTCTCTGCTCTGCGTTGTGCCGGACGTCTCCGTCTTTGCCACCGGGTGGCGCCGCCTGCGCCGCGTCACCACCGTCCCGCTGGCTCTGGTCCGCTTGGACGGCCTGATCTACCGGACCTCCTTCAGCTTCACCTACAGCCCCGAGCTGCAGCCGCCTCCACCGCCACCGCCACCACCGCCATCGTCCGGCCGGGGAGGGGGAGGGGCCGCTGGGGGCAGGGGGGACGGGGATCCAGGGGGCGGCGGCCAGGACGACTTCCTGCTGGAGACCATCCACCAGGAGTTCACCAGGGCCAACTTCCACCTCTTCATGCAGAACTAGAAGAAGAAGAAGAACAACAAGAAGGTTCCTGAGACGTTCAGCCCTGCGGACCCACTACTGAGTCACTACTGAGTCACTACTGAGTCACCACCGACCCACTACTGGGTCACTACTGAGTCACCACCGACCCACTACTGAGTCACTGAGTCACCACGAGTCACTATGGAGTCAGTAGTGAGTCACCAGCGAGTGGTGGCCTCCTCACCAGTTGTTCTGGTCCTGGACTGGTGTGTGATGACCATGTGACCAGCCTGGTGCTCCTTGATTGGTCCAAGCCAGCCGCTAATCCGCCCAGTTACAGTTGAGCTTCCCATCCTGTACTTTGGAAAACTGCTTTGACTCCCCCCACACCCCCACCTCGCAAAAAAAAAAAATCCAAAAAAACCCAAAAGCCTCCTTTGTTGGCGGCCGCTGGAGCAGCAGATAATCTCAGCGGCGTGACGGGACCTCCCACCGCCTCCTCTCCTCTCATTCCTCACATTCTTCTCCTCCTTCTCGCTTCCCTTCATCCAGCTCACGTTTGTGAAATAAATTTAAAAAAAAAAAAAGAGAATCTGACTCGATAGTGACTCATTAGTGACTCGGTGGTGAAACACTGGTGACTCAGTGACTCATTAGTGACATTGGTGACATCATAGCCCCCACTGTTAGCGGAGCCACCGCTAGCATCCGCGATGGAGGCGGAGCTGCACGGCTGTGATTGGCCGAGAGGACAACTTGTGGCGCTATTTTCAAGCTAGCTGTGTGGCAGTGGTTTTATCCGCTCGCTCCCAACGTTGCCAGAAGGAGGGTTAGCCTTCGTGATGTTATAATTTGGTAATGTCGCTAATGCTAATGCTAATGCTGTGAAGCTGAGCAAACTGGAACCGTTTGAGATCTGCTGGTTGCTGATAAAATTCAATTGTGAATCAAAACAGTTTGATGTGTGCGTCATTTATTGCGTTGTGCGAGTTATTATTTGTTATTTATTTTCATTCAACAAGTTTTTTAGGGGTCAAGCAGGAAAAAAACATCTTTAATTATTAGCGCCTTGGCCTGGCGGCCCAGTTCTGGCCCCTAGAATTACCATTAGCATTAGCATTAGCATCAGCATCAGCATCAGCATCACCTGGACCTTCACTTCCAGTGCTGTTATGTGTGGGGTATTCCTCCCCTCCCCCTCCTCACCTCCTCCATCATCATCATCATCAGCAACACAAACATGTGTAAGCGGAGGAGCAGGAGGAGGAGGAGGAGGAGGAGGAGGAAGGAAGGAAGGAAGGAGACCGAGAGAGAGAAGCACCAGACGTCTCCTGCTAATCTCTGTCATGTGGGAGAGAAAAACTTCAAACTGCGGCCAGATCCACGTGGGCCTCTCGCCCGTCCTCCATCCACACCAGCAGCCAAATGAAAGGGGGCCTTTCTTCGGGCTTGCCCCTCCCCCTCTGACCCCCACCACCAACCCCACCTCCCAAACCTTCTATAGGAGAGCTCACCTCCGTTCTCCATTGGGGCCCTGAGGCCCCGACAGGAGGAGAAGCTTCCAACATCACACACACACCTTCTTTGTTTGTTGGCTGATATCTTCACGCTACAGGTCCAGCTGGGGGGGGTCAGGTCCCTCTCGCCAACCACCCCTCCCCCCGGCTCCCCCAGGGTTCTCTCTGTGGCATGAAGGGCCTCCACTGTCCTTCCACAGACCTCCACCTCACCTCCACCTGAGCATCATCACCTGCTCATCACCGTGATGGACACCAGGGGGAGGGGCAGGGGGGGTTGACGAGCTGGGAGCCCTCGATGGTTATCATGGAGGAGGAGGAGGAGGAGCCTCAAGAACTTCCCTCCTTCCTCCACGCTGTTTTTTTTTCTCCCTTTTCTCACTGAGTTTATTCTTTATTTCTTTTTTATTAATAGAATTTTAATAAATTAATAACATTAATGTGGGATTAATAAGGGCCTTTATTCTATTCTATTCTATTCTTCTCGATTTCCCCGCAATGAGGAAGACAGACCAGGTGGGGGCAGCAGTGAGCCTGTCTGATCCTGTCAGGAGAGGGGAAGCAGTGTTTTTCCAAACAGGAAGCGTCAAGGAGTCGTGTGATTGAATAAATTACCGACACTCGATGATGCTGCTACACTGAGCTGATTTTTTAATCATTTTCTATTTTTTATTCATTTTTATCATTTGTTGCGGCAGGTTAGCGGCTAGCAGTTAGCGCTAGCCGCTCAGTGTCTCCAGCGGGTGGAGTCCCTCGGCCAGACACAGTTCTTCTCTTCGTAAACAACCAGCGAAGCAGCAACTGACGAGAACAAATACAGATGGACATTCCTGCTCTTCAGCCGTGTGTGTGTGTGTGTGTGTGTGTGTGTGTGTGTGTGTGTGTGTGTCCACCCGGCGGTCCCTCGGCATTCCAGCTCACAGGTTGGCAGGAGGATGCGAAGGTCAGTGAGAGTCCCTGAAGGTCAAGGGTCATTTAAACACACATGACTCAACAGACACACACACACACACACACACACACACACACACACAGCAACAAAAACTCACAAAAACGTTCATGTAGCCGCTGCTCTGCAGAACTACGACACCTAGTGGTGATGTGACGTAACGTAGAGCCTCGTCAGGAATGCAACACAAGACACACATACACACACACACACACACACACACACAGCATCTGTGTTTCCTTCAAAGCCATTGACAAAGATCAAAATGTAATGGTGCAATCACGATAGACTCTGGTTGGCTGGTGAGGTCCTGACAGGTACGTGTATGAAAAACACAAAAATCCTGATAATGTGTGTGTGTGTGTGTGTGTGTGTGTGTGTGTGTGTGTGTGTGTGTGTGTGAAGGTTTGAGGTGTTTTCCTCTTTATCTCCAAGAGTTTGCAACCTCCAACCTTGTGGCTAACGTGCTAAGCTAAATTGGGAGTGAGGAACATTGCAGTGCCACATGAGGCCTGTGGTGAGCTAAAGGTTAGCCACCTGGATGCTAACAGCAGGCAACACGATAGAGAGGAAACAGAACAACATCCTGGAGCATAAAGTCAGAAGATGAAAGCAGTTTTTGTTCAAAGTGTTTGCTGCTCATGACAACCAGCACCATGTGACTGTGTTAGCGTTAGCGTTAGCGCTGCAGGAGAGAAGGTGATGATGGGAAACAGGATCCTCATGGTTCCAGGATCCCAGTGTGAGAGCAGAGAGGCAGTGCTGACAGTGGACTGGGAGGGGCAATGGGGGGGGTTGGGGGCGGGGGAGGGGGGAGCAGATCAGCAGAGGCCTGTCTGGAGGAGCCTGTGTGCAGGGTGGGACCTCCGACCAGTGGAGAGCTGCTGCTGCTGCTGCTGCTGGTACTGGTACTGGTACCGTATTAAGTGGCCAGTGGGCCGGTCCCAGCCTCCTCCTGTGACCTCTGAACCCTGACACCGAGGCTGTCTTTTCCAGCACACGCACTGTTTGATTCTGTCCAATTGGGGGCGCTCAACCCCGGGATTTTTTTTTGCTGCCTGTTTGTCTGTTTGAAGCCCCGCCCCTCCTGGCTTCTGATTGGCTCAGCTGCTGGATTCAAATTTTTTTATTGGTCACATGTCACATTATATTGCAGTGAAATGTTGGTGTGGCAAAACCCGACGTGAAGTACAATATAATATACTATAATATAATATAATGTAATGTAATGTATCATATTATATTATATTATATTATATCATATTATTCATTCATTCATCTTCTATACCCGCTTATTCCAATTCAGGGTCACGGGGGTCTGCTGGAGCCTATCCCAGCTGTCTTAGGGCGAAGGCAGGGTACACCCTGGACAAGTCGCCAGTTCATCGCAGGGCCACATAGAAACAAACAACCATTCACACTCACATGCACACCTACGGACAATTTAGAATGTTCAATTGACCTCACATGCATGTTTTGGACTGTGGGAGGAAGCCGGAGAACCCGGAGAGAACCCACGCAGACACGGGAGAACATGCAAACTCCACACAGAAAGGTCACAGGTCCGGGCCCTGGAATCGAACCCACGACCTTCTTGCTGCACCGTGTCATATATCATATTATATTATATCATATTATATCATATTATATCATATTATATCACATTATATTATAATATAATTAATTGCAACCAATGGAATGTAAAGTATGACACTATACTATTTGCTAAATAATTATATATTGTATTGCATTGAAATGTAATTTATAATATAAAGTGTAGTATATAATATAAGAATGTAAGACATACATATATATATATATATATATATATTTATACATACATACATATGTACACATATAAGTGTTCCTGCCTCAGTCTTTCTTCCTCCTCCTGAAGAATCACTCCGCTGTCTCTCCGGCTTAACGGCCGGCGACGTGTAGAAGTGCTGTGTCAACACGCCGGAGCGCCGGCGGTTCCGACGGGCCCTGAAAGCCCCGCAGTGTCGCCGCGGTGGTCTGTGGCCGCCATGTGTTTTTACTGCAAACACTGAGAGGAGCTTCAATTTCAACATTTCACTGCAGCTCACTGAGTGTTGCCAGCAGAGGTGGGAAGAAACCAAGTACAAATACTTTGTTACCTCACTTGAGCAGATTTTCCAGGTATTTGTACGTTTTTTTCTGAAAACCTTTAAATTTGACTCCCTACATTTACTCACAAATATCTGTACTTTCTACTGCTTACATTGGAGAAAACTGTTAGTAACTTCTGAGTTTAAACGCACTCAAAATATTCAAATTGTGTTCAAATCATGGAGTGATTTCTGATTCTAGTTGTTGCTACTTGAAGTGAAGCTATTGGAACTCTGCTGTTGTGGAGCTGAATATTATTTTATATTTATATTTTAGAGACTGGAGATTATTTTAGAGGACCTCCACTTTGGGGTTAAAGGTCAGCAAGTTTTCAGTGCAGTAGAAAAAAATACACATGTGAAAAATAACATTGCTTATTGTCAACATCCCATAATGTCTCACTGGTCAGAACTATGATTGATCACAGTTGAGCTGCAGTCTCAAACTGTCGTATTTGAGAGAAGCAAAATGATCATCAAGACCTCTGACCTCTGACCTCTGGTCGCTTCAGTCCAGGTTTATTCTGTCACAACTTTTGACTTTTTCCAAAATGATCAATTATTATTTTATCGTTTCATTACTGGCAAAAAATAACAATCATCATTTTTACTTTTTTTGTACATTTTACAACCCTGAACTTTGTACGATAAAAATCATATTTTAATTTCAGGCTTCTGATTAATGATAAATTTCAACAGGAACCTTCTTCCACGGGCTGATAATACATTTCAAAATAAAATAACAAGAATAAACCAATTGAGTCCTCATAATATCGTCCTCCAATGACCATCTTGTCCTGATTGACAGCAGAGCATGCTGGGATTTGTAGTAACAGCCCTGCTTGTGCTGTATAACAGCAGCAGGCCAGCAGCAACCAGGAAGTCAAAGATCTGCTGCTGCTTCTTCTGCAGTGTCTCACTGGACCACTGGAATGTCAATGACAGCCTCCCTCCCTGGCTCCGCCCACTGGAAACAGCTGTGAACTAGGTCCAAGGCCATACACTCACACACATACACACGCGCACACACACACACACACACACACACACACTGTGGGAGACTCACATGACTGCTCTCTACCTGACCGAACTAAAGGGCCAAATAAATTGATGTGACCGAACCAAAGAGAGGTCAAGTGTGTGTGTTTGCTCAGCGGCTGTGTGTGTGTGTGCAGGTGTGTGTGTGTGTGTGTGTGTGTGTGTGTGTGTGTGTGTGTGTGTGTGTGTGTGTGTGTGTGTGTGTGTGTGTGTGTGTGCGCAAGTTCTTTATCAAAACGTGTGACCTTTATTTTCCAGTCTATCACAGGGGGGTCCAACTGTCTGACTGCAGGGGTCACAGTGGGTTCTACAGTGTGCCAGAGGGGGGTAGCGGCAGCAGCAGCAGATGGATGGAGTGTTCTGGTGAGCCACCTCAGAGGAGGAAACAATCTATCATGGGATACATGGAGGAAACATGTTGCTTTAATGTCAATGGAAAATGAAGCAAAGTTGCAACCAAATCAGTGTCATTGAAGCCCCACCAGGGTGTTTAGCTCTTAGAACTACCCAGAACCATCCAGAACCATCCAGAATCACCTAGAACCATCCAGAACCAGCAGGGTGTTTAGCTCTTTATTGAAATGACTCTGCAAACACTGCAAACATGGAGGAGATGCAGCTGTTTGATGACTGACTGAATATTAATATCATTTCTTCAAGTTCGGCTGAAGGGCCGCATTTGGCCCCCGGACCGTAGTTTGCCAACGGCTGACCTATCATGTGGTTTAATTGATGTTCACGTCGTGCTTCCAGTCTTGTGGTGGAACAGGAGGAGATATTTGTCATCACTCATTGCTTCATTATTTTGCTGAACCAGCACTTTTCTTCTTCTTGACTGTTAGCAGAGCGCTAGGAGCTCCATTCATTCGCACCTTCTGACTGTCAAAGTCGAGGCAATGAGAGGTTCAAGTGTGAAAGGTGCCGGTCAGCGACAGGTTGCTAATGTAACCCCAGTAACCAGTCAGTAACTCATGTAACCAGTCAGTAACTAATGTTCCACCTGGTTTATCTACAGATCCAACCAGGTGATCTTTGCTGGGACTGAACCAGAACAGAGTCAATCACACCTCCTGTATCTTCTCTCTGACCTTCTTGTCTATTTGGTGGGCTAATTCTATGTGGCATGGCGCCCCCTGCTGTCCTCATTACCTTCCAACATCTCACCACATGTCATTTTTAGGGCCTACAGTTTCTGCACCGACTCACTGACGCTGTGCTGAACTGATCTGTTGAACTTGAACTGTTCTGGAGTGGAAGCCCCTTCAGGAGAAGGTAGACAGTGAGGTGGCTTCCTGCAGCACCTTCACAGGTCAAAGCAGCAGCTCTCAAGTCCCCTGGAGGACCAATCCATAGTCTGGTGCCACCAGGAGAACCTGCTCAGTGGAACCTTGTAGAACCTTCTCAGTAGGACCTGGGATCCCCTCAGCAGCTGAGAATCATCTCTAATTGTGTGTTTGTTATTTTGTATAAGTGTTGAGGTTGTGTTGACACCTCGCTCTCTCTCCCGGCACTCAGGAAGCTGCTGCTGACAAGCTTCACTTCTCGCCAACAAACAGGAAGTGACTGCTGCAGACTTTCCTGAATGAAAGTCTTGAGTGATGAAAGTCCAGAGATGTGTGTGTGTGTGTGTGTGTGTGTGTGTGTGTGTGTGTGTGTGTGTGTGTGTGTGTGTGTGTGTGTGTGTGCTGTTGTTGTCAGACCATAAACTTGCTCAGATGTCAGTTATAAACCTCACCGCTGGTGTTTCAGTCAAAAATTTTCTTTGGGTTCAGATGAGACCAACAGATACAAACTGGATTCAAATCTGATTTAAAAGCTGATTCGGCTCATTTAAAACAAACACACACACACACACACACACACACACACACACCATCATTATCAACAACAACAACAACAATGAAATCTGACTGATTTATTTTTCATGGCAATAACTTTTCATATTTTGTATTCTAATGTTTGCACTTCCTGTTTCCACATCACATCTGTAGTTGCTGTAGTTGTAGTTGTTCATGTTGTAGTTGTTGTAGTTTTCCTCTTGTGTTCATGAATCCAGACTGAGTGCTTGGACAGAGAACATCTGGAAAGAAGAATGCTGGCGTTAGTGGATGAGGATGGAGGATGGAGGCAGCTGATTGGCTGATTGGAATCTGGACTCCATGAGCTCCACTGTTGGTTGTGTGTAACTCTTTGTCTTTGAACGTGACAAAGACAAAGTCTCTCTCTCTCTCTCTCTCTCTCTCTCTCTCTCTCTCTCTCTCTCTCTCTCTCTCTCTCTCTCTCTCTCTCTCTCTCTCTCTCTCTCTCTCTCTCTCTCTCTCTCTCTCTCACCCTCTCTCTCTCTCTCTCTCTCTAAACGGCTCTCATCGCGGTGGACGTGTCAGCTCCTGCATTTCAAAACTGGTTGTGTTCAGTTTGACTGTTAGAGTCAAAACAACAGTTTGGTGTTTGTTTTTCTTCCAGGGTTTCGTTTCTCTCTGGCGGGGCGGGGTTGGATGGGAAGTGAGGGGGAGGGGTTAAACGGTTGGCATGGGTGTGACGTCACTGACGTGCAGGTGCCCCGATCGTATATAAGCAGCGCACTTCCTGTAAAGCGGGCAGACACCCGGAGTCCCGCTGGCAGAAGACACTGATCACCGGAAGTTCTGCTGCTGCTGCTGCTGCTGCTGCTGTGGGAAGAAGCTGAGCTCAGGCTCCACTGCATCCACTGAATCCACTGGTCCCACTGGTCATGGCGCTGCTGTCGCTGGGGGGCGTCTGTCTGCTGCTCCGCTACCTCGCGGCGGCTTCTGGAGACGGTGAGAAGATCTGATTTTATTGGCTTTGTCTGGCTGTCAATCAAACCGATTGATCGATCGATCGATCGTTGATGACGTCAGGACTTTGTTTTTTTCTTTAAATGAAGTCCGAGCCGTTATTCCAGCCGCCAGGAGGCTGAACATGCTGCGTCACCACCGGCTACGTGCGCGCGCGCGACCATCCGGTACGGGCCCAGCGCGCGCCACCGATTTAATGATTGATCAGCGGCATGGCCTAGTGCCAGCGGTGCGGAGTCTCGCGCCACATCCTGTTCTTCCTGATCGGCAGGATGGAGATAAATTCACCGTTTTGCAAACATCACATTTAAGACCGGAAGTGAAGGAATCACTGAAGACTGATTGAATAATTTAGGGTCTTCTCCTCTAAGATAACTTTATTTTTACTCCAGCAGAAAATCACAGCAGTGTGTTGGTGCTGGTCCGACTGGCCCACTTCCGGTCAGCAGTGTCACTTCTGGTCGAATCCAGGGGGGTAAAGATATAGAAATAATGCAGCATCACTTTTGTCTCGTGCATACAAAACGTAGACTTGTATATTTTAGATTCCAGAGCAGGAAAACATTCCAAACATAAACAACACACACACACACAATTGTGTTGATCTGAAACACAAACCGGTTTCAGTAATGTTTGAGAATGACAGTCCTCCTCATGGTCAGAGTTGTGCTATGAACGAGGGCGTGGCCTAACTAGAGGTCACTGTCATTGGAGAAGATTTCTTCTCACAGTTTTTAGTTGAAGCCTCTTTCATCAATAATATTTAAGGTAATAAAATATTTCCAGGAAATGAGAAATTGTTTATTTGTCAAATGATTAAATCACATCTTGAATAAATGAAACAGCTGCAAAGAAAAAATTCAGTTTCATGGACTCAGTGAGGACAGGCAGAGACCCTGAGGACCTGTCACTGCTCTCTGGGTCCTCTCCATTCAATCCATCTCACTTTTGGCTTTGTTTGATTTTTGCTTCTTTTTTATTCTGTTTGTAAACACCCAGTTTTTCTTACCCGTTTAGATGTTCCTGTCATCTCCCTGACAAAGAACGAAAGCAGTCAAGTGCTTCTGGACTGCTCCTTGGGCTCTGAAGGCATCAGAGTGAAGAAGTTTGACTGGAAGGTGAATGGCACCAAGGAGGTGTTCCTGTATGATGGTGGCGATGTTTACACTGAAGATCCACAGTTTAAAGGACGAGTCCAACACAAAAGTCGCGACTCAAACAACGCCTCCATCACTATCAGCAATGCACTGGTGAAGGACACAGGAATCTATGAATGTATTTATATCGACGAAACAAATCAGAAAACTACAAAATCTCGCATTTCTCTGACTGTTGGTGAGTGTCTTCATCAAACACACACACACACACACACACAACATTGTTGTTATTTTAAATGAACAAGCTGTGATATCCAGCATTCAGGCCAGTAAACTTTGTGTGAACATACTTCTGTTTTAACTGCATCCGGATGAACTTTGTTACATTTTTATGGGGAAAACCTTTCAAAAAATTCAATTATTGAAGCACAAAGTGTATTTACAGTCACTGATTGTCCAGTCAGGCACTTCACACCTCATACAGTGCAGTTAAAATACTACTAGGACTCTTTTAAGTCATTATTGGACAGAAGGAAGCATTAATAGATAGACTCAGTGAGGTGTTATTTTATGAACCACTGGATGGCGCTAAACAAGAAATTCCCCCCCATTCATACTTTATCCTTTTTCTTACCTGAGTGGCAGGTGTTTGATTTGTGAGGCCATTGGTGACCTGTTGTATCTTGTTTCTGTCTTTCAGGTTGCATCTTAACCTCTTACAGTTCGTTCCAATAGTCGATGCGACTGCGTGTTAGTTTTGCTTCATTTTTAACTGTGTATTACAACAAATGCGTTGGAAGCAACAGCTGTCCCTCACATCAGAACACAGCAGACACTCAGGGGTTGTCACAGTGTGATGATAGTTTTAGAAGATGTCCAATTTATAAATATTAAAATTAATTAAAATAGGAAAATTAAAACCTTGTTTATTTGTTTTAGTTTATTAAATGTATTTTCAGGCGAAATAAAGTTCATCTTATTTATGGGCCATCAGGATGAAACTTGCTGAAATTGTTTGCCAACGTGTCAAAAACGTTCGTGCTTAATTATAGGTCGACGCACCAAAGTGTGTGTGAGAAATTTAAGAAAGTGCAGTTCAGTTGACGTCCAGCAGGTGTCCACAGATATCCAGTAAAGTTTCTCAGAGGGGCTAAAATATGGCAATAAATCGGTTTTTAAGACCGAAAAATGTATTGTTTTTGTTGGAATTGACTTTTAAAAGACAATAAATATTTAACCCGGTTTAAAAAGTAAACATTTCAGTGTTTTAATGTCATTCAGACCGGTGGGTTCTCGGCGATGGTACACTTTGTCTGGTTGTCATAGTCTCTCTGGCGGAGAAAGTTCTAGAAAGTTCTCCTCCGTCCGCGGTTGGACAGCTCATGTCATTGGCTACTAACCCCGTTGGTTTGACAGCGCTGCGCTGTCATTGGATCATATCAGACTTTGATGAACAACTCGCGGTCGTGATATCATAGTAGCCCTCTGTGATTGGCTGACGGAGTTCAAAGTCCGGCGGGTTGCCGAGCTGGGCCCGCAGGTGGACGCTGATTGGCTAGTCTTGTTGCTAGGGGCTCACGGTTCGCAGAGATGTCCAACATCATTGGTCAGATTCTTCGCTGTCACTTTTAATTGGTTTAAATAAAGTTCTATCGTAAGCGCTACAAGTGGCACTAAAAGTAAATAAAATGCACAAAACGGCTTTTATTCTGGCGAGTTTTTGTGTCCACTGAGCTAAAGCTGGTGACGTCATCACAGGTGGAAACCGCCGTTTCCATCTGGACACCTTCCGTCCTTGACTGTTTGTTTCCCGCACCGTAAAGTCACTTTCCTCGCGGGCTGACGGGCTAGCTAGTAGCGCGTCCGTCGACGGCGGTCGTAAAGTTAAAGTGCGGCTGTTTAACTGTCGTAAATCCAACAATCATGCCGTTTAAACGAGCTGATAACAGCCCGTCTGCGCTTTCAACCTGGCGCTGATATGACTCCACTGACTGCCGCCGTCTGCCCGGGAACGAGCGCTTTGGTGGTGACGTCACGGTCACCCAGCGACGCCGGGTCGCGCGCATCCTCCAGTTTTTAAAACATTAAAAGATCGGACGGAGGAAAAAATAAACGGTGAGTGACGACACGTGACGCCCAAAGTTGATCTAAACACTCGATGACTGTTTTGTCTGTGAGGAACCGGTTGGAACCAGAACAGGACAGACTGGAGAACTTTCTAGAGAAATGTTTGTTTAACTAAAAATCATTACCTTATCATTAATACAGCCACAGTAATGAAAACAGTAGCAGAATTTAGATGTTACCTCCAGTTTATTGTGTTATTTCGAATGTACATCAGTAAATGGTTATTGTACAACAACAATATTAGTTTGGACAATATTTTGTTTCACTGTCTAAAGTTCAAGTAGCTGCTATCAAACAGCTTGAACTCTCATTAACCCCCATCAGGTGTAAAGTCATCGCACATCCTACACTTATATACTTTTCCTTCACAACACCACAGCTGAGGAGCGATTATTTGTCATTAGGTTCCACATCAACTAAAGCTCAGCATGGGTTGTGTGTCCTTCTTTGGACTGAATAAGTCTGATATGTCAGAAGAAGTCCACTGATGCATTAATAATCAACTGTTTAAGCTGTGCAGGGTTTGTGGTTTACTCTGTTTGTCTGTTGTGATGAAACTTCATAAAATAACATTTGTATCTTCATAAATATAATAATTTGTTGTCTGTCATTCACAGGTGCATGCCCCAAACCATTCATTCATGTGACTCAGATAGCTGGCGTGTCAAACCTTCAGTGTGAGATTGAAGGCGCTTCTCCAGAACCCACCATGGAGTGGCAGGACGGCGTTCGAAAACCCATCAAAGATGCTGTGGTGAGATAAAGTCTGAATGGAAAGATGGAAGATTTTACAAGATTTTGGAAATCAATGTGAAGCAGAGTGACATCTACTACTGCGTTGTCACTCAGGAGGAGATTTGCCATCAAACTGAACAGAAAACAACTGTGGAAGGTGAGAGCAGTTTCAAAGGTTTTCATGATGAAAGTTAAACTTCCTTTCAGGGTTGGAGAAGCATTTTCTCAGCCACACAATGTTCCGCCACTGGCTACAAAGGTGACGTCATCAGACCAATGCTGAAGGCAGTGCAGGTTCTTACCATGGTGCAGCAGGATGGACACCAGCACAGACAGACAGACAGGAAGTGTTCTGGTTCCACAGGGAGGCTCCAGTCCCAGCAGCAGACTGCTGACTGGGAGGGAACCAGGTGGAGATGCTGAAACTCAGAGCTGAAGGTGTCAGTGATTCTTCTCAGGTCAGCAGGCCTTTCTCTGCTTCCTCCTGTGAAGCCATTAGAACATCGGCCTGGTGAACAGGATTGTGGGAAGTTCAGTCTGGACAAGCAAACAGCAGACATGTGACCACCTTAAGACTTTTAGATGTTCAGTTGGTGGAGCTCAGTTCAGGATCAACAGGGGGAGGGGCCCGTGACACCAGGTGCAGGTCAGGGGCCATCTAGTGGTGGAAGCTGGAAGGTCAATTCAGTTCCAACGTTGCATCAGAACTAAAGGACTGGAACCAGGACTGGAGCCTGAAGCTCCCAGACATGAAGCTGCACCAGTTTGTCTCATCTGGTGCTGGATTGGCTGAAGCTTTCCGAGGTGATGTCACAACTGTGATGTCACCGCTGTGATGTCACCACTGACCAGGGCAGGAACCGAGCATGCTCAGTCCTGAGAACCTGGAAACACCCTCAAGACTAGAAAAGTGTCTCCTGAAGGTTGGACCAACCAGGTGATGACTGCTGAGGGAACGACAACAACCTTCGTCAGAGGTCAGGTGAAAACCTCAGCCTGGTTCCTTCATCATGTCTGGCGGAACATCCTCCCCTCCTCCAGTCTGAGTGGAAACATTTCACTGATGATGAAGGTTGTTTATTGAGAAATATTTTCCAAACTGATCTGATGGTTGAGGCCAAAGCTCACAGGAAGTAAAACCTCTGCAGCACTCATCAATACCTGATCAGCTCTGTGGAGTCTGATTGAAGATCTTCTTAGGTCGTGAGATGATTTCAGGAGTTTTTATAAATCCAACACTGTGCTGCTGTTGTGACTCTGCACAGTGAGAACACAGGAAGTCACTTCCTGTTGATTCACCTGCTTCCAGGTGATCGTCCTCTCCATCCTTCACTCTGCTGACACCCTCAGATCAGGTGACCTCAACATGATCAGCTACTCGTCTCTCACCCTCCTTCTCTCCTCTGCTTTCAGCTCCAGGACCAAGCACAGACTCAGGTGAGAGAGGCTGGACTCTGAATCAGATCTCACATCCCATTCAGAAAACACAGGAAGTCACTTCCTGTTGATTCACCTGCTTCCGGGTGATCGTCCTCTCCATCCTATTCTCTGCTGACACCCTCAGATCAGGTGACCTCAACATGATCTGATCTGCTACTTTTCTCTCACCCTCCTTCTCTCTTCTTCTTTCAGCTTCAGGACCAAGCACAGACCCAGGTGAGAGAGTCTGGACTCTGAATCAGATCTCACATCCCATTCAGCTCAGTCCAGTCTGAACAGCAACACAACACCTTCAGTTCTTCAGCTGAGATGTTCAGTTTGTGATGGTTCTGATCTGCAGTCACAGTCTGACACTTGATTTCCACTTCTTATACTTCTCTTCCAGGTTCACACAGCAGTCTGGTTGCTGCTGTTGTTGTTCTTGTCCTTCTTCTTCTTGTCATTGTCGTCCTGGGTTGTTGGTGTCATTGCAAGAAGATGAAGGCTTTGAAATTAAAGTATCAAAGTGGTAAATGGCTCTAATATTCAGACTCATCAGAAAACAACTTCTCATCCTCTCAGGCGACCTGTTTCTGCTGATTGGGTTCTGTGATTGAACCCAGTTCTTTGTTCTTCCAGCAGGGGCCAGGATGACCAGTTGAGACCAACCTCCTGATCAAGACTCACCTCACCTCAGCATGAATATGAAAAATAATGCATTTGAGTTTGGAGGGATGATGATGATGAGGATGATGATTGTGACTGTGTTCAGTGAAAAAAAAAAAAAAATTTAGACGTCCTGCTTCCTGTTGCATGGCCACTTCCTGTTTGGCCAGC
The DNA here is from genome assembly GCA_009823395.1 of Thamnaconus septentrionalis. NCBI lineage: Eukaryota > Metazoa > Chordata > Actinopteri > Tetraodontiformes > Monacanthidae > Thamnaconus > Thamnaconus septentrionalis. Next base: position 12,093,383 of record CM020506.1, read on the forward strand.
AGGTAAAAAGTGTGAAACACGAATAAATCTCCAGTAAAAAGTAAAAAAAAAAAAAAAAACTTGTTTACTTGAGATGTTTACGCTGTAAAATCTGGATCTTCTTATTCAGCCTGCTGATTGATTATCACTGATTCACTCTGATTGGTCATGAGTTCTGTCACTGAGATCACCTGATCAACGTCAACATGATTCTTGTTTTGTTGTTTTTGTTTTTACTGCATTAAGTTTTGTATTTCTGAAAGCAGCTTTTCACAGATTGTTGCAAAGATTTTAATAAAACTTCAGAACTCTGAGTCGTGTGTTGATTGGCTCACAGTGTGGTCAGACCTCCTGGAAAGCAGTGCTAGTAAAGTTTCATTCATATCTTTTCTGGTGTTGCAGGTTGCAGGAGCTACTGTGTAGCTTGTCTCCTTCACTCTGATTGGTTGGGTGGAGGCGTTAAAATTCAGTTTTTTATAAGTCGTTCAAACTGGTTGAGATTGTTGAAGTGATATAAACGAGTGTTTATATCACTTTTTAGACAGCTGGGAGGGGCTCCAGCCGACCTCCGTGACCCTGAATAGGAATAAGTGGGTATAGAAGATGAATGAATGAATAATCAGGGCAAAACTCACCAAAATGATCGTCCTTTTCTTCCATGTCTCTGTAGCTACTCAATGTTTGGCAGTGTGTGTGTGTGTGTAAATCAAAACAAAACAACCAAAACTTGCGTTGCGTCGTCAAATTTCCGAGCATGTCAATCTTCCGCATTTGGAATTTCCTTCAATTGAGATCAACAGGAAGCAGCAAACAGGTAAGTGGAGCTAGCTGGTTAGCCAGCTAGCTCCCTCTTCCTTCTTTTCAAACTCTATTTGAATTCACTTTTAAAAGAGTGAGGAGAATCTTTTGTTAAAATTGGACATAAAACTTCAGCTTCAGCTCCACTTGTTGTGTTCGATTCTCCACAGACACGTTTTTTTCTCTAATCTTCACCGAAGATGACACCACAACACAAATGTGACTATTTATAAGATGCGTTTTGACGTGTTTTGACTCTCTAAAATCAATGGCCCCAAAAAACTGTTAGATACTGAAGCATGTTGGTCAAAGCAAAGTCTTACAAGTTGGCAAAATGAAAAAAAACAACTCCAGTATGTAGTTGAGACACGTTGATGTATTGTGTAACGGGTGTTTCACTTAGTTACGTCACATGATGCTTACGGGTGGTGCAGCTACCGGAGCACATAAGGCACATAAAGCATGTAAATATAAATAATAGCATTTTTCACCCTAGGCTACAATTGCATTGTAGCATCTCAAGCTAAACTATGATAGGACGGGCATTTCGGTGAGTTTCGACTACGTTTTATTAATATGACAAAAAGAGACGTACGTATGTCTTTTTTTTTTTCTTATTTCCAGACATCTTCTTCTTCTTCTTCTTCTTCATCCGCATTATCCGGGGTTGGGTCGCGGGGTCAGCAGCCTCAGCAGAGATGCCCAGACCTCCCTGGCCCCAGTCACCTCCTCCAGCTCATCCGGTGGGACCCCAAGGCGTTCCCAGGCCAGCCGGGAGACATAGTCCCTCCAGCGTGTCCTGGGTCTTCCCCGAGGCCTCCTCCCGGTGGGACATGCCCGGAACACCTGCCCAGGGAGGCGTCCAGGAGGCATCCGGAACAGATGCCGGAGCCACCCCAGCTGGCCCCTCTCGATGCGGAGGAGCAGCGGCTCTACTCCGAGCTCCTCCCGGGTGACTGAGCTTCTCACCCTATCCATCAGGGTACGCCCAGCCACCCTGCGGAGGAAACTCATTTCGGCCGCTTGTATTCGCGATCTTGTTCTTTCGGTCACTACCCAAAGCTCGTGACCATAGGTGAGGGTGGGAACGTAGATCGACCGGTAAATCGAGAGCCTCGCCTTTCGGCTTAGCTCCTTCTTCACCCACGACGGACCGGTACAGCGACCGCATCACTGCAGACGCTCCGCCTGTCGATCTCACGCTCCATCCTCCCTCACTCGTGAACAAGACCCCGAGATACTTGAACTCCTCCACCTGAGGCAGGATCTCCCCACCGACCCCAAGAGGACAAACCACCTTTTTCCGGTTGAGAACCATGGCCTCGGACTTGAGGTGCTGATTCTCATCCCAGCCGCTTCACACTCGGCTGCAAACCGCCCCAGAGCATTGGAGGTGAAGCTGCACCAGTTTGTCTCATCTGGTGCTGGATTGGCTGAAGCTTTCAGAGGTGATGTCACTGCTGTGATGTCACAGCTGACCAGGGCAGGAACAGAGCATGCTCAGTCCTGAGAACCTGGAAACACCCTCAAGACTAGAAAAGTGTCTCCTGAAGAAAACCTCAGCCTGGTTCCTTCATCATGTCTGGAGGAACCTCCTCCTCCTCTCTTCCAGTCTGAGTGGAAACATTTCACTGATGATGAAGGTTGGAATATTGAGAAATAGGAAGTAAAACTTCTGCAGCACTCATCAATACCTGATCAGTCAGTCAGTCAGTCAGTCAGTCAGTCTGCCTGCCAGTGTGTATTGATCTGTGCAGTCTGATTGAAGATCTTCTTAGATTGTGAGATGATTTCAGGAGTTTTTATAAATCCGTCACTGCGCTGCTGTTGTGACTCTGCACAGTGAGAACACAGGAAGTCACTTCCTGTTGATTCACCTGCTTCCGGTTGATCGTCCTCTCCATCCTTCACTCTGCTGACACCCTCAGATCAGGTGACCTCAACATGATCAGCTACTCGTCTCTCACCCTCCTTCTCTCTTCTTCTTTCAGCTCCAGAACCAAGCACAGACCCAGGTGAGAGAGTCTGGACTCTGAATCAGATCTCACATCCCATTCAGCTCAGTCCAGTCTGAACAGCAACACAACACCTTCAGTTCTTCAGCTGAGAAGTTCAGTTTCTGATGGTTCTGATCTGGAGTCACAGTCTGATGCTGGATCTCTACTTCTGCCTCTCTTCCAGGGTCCCACGCAAGTTGGATTGGTGTCAGTGTTGGTCTTAACCTTCTTCTTCTTGTCATTGTCCTCCTGGGTTGTTGGTGTCATCGCAAGAAGACGAAGGCTTTGAAATTAAAGTATCAAAGTGGTAAATGGCTCTAATATTCAGACTCATCAGAAAACACCTTCTCATCCTTTCAGACGACCTGTTTCTGCTGATTGGATTCTGTGATTGAACCCAGTTCTTTGTTCTTCCAGCAGGGCCCGGGATGACCAGTTGAGACCAACCTCCTGATCAAGACTCAGCATGAATATGAAAAATAATGCATTTGAGTTTGTAGCACTGATGATGATGATGATGATTGTGACTGTGTTCAGTGAAAGAAAACCAAATAATTTAGACGTCCTGCTTCCTGTTGCATGGCTACTTCCTGTTTGGTGTGAACACGACCCCTGCTGAAAACTGTACAACAACCTCGACAGCTTCAAAGTAATCACCATCATCATCATCATCATAGTGTAATTTGCTGATCCTCTCTGCAATGAATCAATGAGACTCATCATCATTGTTTCTCTGCTGTGGTGCTTTTATTGTTTTTAATGCTGATCTTTTGTTTTCAGAGCAGCTTTATTTTGACGGGCAGGTAAAAAAAAACTGAAAAACTGATAAAAAAGAGAAAAAGTAAAATCTGGATCTTCTGATTGGTTGATGGTTCCTCCACTGCTGGTCAGCCTGCTGATTGATTATCACTGATTCACTCTGATTGGTCGTGAGTTCTGTCACTGAAATCACCTGATCAACATCAACATGATTCTTGTTTTTGTTTTTACTGCATTAAGTTTTGTATTTCTGAAAGCAGCTTTTCACAGATTGTTGCAAAGATTTTAATAAAACTTCAGAACTCTGAGTTGTGTGTTGATTGTCTCACAGTGTGGTCAGACCTCCTGGAAAGCAGTGCTAGTAAAGTTTCATTCACATCTCTTCTGGTGTTGCAGGTTGCAGGAGCTACTGTGTAGCTTGTCTCCTTCACTCTGATTGGTTGGGTGGAGGCCTTAAAATTAACTTTTTATTCAGTTTTTTATTCGGTTTTTCCTTTTTCTCGTCTCTTTTCCAACTTTGCCAGACGCCTATGGAAGCACGCAGCTAGGGGTCACACTTTGGTATCTTGTGCGCTACTTTTTGTTTTGTTTTTTGGACTTTTTGAGTCTGCGCAGGAGCAGCTGTTGGTCCTTCAACTCTCTGGACCAATTTCTGCTGAAAGGCCAAGGATTCCAGATGGACGAGCTGTCTGCGCAGACGAAGATGCAGCAGGGGTACAGAGAGAGCAGAGAGTCTCAGGTGCTTCACGGAGACATGGTTGCATCTGGACAAACCAGACTCCACTGTCACACTGGACGGATTCACTCTCGTGCACTTGGACTGGAAAGTGTCAAGAGAGCAGCAAGAAGAAAGGAGGAGGTTTGTGTGTGTGTTAATGATAGGTGGTGCAACCCTGGCCACATCACAGTTAAATAACAGCTCTGCAGTAGGGACATTGAACTGCTAGCAGTCAGTGTTCAGTCGTACTACATTCCTTTGTTCCATGAACTGCACGGTGTCGACGCTGCAGCACCCAGATGCTCTCCTTCACATCTCCAGGGTCTTCAGTCAAGCCTCTCTCTCTGCTACTCTCCTGAACTTCGAGCAGTATTTGAGCTGCCACACAAGCGACAATGAAACTCTGGACTTACTGTATGCAAACAACTCCACACCCCTGCCCCCTCTCGGCCTGATCTGAAGGCTCTGCTGAATAAGAAGAAGAGGGCCTTCTTTTCAGGAGACAAAAGGTGTTCGTCACCAAAATGATCGCCCTTTTCTTCTATGTTTCTGTAGCTACTCCATGTTTGGCAGTGTGTGTGTGTGTGTGTGTGTGTGTGTGTGTGTGTGTGTGTGTGTGTGTGTGTGTGTGTGTGTGTCAGGTGAAGCACTGAGGTCTTTATGCTTCTCTGCTCCTCAGCGCTGAAGACGGTCCAGACATGTTTCATCTACATGCTAAGCTATCAGAGAACAGCTAATTAAATTCTCCAGATGTAGCCCAACAGGTAGCTCAGTTGGTAAGACAACTGACTCTGAATCCCAAGGTTAGTGGTTCGAGTCTCACTATGGACTCAGATCCATTTGAAGTTCAGTACGTACCTAAAAACGAAGGCTAATTGTGTCTGTGGATGAACCTTGAGAGTCAGCAGATGGGTCAGGGTGGAAGAGCCGAGACTTGCAATTCATGTGATTGGAGGTTCGAGTCCACCCTCAAAAATAACAAACACTTTTAATAGGTCTATTAATTATATCCACTGAACTATTTCTATTAATAAAGAAATGAGTAAAGTGTGCAAATTAAAAAGAAACAACACTGCATTATGTCATTTCCCTCATTTTCAAACACGTGATTTTGCATCATTACTGCTCCGTCTCACGCTAAACTGCAATAGGACGGTGATTTCTGTTAGCTTCGCCGTGATTAAAATATTGTTTGCTGTTTTTTTTTGTTTTGTTTTTGCCCCCTCTCACCTCAACCTCGCCCGAAAGCATCCCATCACTCTTTTTCACACTAACCTATCATTCAACAGTCATTCCAGTGAGTATTGTTTGATAGTACAACTTGTGGTTTTCTCCCGTGTTCGGAGCTGTTGTGATTTTGTGCTCTTTTACTCATTTCATGCTAAGCTATCAGAGAAGAGCTAAATTAATTATCCAGGAGCTGTAGCCCAACAGTTAGCTCAGTTGCTAAGACAACTGCCTCAGAATCCCGAGGTTGGTGGATCGAGTATCCATGGCTGTGTCCGAACGCGTTCAATGATCGATCGTTCATACTTTTGGGCGAACGTGAACGAACCACGGTTCATTATTTGCGTTTGAGCGCGTTGTTGTTCATTCTGGCGTTTGTGAGGCGTTCATGGACGAGGCAGCACTTGTAGCTCTGAACGCTCAGACTCGTATTTGACAGCATTGTATGGAGGAGTCAGCAGCGACCCAGACGGTAATGCAGCTTGAAAAATATAAATGTTTCAAAGTTTTGCACTTTGAATATTGCACTTTGAGGTACAACCTTAGTTTCCTACCGCAGCTGTTAGAGTTGCCAACCGTCCCGTAAAATACAGAAATGTCCCGTATTTGACAATAGAAATGGTGCGTCCCAGTTTTTTTTCTTTTTTAAAAATTTCTTTTAAATCCAGTGAATGCACTGCACTTTCGTACGCTTGCATAGAGTTTGCATTTAAAACCGTAATCTACGTAGCTGCAGGCAAAACCATTGCACAACCCATTCACAACAACTGCTTACTCGCTGCACAGCTTGCATAGAGGAGGATATGAATGGAACCCTTGTTCTTTTCAGCTTTATTTAATTACTTTGTAAAAGACATCCGTCATGCACTTAAAGAACATGTTCAATTAAAATATTATAATACAATTTAAACATTCAATTTATTTATTTATTTTTGTCGATTGGTAACAAAGCAGCTCAAATGATGTAAAGCATAGATTTTTTTTGAAACCCTATTTTAAGTTATGATTTACCACTCCTGGTGGGTAGTGAATGGCTACCATATTAAGTAGCCATGTGCGCAGTGTTTGAAATCTCCCCAGACAGATTTCACCAGGGCGGTGCCCCAGTATTGATCTGCAGTGCCCCAGTAAAAATTTCAAAAAAAAAAAAAAAATAATCACTTCAGAGTTTTAAGTCTACATAGCATAGACTACAGAATGCGCACATACTACTTGATATGGTAATTCATTGCTACTGTATTCACTTTACATAAACAATGCGCACATGGCTACTTAATATGGTAATTTATTCACGTGTAGCGACTTCAGCTGATTACTGCTGCGTCAACTCTAAGGGGGTGTTCGCACTGGCCGCTACACGGTTGTAGGGGGCGCTGTTTTGGTACCTCAATCGCTCAGGGTCCAAGCTAGACGAAGCGAGTTTAGTGGTGAAGTAGCGACGAGCAGGGCACTGGATTGGCTGGATTTTCTGATGAAAGGTGAGAGCGACTCTCCGCAAAAACCCAACCGCTGTTTCTTTTTGGTAACGGTTGTAGTGGGTAGCGTGCGTTTCTTAAAAGATAGCAGAAGTTGTTTGTTTTTTTTACCGTGGACAAATTCCGAGGTCCAAACTTTTTTGTCAACTTTTTTGTCAATCAGTCCGTAATGTCAAGGTTTACACCGACATCTCCCGGCAAATGGAGTTGCACGGGTACACAAGGACGCCGAAACAATGCAGAGAAGTTTAAAAAAAAAGAAAAGTGACTACAGAAAAATAAAAGATGCCAATGGGTGAAGTGGGGCAGGGCGAACAATTTGGAAATGGTTCGACGACATGGACGCCATTTATTAGCTATTTTACAGGCCAGCGAGCCAAGGGAGGGAGAGCGCCCTGGACACGGCCACATCAGCCCAGGCTGAACCAGTGGACGATGGTGAGTCTTTTTTTTTTTCTTTCAAAAAAGTAGTTTCTTTCATCTGGAAAACAAAAAACAACAAAAACAACCCAGCGCCTATCGTGTTGTAACTTGAATCAGTCGACACATCTTTTGTTCCACTTTATGGCAACGTTCACTCGGCTAATGACGACCGGAGTTAATACACCGCTAGAGTGAATCTCTGTTACGTGCCGTGGTATGTTTAATCAAGGTTGTTATATCTTTTCCATGTATTTTTCCAGACCTCGAGGTTTCTGCCCTATCGGTCCAAGAGCCAGTGGATCCAGAGCTCAACTCCCTTCCACCGCCCAGAGACATCCCAACCCCACTGTCGGAGCGGACATCGACGCCAACTCCTTCCCAGCGCTCCGTGTCAGGTACATTTGACCGTGAATACAAGTAGCTACTAATGTTGTACGAAAACATTTATATGTGCATACATTTTTTGAAATCAGCTATTTTAATACATGTTTTTCTGTCTTTTAGGGAGGGGCAGGCGAGAAGAAATCAATCTTCGTTGGGAGGACATGGCGAACACTGCGGCATTTAATAACGCCTTCCGAGGCTTATTTGGGCAGCTTGTACAGGCTATTTCTAATAAATAGGAAGCTCAAGTTTGGCCGTGTTAAGTCTGTTCTTCTGTTGTTCTTGTTTTGTTTTTTGTTTTTTTAAATAAATGCTATTTTCCCATTATACCTGTCTCGTGTTTACTTTTGGTGAAAACAAAGGTTGAAGTACACATTTGCTCTGCTAGAAAACGAATCATTAATAATATTATAATTACACTGCGTTCCAAATTATTATGCAAATAATATTTTTCTCTGATTTTCCTAAATAGTCTATATAAATGAAGTCATGATTTTCAAGTCATCATTAGAGTACAATTCGAATGTCAGTGAACGAACCTCCCAATGATAACAGTGTTTCTTTCAAAAATAAAAAACGTAAAATGCATTTTTCCATATTATTATGCACTACAGAGTTTCAAGCCATGTTATTGTAAAGAACCGAAAATGGTCATTTGTTAAAATTCAATAGCATGCTTTACAATGATACCTCACATGTCCATTTCTACTGTATAATTTTTGAAATAATCCACCTGAAAAACTGAAACAAATCATAATGTCAATAGCAAAGTTGTCAACTTTTGAATCCCCCAAAAAGGCCAAAAATGATTTCCCGTGAAATATGTCAACTGATTATGATAGTAGAGCTCCCATGCTTTACAGTTTTGATACCTAACATGTCAATTTTTATTGTATAACCTTGGAAATAATATCATAATATCATAATGTAAATGGAAAAATTGTCAACTATGGAGTCCTCCAAATTAGGGGTTAGGGTTTCGTTTAAGGCTGAAATTAGGGTTAGGGTTTCGAGGTTCCTCACGTGCTAGAAGCCCCAAAGTTTACGTGGGTATGTCTTGGGGGCTCCTGATGAAAAAGCAAGTGTCCAAGAGTCTCTAGGAAAAAAGTTGAACTTTGACCCTCATAGACTTGCATGGCATTAGGGTTACACTTAAGGCTGAAATTAGGGTTAGGGTTTCGGGGTTCCTCACGTGCTAGAAGCCCAAAATTTGATGTGGGTGTGTCTTGGGGGCTCCTGATGAACTTGCAAGTGGCCCCATATCTCGAGGACAAAGTTGACCTTTGACCTCCATAGACTTGTATGGCATTAGGGTTAGCGTTAAGGCTGAAATTAGGGTTAGGGTTTTTGGGTCCCTCACGCGCTAGAAGCCCCAAATTTGGGGCTTCTTGAGGGATCCTGATGACAAAGCATGTGGCCCCACGTCTCTAGGACAAAATTGACTTTTGACCCCCATAGACTTGTATGGCATTAGGGTTAGCGTGAAGGCTGAAATTAGGGTTAGGGTTACATTTAAGGCTGAAGTTAGGGTTAGGGTTTCGGGGTTCCTCACGTGCTAGAAGCCCCAAATTTGACGTGGGTGTGTCTTGGTGACTCCTGATGAACTTGCAAGTGGCCCCATGTCTCTAGGGCAAAGTTGACCTTTGACCCCCATAGACTTGTATGGCATTAAGGTTAAGGCTGAAATTAGGGTTAGGGTTACGCCTGAGGCTGAAATTATGGCTAGGGTTTTTTGGTTACTCACGCGCTATAAGCCCCAAATTTCATGTGGGTGTGTCTTGATGGCTCCTGATGAACTTGCAAGTGGCCCCATGACTTGGATCTTGAATTAGGGTTAACCATAAGGTTGAAATGAGGGTTAGGGTTAGGGTTAGCTGAAAATAGGGTTAGGGTTTCAAGGTTCCTCAAGTATTAGAAGCATCAAATTTCATGTGGGCGCTTCTTGGGGGCTCCTGATGAAAAAGCAAGTGGCCCCATGTCTCTAGGACAAAGTTGAAATTTCACCCCATAGACTTGCATTGAATTAGGTTTAACGATAAGGCTGAAACTAGGGTTAGGGTTAGGGTTAGCTGAAAATAGGGTTAGGGTTTCAAGGTTCCTCAAGTACTAGAAGCCTCAAATTTCATGTGGGCGCTTCTTGGGGGCTCCTGATGAAAAAGCAAGTGGCCCCATGCCCCTAGGACAAAGTTGAAATTTCACCCCATAGACTTGCATTGAATTAGGGTTAACGATAAGGCTGAAACTAGGGTTAGGGTTAGGGTTAGCTGAAATTAGGGTTAGGGTTTCAAGGTTCCTCAAGTACTAGAAGCCTCAAATTTCATGTGGGCGCTTCTTGGGGGCTCCTGATGAAAAAGCAAGTGGCCCCATGTCTCTAGGACAAAGTTGAAATTTCACCCCATAGACTTGCATTGAATTAGGGTTAACGATAAGGCTGAAACTAGGGTTAGGGTTAGGGTTAGCTGAAATTAGGGTTAGGGTTTCAAGGTTCCTCAAGTACTAGAAGCCTCAAATTTCATGTGGGCGCTTCTTGGGGGCTCCTGATGAAAACGCAAGTGGCCCCATGTCTCTAGGACAAAGTTGAAATTTCACCCCATAGACTTGCATTGAATTAGGGTTAACCATAAGGCTGAAACTAGGGTTAGGGTTAGCTGAAAATAGGGTTAGGGTTTCAAGGTTCCGCAAGTACTAGAAGCCTCAAATTTCATGTGGGTGCTTCTTGGGGGCTCCTGATGAAAAAGCAAGTGGCCCCATGTCTCTAGGACAAAGTTGAAATTTCACCCCATAGACTTGCATTGAATTAGGGTTAACCATAAGGCTGAAACTAGGGTTAGGGTTAGCTGAAAATAGGGTTAGGGTTTCAAGGTTCCTCAAGTACTAGAAGCCTCAAATTTCATGTGGGCGCTTCTTGGGGGCTCCTGATGAAAAAGCAAGTGGCCCCATGTCTCTAGGACAAAGTTGAAATTTCACCCCATAGACTTGCATTGAATTAGGGTTAACCATAAGGCTGAAACTAGGGTTAGGGTTAGCTGAAAATAGGGTTAGGGTTTCAAGGTTCCTCAAGTACTAGAAGCCTCAAATTTCATGTGGGCGCTTCTTGGGGGCTCCTGATGAAAAAGCAAGTGGCCCCATGTCTCTAGGACAAAGTTGAAATTTCACCCCATAGACTTGCATTGAATTAGGGTTAACCATAAGGCTGAAACTAGGGTTAGGGTTAGGGTTAGCTGAAATTAGGGTTAGGGTTTCAAGGTTCCTCAAGTACTAGAAGCCTCAAAATTTGATGTGGGCGCTTCTTGGGGGCTCCTGATGAAAACGCAAGTGGCCCCATGTCTCTAGGACAAAGTTGAAATTTCACCCCATAGACTTGCATTGAATTAGAGTTAACCATAAGGCTGAAACTAGGGTTAGGGTTAGCTGAAAATAGGGTTAGGGTTTCAAGGTTCCGCAAGTACTAGAAGCCTCAAATTTCATGTGGGCGCTTCTTGGGGGCTCCTAATGAAAAAGCAAGTGGCCCCATGTCTCTAGGACAAAGTTGAAATTTCACCCCATAGACTTGCATTGAATTAGGGTTAACCATAAGGCTGAAACTAGGGTTAGGGTTAGCTGAAAATAGGGTTAGGGTTTCAAGGTTCCTCAAGTACTAGAAGCCTCAAATTTCATGTGGGCGCTTCTTGGGGGATCCTGATGAAAAAGCAAGTGGCCCCATGTCTCTAGGACAAAGTTGAAATTTCACCCCATAGACTTGCATTGAATTAGGGTTAACGATGAGGCTGAAACTAGGGTTAGGGTTAGGGTTAGCTGAAATTAGGGTTAGGGTTTCAAGGTTCCTCATGTACTAGAAGCTTAAAATTTGATGTGGGCGCTTCTTGGGGGCTCCTGATGAAAAAGCAAGTGGCCCCATGTCTCTAGGACAAAGTTGAAATTTCACCCCATAGACTTGCATTGAATTAGGGTTAACGATAAGGCTGAAACTAGGGTTAGGGTTAGGGTTAGCTGAAAATAGGGTTAGGGTTTCAAGGTTACTCAAGTACTAGAAGCTTAAAATTTGATGTGGGCGCTTCTTGGGGGCTCCTGATGAAAAAGCAAGTGGCCCCATGTCTCTAGGACAAAGTTGAAATTTCACCCCATAGACTTGCATTGAATTAGAGTTAACCATAAGGCTGAAACTAGGGTTAGGGTTAGGGTTAGATGAAATTAGGGTTAGGGTTTCAAGGTTCCTCAAGTACTAGAAGCCTCAAATTTCATGTGGGTGCTTCTTGGGGGCTCCTGATGAAAAAGCAAGTGGCCCCATGTCTCTAGGACAAAGTTGAAATTTCACCCCATAGACTTGCATTGAATTAGGGTTAACGATAAGGCTGAAACTAGGGTTAGGGTTAGGGTTAGCTGAAATTAGGGTTAGGGTTTCAAGGTTCCTCAAGTACTAGAAGCTTAAAATTTGATGTGGGCGCTTCTTGGGGGCTCCTGATGAAAACGCAAGTGGCCCCATGTCTCTAGGACAAAGTTGAAATTTCACCCCATAGACTTGCATTGAATTAGGGTTAACGATAAGGCTGAAACTAGGGTTAGGGTTTGGGTTAGCTGAAATTAGGGTTAGGGTTTCAAGGTTCCTCAAGTACTAGAAGCCTCAAATTTCATGTGGGCGCTTCTTGGGGGATCCTGATGAAAAAGCAAGTGGCCCCATGTCTCTAGGACAAAGTTGAAATTTCACCCCATAGACTTGCATTGAATTAGGGTTAACCATAAGGCTGAAACTAGGGTTAGGGTTAGCTGAAAATAGGGTTAGGGTTTCAAGGTTCCTCAAGTACTAGAAGCCTCAAATTTCATGTGGGCGCTTCTTGGGGGCTCCTGATGAAAAAGCAAGTGGCCCCATGTCTCTAGGACAAAGTTGAAATTTCACCCCATAGACTTGCATTGAATTAGGGTTAACCATAAGGCTGAAACTAGGGTTAGGGTTAGGGTTAGCTGAAATTAGGGTTAGGGTTTCAAGGTTCCTCAAGTACTAGAAGCCTCAAATTTCATGTGGGTGCTTCTTGGGGATCCTGATGAAAAGCAAGTGGCCCCATGTCTCTAGGACAAAGTTGAAATTTCACCCCATAGACTTGCATTGAATTAGGGTTAACGATAAGGCTGAAACTAGGGTTAGGGTTGGGGTTAGCTGAAATTAGGGTTAGGGTTTCAAGGTTCCTCAAGTACTAGAAGCTTAAAATTTGATGTGGGCGCTTCTTGGGGGCTCCTGATGAAAACGCAAGTGGCCCCATGTCTCTAGGACAAAGTTGAAATTTCACCCCATAGACTTGCATTGAATTAGGGTTAACGATAAGGCTGAAACTAGGGTTAGGGTTAGGGTTAGCTGAAATTAGGGTTAGGGTTTCAAGGTTCCTCAAGTACTAGAAGCCTCAAATTTCATGTGGGCGCTTCTTGGGGATCCTGATGAAAAGCAAGTGGCCCCATGTCTCTAGGACAAAGTTGAAATTTCACCCCATAGACTTGCATTGAATTAGGGTTAACGATAAGGCTGAAACTAGGGTTAGGGTTAACTGAAAATAGGGTTAGGGTTTCAAGGTTCCTCAAGTACTAGAAGCCTCAAATTTCATGTGGGTGCTTATTGGGGGCTCCTGATGAAAACGCAAGTGGCCCCATGTCCCTAGGACAAAGTTGAAATTTCACCCCATAGACTTGCATTGAATTAGGGTTAACCATAAGGCTGAAACTAGGGTTAGGGTTAGCTGAAAATAGGGTTAGGGTTTCAAGGTTCCTCAAGTACTAGAAGCCTCAAATTTCATGTGGGCGCTTCTTGGGGGCTCCTGATGAAAAGCAAGTGGCCCCATGTCTCTAGGACAAAGTTGAAATTTCACCCATAGACTTGCATTGAATTAGGGTTAACGATAAGGCTGAAACTAGGGTTAGGGTTAGGGTTAGCTGAAATTAGGGTTAGGGTTTCAAGGTTCCTCAAGTACTAGAAGCTTAAAATTTGATGTGGGCGCTTCTTGGGGGCTCCTGATGAAAAAGCAAGTGGCCCCATGTCTCTAGGACAAAGTTGAAATTTCACCCCATAGACTTGCATTGAATTAGGGTTAACGATAAGGCTGAAACTAGGGTTAGGGTTTGGGTTAGCTGAAATTAGGGTTAGGGTTTCAAGGTTCCTCAAGTACTAGAAGCCTCAAATTTCATGTGGGCGCTTCTTGGGGATCCTGATGAAAAGCAAGTGGCCCCATGTCTCTAGGACAAAGTGGAAATTTCACCCCATAGACTTGCATTGAATTAGGGTTAACCATAAGGCTGAAACTAGGGTTAGGGTTAGCTGAAAATAGGGTTAGGGTTTCAAGGTTCCTCAAGTACTAGAAGCCTCAAATTTCATGTGGGCGCTTCTTGGGGGCTCCTGATGAAAAAGCAAGTGGCCCCATGTCTCTAGGACAAAGTTGAAATTTCACCCCATAGACTTGCATTGAATTAGGGTTAACCATAAGGCTGAAACTAGGGTTAGGGTTAGGGTTAGCTGAAATTAGGGTTAGGGTTTCAAGGTTCCTCAAGTACTAGAAGCCTCAAATTTCATGTGGGTGCTTCTTGGGGGATCCTGATGAAAAAGCAAGTGGCCCCATGTCTCTAGGACAAAGTTGAAATTTCACCCCATAGACTTGCATTGAATTAGGGTTAACGATAAGGCTGAAACTAGGGTTAGGGTTGGGGTTAGCTGAAATTAGGGTTAGGGTTTCAAGGTTCCTCATGTACTAGAAGCTTAAAATTTGATGTGGGCGCTTCTTGGGGGCTCCTGATGAAAACGCAAGTGGCCCTATGTCTCTAGGACAAAGTTGAAATTTCACCCCATAGACTTGCATTGAATTAGGGTTAACGATAAGGCTGAAACTAGGGTTAGGGTTAGGGTTAGCTGAAATTAGGGTTAGGGTTTCAAGGTTCCTCAAGTACTAGAAGCCTCAAATTTCATGTGGGCGCTTCTTGGGGGATCCTGATGAAAAAGCAAGTGGCCCCATGTCTCTAGGACAAAGTTGAAATTTCACCCCATAGACTTGCATTGAATTAGGGTTAACGATAAGGCTGAAACTAGGGTTAGGGTTAGCTGAAAATAGGGTTAGGGTTTCAAGGTTCCTCAAGTACTAGAAGCCTCAAATTTCATGTGGGTGCTTATTGGGGGCTCCTGATGAAAACGCAAGTGGCCCCATGTCCCTAGGACAAAGTTGAAATTTCACCCCATAGACTTGCATTGAATTAGGGTTAACCATAAGGCTGAAACTAGGGTTAGGGTTAGGGTTAGCTGAAAATAGGGTTAGGGTTTCAAGGTTCCTCAAGTACTAGAAGCTTAAAATTTCATGTGGGTGCTTCTTGGGGGTTCCTGATGAAAAAGCAAGTGGCCCCATGTCTCTAGGACAAAGTTGAAATTTCACCCCATAGACTTGCATTGAATTAGGGTTAACAACAAGGCTGAAACTAGGGTTAGGGTTAGGGTTAGGTTAGGCTTGAAAATAGGGTTAGGGTTTCAAGGTTCCTCAAGTACTAGAAGCCCTCAAATTTCATGTGGGTGCGTCTTGGGGTTCCTGATGACAAAGCAAGTGGCCCCATGTCTCTAGGACAAAGTTGAAATTTCACCCCATAGACTTGCATTGAATTAGGGTTAACCAATAAGGCTGAAACTAAGGTTAGGGTTAGGGTTAGCGTTAAGGCTGAAATTAGGGTTAGGGTTTTGGGGTTCCTCACACGCTAGAAGCCCCAAATTTGGCTTGGGCGCTTCTTGAGGGATCCTGATGACAAAGCAAGTGGCCCCACGTCTCTAGGACAATGTTGACTTTTGACCCCCATAGACTTGTATGGCATTAGGGTTAGTGTTGAGGCTGAAATTAGGGTTAGGGTTACACTTGAGGCTGAAATTAGGGTTAGTGCTTAATTGAAAGAAACTTCATGCTATGGGAGCCCCGTGGAGGTCACATGGTTCCTGACGGTCAACACACAGCACACGTGGCAGCGAGAACTCGGTCAAAGGTTTTGATTTAATGTGGGTGGTTACTGGTGAGTCCACAACAGAGCAGCGTTCAGTGAGGAGGAGAGACCAGAAGGTTCTCACATACACCATCAGACACCAACACACTTCAGAGTCATGCAACACAAACAAGAGCAAACAATACCGTCATCGTACAAAAAGAGCTCGTCGCTGCCCTCACTCCCCCTAGTAATAGCTTTATTATGTTTCCCAGTACATTAGCAACACAAAGCTAAAGCTAACACAGTGGAACCCGACAGTCTCACAAGGAAACTTGCAGGTGTCTTTTGTTTTGAAGACGTAAAAAAAAGAAAACTACAGCGTTAGACAAAGTTTAAATAAAACAAAAAGTCTACAAACACAAAAAACCAAGAAAATACATTTGAAGCCTTGACATCCAAAGTTTAAACAAGATTCCCGACAAAATAAAAAATAAATACAGAGCAGATTTTAGTCGCTACAGTTCCCACATCTGATGGAAAGTTGGGTGAAGTTTCTTCCTCTATGGTATAGCAGCATTAATGTCGTCAAGACACGGAAAACACAACCACTAGCACGAGCGCTAGCCCACAAATCGTGCAGTCTGTACACAGCCGCTAAGCTAAAGCTAGCAACTGGCGGAATCAAAGGAAACAGGAAGTGCCTACTGATTGTGATAACTACAAACAAAGATAGAAAAGGGGGGAAGGGAACAAAACACAAACACAAGTGAAAACCAAACTTCAAGGGGTCAAAACTCAAACTTGTCGCTACTTTTTAAAGTTGTGTGTTCTCGTTTCAGGTAGTTGTCGTGAAAACAATGTCCTGTTTGTCAGTTTTCAGTGTGAACTCGAGGAATAGATGCTTGTAAAAACTTGGAAAAAGTACAAAGCAGTCATCAACGGGTACACAACAGCGGCAACAGACACACAATCTGAGCCAAACGGTTAGACAATCTTTGCCGACAAGTTGTGAATCTTCCGAGCGGCTCCGGAACTCAGCGCTCAGCGTTTCCAGTGTGAAAAAAACATGCTGACAAAATAAATTCAGTCCCAATAAAAACGCTGCTGGTTCACTGGAGTTCAAAAGTGTCCAAGAGTGAAGGAGAGTCGGCTGCACTTCATATCCTCCAGGACAGGGGGCGCTCGCTGCAGTTAGACCACGGCTTGTCCAGGCTAAAGGTTTTAAATAAAGTTATTGTTGCATATTAGTATCAACGACGCACACACACACACACACACACACACACGCATGCACACACACACGCACGTCATAACATTTCTGCAGCAGATTCGTACAAATGAAGAGAGCGATCTGATTGGTCGGCCCCAGGCTCCTCCCACAGTCCAGGAAGGAAGTCCAGGTGTGTGTGTGTGTGTGTGTGTGTGTGTGTGTGTGTGTGTGTGTGTGTTGAGTGGCTGGTGAACTCTGTGCCTCACAAAGTGGATTTAGACAAAAAAGAAGAAAACTAGCAGGAAAACTCCGGTGGTTTTTATTGAAACTGCCAGCTGGCAGGAAGTGGCTCAGTGCAGGAACAGGAAGTGAGGCGTCACTCCACGCCGCGCTCCCACGCCACCCTGCTGCTGGCCTGCTCCTCTCTGGCCACCGCCACGGGCTGCGAGATCCTGCGCCCCATTGGCCGAGGAGCAGCAGGAGGGGGAGGGCCCCAGTGGGTGGGCGGGGCCTGGTCCTCCTCAGGCAGGTGGGGGTGGGGCTTGGGAGGCAGGGGGGGCTGATGGTGGAGGTGGTAGAGGGGCGGGCAGGGAGGGTGGAGGAGGAAGTGCTGCTGGTGCAGGAGGAGGTGCTGGTGCTGCTGGTGGTGCTGGAGGAGGAGGTGCAGCCCCTCCCCCCCTGGTGCTGCTGCCACGCCCCCTTCCAGGACCTCCAGCTCCGACGTGCTGTAGCTGATGGGCTGGTAGGGCGAGTCCTGGTCCTGGTCCTGGTCCTGGTCCTCCTGGTCGGGGGTCCAGGCCTGGCTGCTGGGGAGGGAGTCCAGGGTGCGGCTGGCGGGGATGTCGGAGGGGGCGGGGCTAAAGCTGCTGTCGCTGAGCGAGGAGACCCCCGAGCTGGCCGACAGGGTGGAGCTACTGCCACCCAGGACGCAGGGCGGACTGGTGGGTGAGGCAGGTATAGGCTGCAGGGGCCACTGGGGGGCGACAAACATCACGTTAGAACTCGCTGACTGTCGACCAATCAACTGACGGCTTGGTCACGTCTCCCCGCTGACACGCTGGGCCTCCGGCGGCCAATCACATCGCACGCCACAGCGCCACCGCTGGTCAGAGTCAGCGGCAAAACATCAGTCAGACCCACTGGGAGGAAGAAAACTACTGGAGTTTAAAAACTACCAGGGTTCAAAAGAACATCGTCTGGAGGAAAAAAGTGAAGAAAAAAAAAAACTACTGGAGTTAAAATAAAACACCAATAGTGTTAAAAAGAACAACTACTGTAGAAACTAGTGGAGTTTTAAAAACTACCGGAGATAAAATAAAAAAAAATAATAATAATAATAAAAGATAATATTAAAAAAAAATAATTACTGGACTAAAAAAATACTTTAGTTACTATCAGAGAAAAAATCTAGTAGAGTTTAAAAAACAGTGCTGGAGTTTAATAACTGGATATAAAGAAAAACTACTGGAGTTTAAATGGGCTCAGTCTTTCCTCTGGTTGAATTCTGACTGACAAATCAAACATCGCTGGTGAAAGAAATACAGTAGCTCCCCCTGGTGGCAAACACTGAGAGACTTTTCAAAGAACTCTGCCAGCCTCTGAAGTGAGGAGAAGGATGAGGAGGAAGAGGAGGCGGAGGAGGAGGAGGAGCAGGAGAAGGAGTAGGAGGGGAACCAGTAGGAGGAGCAGAAGGAAGAGAAGGGGGAGGAAGACAAGCAGGAGAAGGAGTAGGAGGAGCAGGAGGACGAGGAGGAGCAGGAGGAGGAGGAGGAGGAAGAGGAGCAGGAGGAGGAGTAGGAGCAGGAGCAGGAGGAGGAGAGGAGGAGGAGGAGTAGGAGGAAGAGGAGGAGGAGGAGGAGCAGGAGGAGGAGGAGGAGGAGAGGAGGAGGAGGAGGAGGAGGAGCAGGGTACCTTTCTTAAGGAGCGCGCAGGGAGGGCTGGAGGGAGGTCACTGAGCTGATGGTGGAAAGCGTCAAAGAGCACCGACAGGTGTTGGCCTACAGGGGGAGACACAGCAGGACTGAGAGACGCACTGCAGAGAGCTGAAGAGGAGGAGGAGGTGGGAGGAGGTGGGGCTGGGAGTCTCCTGATGCTCAGTGGCTCCTCCCACTGCCGCTGTTCACCTGAAGCACCTGAGCAGGTGCTGGAGGACCTGGAGCTCTCTGATTGGCCAGAGCAGGAGGAGAAGCAGGAAGTACAGAGGAAAAGAGGAGACAGGTAAGATTGTGTGGGAGGAGGAGCTGGGGGAGGACTCAGGAGGAAGGGGAGGAGTCATGCTGAAATCTTCTCTCTGGAGTTTCTGAGAGGTTAAGCCCCGCCCACCACCACCTCTGTCAGCCAATGAGCTGATGTGATGCTGGGGACTTTCAGAGCTCGTGAGGAAGAAGTGAAGCAACAGTGTGTGTTGGCTGAGTGACCACACACACACTCACACACACACACACACACACACACAAACTCATGGTGTCGTACCGTGCGGCAGGTTGCGGGGGGGCACAGGGGGCGCCATCACACTGGTCACCTGAGCAGACAGGAAGGGGAGGGGCTCCCTGGTGCCGCTGTCCAGACTCCAGCTACTGGGTGCGCTCAGGACTGGAGGGGGAGGGGCCAGAGGGGGGTGGGGCCAAGGAGGGGGGCGAGTGAAGGATACAGAGGAGAGAGAATCAGTGGAGCCGTTCACTGCAGTGAGTGAGTATCTCTCTCTCTCTCTCCCTCTCTCTCTCTCTCTCTCTCTCTCTCTCTCTCTCTCTCTCTCTCTCTCTCTCTCTCTCTCTCTCTCTCTCTCTCTCTCTCTCTCTCTCTCTCTCTCTCTCTCTCTCTCTCTCTCTCTCTCTCTCTCTCTCTCTCTCTCTCTCTCTCTCTCTCTCTCTCTCTCTCTCTCTCTCTCTCTCTCGCCCCTGTAGCTGTCCTACCTCTCTCGGCCACAGACAGGTTGGGGTCACTGCAGGGCTTGCAGGGTCCGATGACCTGGTGCAGCAGCGCTCGCTGGAAGTTCTGCAGCTGCAGACGCACAACACAACACAACGCAACAGTGTTACTGCTATTATCTTTTCATTATTATTATCACATATAATCTAATTATTGTTTCATTGTTACCATTAAAAAACTGATCTATTCTAATATTTGGAGCTTTTGGAGAAGAAACAGTGATATCAAGTGGTCACATTTTACATTGCAGCGCTCTTTCGTTCTCCCCTCTTTATCCTGGAGTTTGTCGGTGAACTACGGTGGCCTGGATGGCTTCCTCATCCACCTTCCTGTACTTCTTTGTTGGTTTATTTGAGGTGATATACTGTATATATATGTAATATATATATACATACATACATACATACATACATATATATACATATAGATAGATAAATACAATATACATATCAATGTTTATATACACAAATATATGAACAAATGACTTCTACTGTACTGCTAGTATACACTTTCATTCATATACATGTGTATATATATATGTATATATATATATATATATATATATATATATATATATATATATATACATATATGTATACATATAACCGTGGCCATGTGGGAATAGTTTGGGAAGGCCTGGACTCGAGAAGGAGGTGGTCGGCCAGTAGGGGGCACTCTGCTCACCTGGCCGTTCTCCGCCAGGTTGGAGTACATGGCGCTGCTGGGTCGGTCCCGTTGCGGCGGCGGCGGCGGCAGCAGCATCAGCGCCTCCCGGTGGTGGTGGCGGAACTTGTCGGGCAGCGACGGCGAACCCACTGCGCACGCACACACACACACACACAACACAACACTCAGATTCCACAGACACACAGCAGCTATGCGGAGGGGGCGGAGCTTACCTCTGATGGTGGAGGAGGGGGCGGAGCTTATCATCTGCGAGGGCGCAGAGTGGGTGGAGCTGAGGCTGGAGGAGGAGGGGCTCGGCTGGGGGGGGCGAGACAACTCAGGTTAGTGGGCGTGTGTGGGGGAGAGGGGTTCAGTGGGCGGGGCTAACACCTGCAGCCCCGCCCCTCCCCATCACCTGGCTGACCTGCATGCGGTAGAAATCCTCAGCGTGTTCCAGCAGAGAACCATCAGCCAGAATCAACAGACTGCCCACTGGCTCACTGCAGAGAGGGGCGGGGTTAGAATGTGTCTGTGTGTGTGTGTGTGTGTGTGTGTGTGTGTGTGTGTGTGTGTGTGTGTGTGTGTGGGACCTGTGGCGCTGCACCAGTCTGAAGGTGTCAGGACTCAGGGGGTTGTGGGAGCTCAGGACTCCTCGGCTCTTCTCCAGACCCGGCAGGCCCTGGAGCAGCAACAGAGACGCTGAGGGTTAAGCGCCGCCCCCTGGTGACGGGGGTGGTGGAGGGGTCAGGTGTCGGAGGTTGGTGCTGTGGGGGTTGGGAGGTTGGGACTCACGTGGCAGAGGCTGCTCCGCATCATCTGGAACTGGTCGATGAGCTTCTTGTGCAGCGGACGCATCTCCGGGTGCACCAGTTTCGTGCACGGCCAGACCCAGGCCCAGGATGTGGACCTGGTGGGAGGGGATGGAGCCAGGGCGGAGACACGGCGTCAGCTGTGGTGTCTCCGCCCCACCAACTCTGGACAACGACTGACCCCTCACCTGCTCCTGCATCAGGTCCTTGAGCTGCGTGATCTTGTCCGAGTCCTCAGGATGGCTGCTGATGTAGTCCTTGTCGAAGAACGCCTGGTGACAGGGAGCATCGGCCATGGTGAGGGACTACACCCAGGGACTAACTACACCCAGGAGCACAGCACCAGGGCTAGCCTAGCACTTGCTAAGCTGGCTAGCTGGGCTCTTGAACTTTGACCTTTCTGACTCAGATCTGTGGCTGCCAAAGGAGCAACTCCATAACCAGCAAAGTGGTTTAGTGTCCCAGTGTCCCAGTGGGCCAGTGAACCAGTGTCCCAGTGGACCAGTGGCCCAGTGGACCAGTGGTTCAGTGGACCAGTGGCCCAGTGAACCAGTGACCCAGTGGACCAGTGGCCCAGTGGACCAGTGAACCAGTGAACCAGTGGCCCAGTGGACCAGTGGACCAGTGCTTCAGTGATGGAGTGGGACTGAGAGGTTGTGGGTTCCATCCTCCTCCTGGTCAGACAAGGTCTAGGAGATTGGTCCCCACTGCCTGTTAGATCAACCAATGAGCTGCAAATGGCTCCTCAGGCCCCGCCCCTCAGGGGGAGGAGCCAAATCATCATCCCTCAACTTCTTCCAACACTTCCATCACAGTCCCACATCAAAACACAGCTGGACTTGAAAACCATGAACATTGGTAAGACCTTACTGTACCTCCTGGTATCTGGCCACGCCCCCGTTGACGGCGGCGTCCACCACGCCGTTGAGGGTCATGCTGAGCAGGTTGACGTTGCTGTGCAGCTGCTTGTGCTGGTACTGGCCAATCAGCGTCCGCAGCTCCTGGTTCTTGTTCTCCACCACCGAGAGGGCGTTCTCCAGGGGGCTCACCTCCACCTGGCGGTGTGGGGGGTGGGCACCAAGCAGTGAGAAAGCAGTGGCAGCAGCGGCAGTAGTGAATCGTTCACCTGTGACTCACCAGCTCCCTCTTGTCCACCTCGAACCAGCGCGAGATACCAGGTAGCGGGTGAGAGAGCGTCAGGGTGGTCCTCTCAATCCACAGGCTCTGGAAGGGCCAATGAAGAGGGGGGGTTGAAAGAGGAGGGGTCATTGAGTGGGAGGGGAGGGGGAGGGGGGTCTCACCTTGAACTCGTTGTCTCGGTCCTTGGCCCCCTTGTGGAAGGGCCGGTCGTGGCGGAAGCGCCGCAGGTTGTTGACACGGTAGAAGCTCTTGATGCGGTCGGGGACTCGCTCCATCTGGAGGACAGCCAGGTGGTCCGGCACCGGGGTCACCGCGTAGATCTGCAGGTCTGGTGGGGTCAAAGGTCAAAGATCAAGGGTGAAGAAGCTCGGAATACCACTGGTACGTTTCATAAACCAGGTAACTCCTATTATACTGTTTATTATATCATACTGTACTGTAGTACTGCACAATTAGTACTAGTAATAGTAGTAGTAGTAGTAGTAGTAATAGTAGTAGTAGTAGTAGTAGTAGTAGTAGTAGTAGTAGTAGTAGTAGTAATAGTATGAGTAGTAGTAGTAGTAGTAGTAGTAGTAGTAGTAGTAGTAGTAGTAGTAGTAGTAGTAGTAGTAGTAGTAGTAGTAGTAGTAGTAGTAGTAATAGTATGAGTAGTAGTAGTAGTAATAGTAGTATTACACATGCACTGATATAAAATACCAGTATGAATATCAGGGAGTACTCAGCTCATACTCATTACTTTATATTGAACTTTCCATTGTTGTGTAAGTCTTACACTGGGCGTCGCACTGCAGGATGGCCTCGTCTGGTTGGTTGGGGTGCTGCATGGCGATGGCCTGCGGGAATTCTCCCAGCATCCTTTGCTGGAAGGCCTCCAGTCGCTCATAGTCGTGGCCGCGACACACAAACTCCTTGTTCTGTCACGACAACCAACCAGTTGACCGACACACGTTCGTCTCATCAGCTGCAATAAAATGAGCGCTCCCAGTTTCTGCCTCAGCCAATGAGATTTCATTCTGTTCCCTCGTCACCGAACAATGAGTGCGAATAAATCTTGGTTTGGAAAAGAAAAATTGTGAGCGAATCGTGACTCGTTTTTTTTCTCAGAATGGTTCAGATCCTCCAAGCCCACCCCATGTATCCCACAATGCACCTGGCTATACCCCCTCTAACCCATGCTCTGCTTTGACTGGAGTCAAGGTCAAAAATGTGGGTGTGAAGGTCAAGGTGGAGGAGGGGGCGGGGCTCACCCTGAGGAAGAAGGGGAACTTCCTGCCGTAGAATCCCACCCGGAAGAACTCTGGTTCCAGCCGCTGCTGCTCCATGATGTTGTCGTAGTAGGCTGCCTCCATTTTCTACAGACACACACACAGACACACACACAGACACAGAGTCAGGTGGGTGTGATGATGTCATCAGTGGCAGGTGACGTGGACCAATCAGCTGCCTCTCACCCTGATCCAGCTCAGACTCTGGTAGTCGTACAGCGACTCGTACTGGAAGGCCAGGTCCCTGCACAGAGGGATGCCAAACTCCCAGCACTGCACACACACACACACACACACACACACACACACACACACACACCCAGAACAAGTCTTTGTATCTGAACATGAATGAACGGTGACCTCGGTCCCCAGATGAGCCTGATGCTGTGTGTGTGTGTGTGTGTGTGTGTGTGTGTGTGTGTGTGTGTGTGTGTGTGTGTCCTCACCTTGCCCTTGTTGAAGTAGTGGATGACCTTGCGGCAGAGCCCCTCCTTGCGGTGCCACTCGCTCTGGGCAGGGTAGTGCAGGAAGTCCTTTAGGGGGCGCTCATCCCAGTGCAGCAGCTCCCAGTACAGCAGCAGCGTGAAGGCAGCCTCTGTAGGGGTGGCGGGGGGGTCACACACACCTGACTGACACACTGCAGCGGGTGAGTGTGTGTGTGTGTGTGTGTGTGTGTGTGAGTACCAGTGTAGTTGTCGGCCTGCAGGTGCATCTCACACAGCTTGTGGATGTAGCGGATGTACATCTCCTCCTTATTGATCTCTGACTTGTAGAAGTTCTGAGGAAGAGGAGGAGGAGGTGGAGGAGGAGGACCAGGAGGAAGAGGAGGAGCAGAAGGAAGAAGGAAGGAGGTGGAGGAGCAGGAGGGGGAGGAGGAGGAGGAGGAAGAGGACAAGGAGGAGGAAAAGGAAGAGGAGGAGGAAGAGGAGAAGGAGAAGGAGGAGGAGGAAGAGGAGTTTAGACAAGAAGAGGCGGGGCATTGTGAGGTCATGTGACAGGAAGCTGACCAGCAGGTTGACGGTGCAGCCGATCTTCTTGTTCTCCGTCTCGTCTCCCTTCATGCAGTCCCTGGAGGGGGAGGGGGAGAAGGAGGAGCCTGGTTACAAGGTTTTCACTGGTTCAGCTTCTCAACACACTGCACACACTGTGGTGAAGATTTAGCTTCAGTTCATCAAGATGGCCAGCAGGGGGCGCTGTGAGTGCCACCCACCGGTAGTCCAGCAGTCGCTCCATCAGCCTGGTCACTGAGGTGACGAAGGAGATCCCCGTCTCCCTCCACGTCTCCTGCTCCACCTTCTCTAGCAGGCTGCAGCAACACAACAACGCAACCACAGTCAGAGACCAACGACAACAACACAACAGTCAGAAATGACAACAGCAAAACAACAACGGCAATAACGACAACAACACAACTACAGTCAGAGTGACGACAACGACAACGGCAATGACGACAGCAACAAAAATACAACATCTCTGCAGTTTTTCTCTCAAACACATCGACATCCCGACACAAACACCATCATTTTCTCCGGACGGTCACCGGGTCAGAGGTCAAAGGTCACAGCCGGCAGTGCCCTTGACGATGTCATACCTGGGGTAGGGCCCGAACAGCTGGGTTCTACTTCCCGCAGCGGGTTAGAGCAGAGAGACAAGAGCGTTAATGCAGAGAGAGAGGGGGAGGGGCAAAGGTCAAGTGGGCGGAGCTTCATTTCAAGAGGGGCGCAGCAGTGGTGACAGCAGTACCCTGCTGGTACTGCAGTAGTCCGTACTAGCAGAAGTGCTCACAGTGTTCACTTTGAGTACTTTAAAGTAAAAGCAGCAGTACTGTAGTAAAAGTACTGAACCAACAGTACTTAATTCAAGTACTTTGGTGTCTTTGAAAGACTTTTAAAAAGTAACCAGCAGGTTTTTTTCCAATGTGAGCAGTAAAAAGCACACATATTTGTGTACAAACACAGGGGTCAAAGGTCAGAAACGTAAAGACTCAAGTCAAGCACACATACCTGAAAAAGTACAGTTTTTAAAAAAAAAGTGTGTGGCCACGCCCACAAACTCCACTGTTTTCCTCAACAGAAACGATCTAACCAGTCGGTGACGGTGTGAACTCCAGGCTCCGCCCCCTTTATGAACGTCTTTATGAGCTGCCTCCTGCTGGCCAAACAGTAGAGTGCACCCCCTCTCTGTGAGAAACCAGAAGCTCCGCCCCCTCGTGTTGTTCCGGCACAGCCAATGAGTGAGACAGAAAGCACGCGCGCGCACACACACACACACTCACACACACTCACACACACACACACACACTCACACACACACAGGAAGTGGGGAGCTTACAGCAGGCCAAACAGCTCTCGGTAGTTCTCGTCTCCTTTGCCCTCCGACACCAAACTGTCCAGCTTGTCAATGAGCTCCGCCTCCACCTGCACACACACACACACACACACACACCAATAATCATCATGACTACTATCATCATTTTTTACTATTATTAGGTGTCCCCAGAAGGAGGCCCCGCCCCCGCGGGGTTGAAGCCCCTCCCCCGTCCCCTCCCCCACCTGCTTGAAGTTGCCGTTCTTGCGCTGCTCCCAGTCCATCATGTCGTGGAAGATGGGCACCATGATGTTCCTCACCTCCAGCTGAGGAACCAGAGTCACGCCCAGGAAGGGACCAATCATCCCAGGGATGAAGTGCAGCTTGTTCTCCCCTGCACACACACACACACACACACACACACACACACACACCATCACACACCATCACACTGTCGTGTGTGTGTGTGTGTGTGTGTGTGTGTGTGTGCACTCACCCAGGTTCTGCCACATGCTGAAGAGCTCGTAGGTCATCATCACCCTCATGTCACCGTACCTGCACAGGCAGGAAGTGGGCGGGTCACAGTGTGTGTGTGTGTGTTGGCATATGTGAATTAGGTGGACATTTCACAGGAATACACACAAAAAGGTACTTTTGTATTAGCAGGAATAGAATTGTTTCTATTGGTCTATAGACCCTAAAAACACAAAAAACTTGAAATGGCGTGTTAATACACATAAACCTGACTTTGTGTGTGTGTGTGTGTGTGTGTGTGTGTGTGTGTGCTCTCACTTGTCCAACACCTTCTTCCTCTTGCCTGCACTCAGGTTCTCCAGCTGCAGGCTGGGCTGATTGATGTACAGCACCGCCAGGCTGAAGTAGGAGCTCCACACCTGCAGGGGGCAGTCTTTACTTCTCTACTGAGGGCAGCAGCAGAGCTGCTCGCTGACACACACACACACACACACACACACACACTCACCTTGAAGTCGAACTCGGCCTCGGTGAAGTTCTTGTGCAGAGCAGGAGACAGATACTGAGTGGTGGTCAGGATGATGCTGCAGAGACACAACATCACTGGAGTGTTGTGCTGTGTTGTGTAGTGTTGTGTTGTGTGGCTGTCACTGTGTGTGCTGTCTCACTTGCTGGTGAGGAGCCGCATCACGTTCCAGTCTCGCGGGAAAATACTGAGCTTCATCAGGTTCCTGAAGACACAGAGGATCTTCAGCAGGAACTCCTGGAGGAGGAGGGGGAGGAGGAGGAGGAGGAGGAAGGAGGAGAGGATATGGATCGGAGGTGGAGGAGGAGTAGGTGAGATGAGGAGGAGGAGGAGAAGGAGAAAGAGGAGAAGAGCAGGTCAAGTGAAGAAAACTTGAGGACAATGATGGGAGTGACTTCCTCCGACTCAAAGCGCTCTGATTGGCTCAGACCGACTCTGATTGGCTGCAGCTCCCCCTGGTGGATGGGAGGGGCACCAGCAGGAAGCTCACCTTGACTTCCTCTTTGCTCTGGAAGTTCTCCACCAGCCGCTGGAAGTGGATGTCAGTCATCTGTCGGAGGAGGGACAGCAGGCAGGACACGTACTCTCCCTGCCAATAGGAACAGAGGGTGGGCGGGGCGAGAGGCCTGTCAGCCAATCACAGGTTCAAATTCAAGAAAAAGCAACGTGGGAAAAGAAGGAAGAGGAGAGGAAACGGAACGAGGTGGCAGGAAGTGTGGAGGTGGCGAACAGACAGACGCTGAGCATGATGGGAACAAAACACCAGCCCGCTGTTGACAGCCGGTTTGTAAGAAGACCACGACGGCGCCCCTAGTGGTCAAAGAATTGGAAAAAGAAGAAGAAAAAGAAGGAGGATGAGGAGTGTTTGATGAGATCAGAAGCTGGACTGCTGACCTTTGACCTTTGGTTGCACCTTCACCGTGACCTCCAACATCAAGAGCTGCTGTCACTCTCAAAAGAAAAGGCTCAATATCCCATAATAAGGAGAAAAGTTTTAGAAGCTGAATAATTTTCACGTGATGAAGCTAAACGAGGCGCAGCGAGAACCTGAATGATATTAAATATAAAAATAGTAGAAATAAAGTTAGTGTGAGCACTTTGAGGATGGAAAATTTGGATAAAAGGGAAATTTTCACCTCATTGCGAGATGATGAGCCTTTTTTATCCTTGAGTAACTGACTGACTTCAAGGAGGAGGAGGAGAAGAAGAAGAAGAGGAGGACAGAGGGATGAAGGTGAAGGAGAGGATGAAGATGAAGAGTGAGGAGTGACGTTAGAGGAGGGCAACACTTCCAGAATCCAGGGAGTTCTAGAATTCCTTGTATACTGAGAATTGTGGGAATTTTGAGATTGTAATATTTTTCAACAATCTTTGGGCTGATTTGACCTTGAAAATATGATGACGGTGATGATGATTTATGAGTGGTGGGCCTTCAGTGCTTCATTGCTTTGTCCTAAAACCAAATGTTTTTTTTAAGTGTTTGTTTTTTAGTCCCTTTTGAATCAGTTTAAATTATTCCATCATCTCTTGTTTCTTTTTGCGGTTTTGTGGCTTTTTTATGGAGTCAGTAGACGTACGAAGAATAATCAGACCTTATTTCTCTCAACATCTCCACTCTTTAGTTTGTTTTTTGCCTTTTCTACAAATGGACATATTGAAAGCACCTTGACGTCCGGAGAAAATGAAGAGGTAGAAGGAAATTAAAACATGAAAAGAACCATGAGGAGGAACTTTATAGAAGAGTATTTTCACTAAAATCCTACTAGTAGTTCAGCACTACTAAAATAATTTTGAGTAGCTGCGTTTCCATCACCCCTAGAATTGTGCAAAACCTAAGTATGGCCATAAAAACCGGTGATGGAAACAGCGCCACCTGGAAAAACCTCAAACATGCCTTAGAGGTTTTGATGCTGTCATCATGAAGTTTGTCACACGTATCAACATAGAGGAATATCGCTAAAGTGTCATGGAAACACTTTGTTCACATTGACACGTCAGTGGGAGTGTCAATCACAACTGACTCTGTTAAAATTCTAGAAAAGTTGTTTTTATTTTGCAATAAACTGTGATGGAAACGCAGCTGGTGTGTTCAGACCAGCAGCAGAAGAAGAAGAAGACCTCCTGATGGCCCACCACTCATGCTTAGAAATATTCTCATTTGTCTATTTTTTCCAGAAAGGCTGCCCAGCTCTGGAAGGGGGCGGGGCTAGGGCAGGGCTAGGCAGCAAGGGGTGGGGCTGAAGAAGAAGTGCTAGTGTTGGCTACTAACGGTGGTCTCGGCGGTGCACTGCGGGCAGCGCTGGCCTCTTACCGCCTCCTGCGATTGGCTCCTGCTCATGATGGACAGCAGCGTCTGCAGGAGGACGTCCAGCAGAGACTCCACCATCATCTCCACCTCCTCCTGCACACACTGCTCCTGCAGGAGGAGCAGCAGGAACACACACACACACACACGGCCGGCACGCTCTCAAAAATAATCCAGAGGTCTGGCTGCAGTTCCAGCTCTAGTCATCCAGCAGGTGGCGACAAAGTGTGTGTGTGTGCTACCAGTGAGCTGGTCTTGATGGTGGAGAAGATGGAGCTGAGGATCCCGGAGCAGATGAGCAGCTCCCTCTGCTGGCGGAGGTGCAGGTGGATGTGATGCAGGACGACTGGCAGGAGGATCCGACGGGACTCTGCACACACACACACACACACACGCACGCATTCAGGTCTGAGTGGGACCTTGTGCGGACTGAGCACCATGAAGCCAAACAGGGCCCTGGGAGTTTATTAGGAGGAGAAGGAGGAGGACGCTGCAGGAGCTGCAGGATGAGAGGGGGAGGAGGAGGAGCACTGACCAGGGAAGGAGAAGAGGCGGCAGTCGACGGTCCTGGCGATGGCCTGCAGCTTGAGCAGCTCCATGCTGGGCCCTGCGCTGGACGGCAGGCTGCCCAGCGAGCCGCGCACCAACTCTGCCACCTCCTGCACCGTGAACATCTGCAGCAGCTCGTCAAACACCGCAGGGAAGGAGCCCAGCAGGGCGGCCTGGGCAGACGGAGAGAGGAGGTAAGGTCACAGGGGGAGTGTGGAGATCACAAGCCCAAAACTCTGGTCAACTCTTGTCCAGCGAAACGCCACCTTGAGGACGATGGAGGTACAAAGCATTTTGTGTTTCGTAGCAGCTGTTTGATGTGAGTTCAGTCATGTGACCTTGTACGTCACGTCCGCTGCTAGCGTGTCAATGCCAAAAAAGTGTTTCCATGACACTTCAGAGACATTCCTCTAAATGGTCAGAGAGGAAAACCACCTGATGAGAGTCAGAACCTCTCAGCCATATCTGAGAGGTTCCTCCAGGTGGAGCTGTTTCCATCTGCAGGTTTTATGGCCATATTGAGGGGAGGAGGGGGGGGGCAAGAAGCTGATTGGTGACCAATCAGTCGGCTACTTACGGACAGAGGAGTGTAGACCGAGGCCCCACCCCCAGGGGGCGGAGCTGAAGATGAGGGCGGGGCCTGGCCAGGGGCGGGGCCTAGCGCTAAAGGAGCAGCGGGCCCAGAGGCAGGGCCTGAGACCTGGGCGGAGCCTGAGCTGGGCTGGGGGAGGGGCAAAGAAGGGAGCAAAGAATTGTGGGAGATTCGGAGAAGGAGGAAGAGAAGGAGGAAAAGGAGGTGGAGGCGATGAGGAAGAGGAGAGAGTGGAGGAGGAGTAGATAGAAGAAGAGTCAGATTAAAGCATCAGGCTACGGGATTGGCTGCTGCTGCTGCTGCTGCTGCTGCAACTGGAGGTGGAGGTGGAAGTGGAGGGCAGGGCCTGGTAGTGGGGGGCGGGACTTGATGCTGGTGGGCGTGGTCTGGTGGTGGGGGCAGGGCTTGATGGTAGTGGGCAGGGCTTCATGTGGTGGATGGAGCCTGCTACTGGTGGTGGGCAGGGCCTGGTACTGGTGGTGGGTGTTGTCTGGTGGTAGGGGCAGGGCTTGATGGCGGTGGGCGTGGTCTGGTGGTGGGGGCGAGCCTTGATAGTGGTGGCCGTGGTCTAGTAGTCGGGGTGGGACTTGATGGTGGTGGGGGCAGAACTTGATGGTGGATGGGCGTGGTCTGTGGTGGGGGCGGGGCTTGATGGTGGTGGACGGGGCCTCACCTGCGTGAAGAGCAGCGTGTCGCAGGTGCGAGCGTCCAGGCTGAGGACTTGGCGCAGAGACTGGAAGAGCTCCTGGATGCTGAGGCGGAACTGTTCCTCCTCCAGCCCACAGGTGGCGCGAGAGTACAGGATCCGAGACTGCACGATGAACTTGAAGAGGTACTCCAGCGCCTGGGGGTTGGGGGGGGGTGCGGGTAAGGGTGCGGGGAGGGGAGGAGGGGGCACAGGATGACATCACCACACCAACCAGCAGGCTAAGTCAAGGTTCAGCCAATCAAACCACCCAAAAATATTGATTATATTGTATTATTATATTATGTTATATCTCTATTCATACATTTCCTCCCTGCACTATATATATATATATATATATATATATATATATATATATATATATATATATATATATATATATATATATATATATATATATATATATATATATATATATATATATATATATATATATATATATATATATATATATATATATATATATATATATATATATATATTTATATATATGGCAGTTAGCTGCTCACCCTCATGGCCTCCTGGATGTGGTCCTGCCGCACCACCTCGGCCGAGCGGTCCATGTACCACTTCAGGCAGCGGATCAGCTCCCTGGAACAGCAAGGAGAAGGAAACTGTGGAGAAGGTTCCTCATCCAGGAACCAGCAGACCAAGGTGGTTCCTGCACTGAGACTGAGATGGTTCTTCATCCAGGAAGCATCTCAGTCTTCCTGGATGAGGAACCATTTCAGTCAAAAGGTTCCTGAATGAAACCATCCTGATCCTGGATGAGGAACTATCAGACTGAGAAGGTTTCTCATCGAGGAACAGCCAGGAACCATCTTGGTCTAAAGGTTCCTGTAATGAGGAACCATCAGATTGAGACAGTTCCTTGTCCTGGAACCATGATGCTTCTCATCATTCTCTGCTTTTCACACAGACTGACTCACTTGTAGGCCAGGGCGCCAGCAAAGTGCTTCTGGATGTAGGTGTCCATCACCGGCCGGAAGTGGAAGTACTTACTGTCCCTGAGCAGGTTGATGATGAAGACCTGGAGACAGGAAGTGACAGCAGTGACCAGCAGCCAAACAGAGAGCCAAGTGTCAGTGACATCATTCACCCCCAATAACTGAAACACTGGGACACCTTTAGATGGTTCCTGGATGAGGAACCATCTGATGGTTCCTGGAGAGCTCCAGTGTGTCTGACGCTCACCAGTGACTGGAAGACCAGCGGACCGTACTTCTCCGTGTTGTCGTCCAGGATGGAGAACAGAGTGTCCAGGATGTCCTGGAGAAACTGTCTCACACACACATACGCACACACAGACAGGTGCAGGTGTGAGGTGCTAGGTGGCTCCTGGTGAAGGCGCTAGATGTTCCAGCTCCCACCTTGACGATCTCCTCGCCGCTGACGTGCCGCAGTCGAGCCAGGACGTCCATCACCCGGTCGGGGTGAGACTTCCACTTCAGGAGGGCCAGCAGGTCCACTGGGACACCAGGAGACATCATCACTATCATCATCATCACAATCTTCATCACCATCTTCATCTTCATCACCTTCCTTATGGTTTTACCATTCTGTGTGAGCTTAGTGGAGGACAGCTGGGTGGAGATCCAGAAGGTCTCCTTGGTGCTGCGCTGGAAGACCAGGCTGGACGGGGCGTTGGAGCTACTGGAGATGTCGTCCTTGCAGCAAGGCAGACTGAGGTAGACGGAGGGGTTAGTGAAGGAGGTGTTCTCCTCACACTGGAGAAGAAGGAGAATGAGGAGGTGGAGGAGAAGAACAGTCAGCAGCGATCAGACTCCTCCATTCACAGCAGATGAGGTTTGGTCAGACAGGAAGTGCCGCGGCGCCCCCTGGTGTGGGACCTTGTAGACGTAGAGCTCGTGGCTGTCGTCAGTCAGCGTGGTGCCGTCCTCCCTCATCAGGGGGCTGAAGGAGAAACCAAACAGCTTCTTCTCACCCTTGTCCTTGGCTGCACACACACAGAGGAGACCATGAGTGAGGGGAGGGCGCCCCCTGCTGGTGCTGATCACTGGAGCACAACTCACAGTGCAGGCGTGAGTCAAGATCCATGGGGGTGAGAAGACTGAGATGGTTCTCGAATTAAGAACCATTACACTCATTCCTCATCCAGGAACCATCTTGGTCTGATAGCTCCAGGATGAACCATCAGACCGAGACGGTTCTTCATCCATGACCAGGAACCATCTCAGTCTGATGGTTCTTCACCAAGGAACATCCTGGATGAGGATCCATCCGACTCATTCCTCATCCAGGAACCTGAGGAGGAGCCGGGAGCTCTCACCCCTGCTGGCTCCAGGAAACCATCGGACCAAGATGGTTTCTCATCGAGGAACATTCTGGAGAACCAACTCAGTCAGACAATTCCTGGATGGTCCTGGATGAGGAACCATCAGACTGCAGATCAGGTGTCAGTGTTCATTGGTTCTTCACCAGTCATTAGATGCAGGACAGTGTTGGTATTACAGTGGTGTTGTGCAGGGCGCCCCCCGCTGGCTGGGCCAGGTGGTGCTACTCACTGGAGCAGTGTCGGAACTCGAAGCGCAGGTGCGAGCCTCTGAAGCGGTGGATGGGGACGGGAAGCTTGAGGAGCTCCGACCAGCGAGGACTGTTGTTGTGGTAGAGGACGAAGCTCCGGTGGTCAACAACACCGGGCTCACCGCAGCCCTGGAGGATGCAGTCCTGCAGGGGGCAGCAGAGGGACAGAGAGAGGGAGCGAAAAATGAGAACAAAAGAAAAAAGAGAGAAAAAATAAACAAAAAGACAGAAAGAAAAGAAGACAAAAACCAAACAGGACAGAGAAAAAAGAGACGACAACAAGAAGAGACGGAAGAAGAAGGAAGAGAAACACCAGACCACCGACCAAGGAGGGGAGGAGAAAAAGGGGGAGGAAGAGGTAAAGGAGGTGGAGTTGGAGGAGGTGGTGGTGGAGAGGAGAGAGGAGGAGGAGGAGGAGGAGGAGAAGGAGGAGAGCGCCACCTTGAGGAGCTCCCCGTCAGCAAACAGCAGCAGCACGGTGACCTCCACGTTCTTCTGGACACTCTTCCCACCTCGCTCAAAGTCACCGCGCTCCAAGGTCACATAGAGGTCGTTACGCACGTCACCTGAGGGGGCATAAACCAACACACACACACACACACACAGGTTACGGTTAGAGTCAGCCAAAGCCCACCCCCTCCCCTGCCCCTTGGCCCCTCCCCCTCACCTGGCATGATGACATCAGGGAAGCCCAGCTTGCGGGTGATGGCCACGCCCCTCCCGAAGAGCAGCGGGTGGTCCCGCCTCACCTGCTCCAGGTCGCCCCTCAGCAGCTGCAGGGAGATGACCAGGCCTGCAGAGGGCCACAGTGAGAGAGAGAGAGAGAGATGGAGAAATTGGAGAGGCCCCGCCCACTATCCAGCGTCCAATCAGGACGATTCAGTCAGCCTTAGTCGGCCGCCTAGTATCAGTGTGCGACCACACACACACACACACTCCCTCTCTCACGCTCTCTCTCTCTCTCTCTCTCTCTCTCTCTCTCTCTCTCTCTCTCTCTCTCTCTACCGTAGTTGGTGCTGGGTGCTGTGTACTTGGTGCTGGACTTGCGGATGATGTTCTCGTGGATCTGGTACCACTCGTTCTCGTTGGTGCACCTGGTGGTGGAGGAGGAGAAAAACAAGCAGCGACACAGCAGTCGCACAACAGCGATGAACGACGACAATGACAACAACAACAACAACAACAACAAAAAACAACAACAACAACAAGAGAAGGAAAAGAGAAGCTCCAGCGTAGCACACAGAAAACACGGTGATGAAGAGGAACTGAACAGTGATTCACTTCAGTTCAGTTCATCTCTCCTGGGTGACTCACCGGATCACTAGATCACCAGATCAGTGAGTCGATCAAAGCGACGCTGAATCAAACTGGTGCCTTTAGGTGTTGCAGTGTGTGTGTGTGTGTGTGTGTGTGTGTGTGTGTGTGTGCGTGCGTCAGCGCCACCTACGTGTAGACCTTGAGGGCAAAGTCTTTCTCCTCGCGCAGCTCTGAGATGGTCTGCAGCACGTCGCTCATGGCCAGCACAGCGCAGCCGTACGGCCGGCGGTACTGCACGTGGGCGGGGCCTTTCCTGCTGTCGTTGAGCAGCATGCGACCTGCAGGGGGGGCAGGGGCGGGGTTTAGTGTCGACCAATCACCTTGCAGCAACACGGACAGTGTGGATATCTATGCAACAAATCGAGTTTGGCTTCAACGCTGAATATGAAAGAAAGCAAAGCTCATCATAACACCGGTGACACACTGACAAGTTTCACCGACATCTCCAGCAATGTCAACTTGACCTGTGAAGTCACTCATTTACTGGATGACAAACAACGATGACATCATGAGCGCTCATCAAAGTAAATAAAATAACAATAATAAAATATGTTTGGCTCTTTTTTGTTTGCAGGTCTTCTGATTCAAATTTCAACAGGAACCTTTTTTTCCACCAGCTGATTATACATTTCAAAATAAAATAACAACAATAAACCTATGAAGTCATAATAATAATATCCTTAAATCAACATCCTGTCCTGACTGAGCAGCAGAGCATTCTGGGAGATGTAGTACTAGCGCTACATGTGCCCTACAACACCTCGCAGTGGCCAATTATAACGACGGTGCGGGCCAAATATGGCACCGCGGGCCAGAGTTTGACACCTATGCCCTGGAGTGTGGGGGAGGGGTTTAAGGAGAGGGGGCGGAGCCTCACCGGTCCGGATGACCTGGGAGACGATGTAGAGGTCGCGCTTCATGTCCTTGTTGCTCAGGTCCTGCAGAGGCACACAAACCAACATGCACACACACACACACACTCGACTTTCAAAAATAACAGTGTGTTTTAAAGGGATATAATAACTGTGTATAATAAATGTCTATTATAAAGGTATATTTTAGCCGTATATCTTAACTATGTATAATAACTCTATTATAAAGGTGTGTAATTACTGTATATAACAATAAGTGTCTATAAATCCTCTCTGTAGGGGTCAGTCTCTGCTGAGTCGTGTCATTCCAGAGACAACCAGCAGGGGCAGCATCACCCTGAGCTGGTGTGGCAACACTCCAGGCTTTGCTGCTGGACTCTACTCAACTGCTCCAATAGAGCTTGGTGTAGCCGCGTATGTGTGTGTGTGTGTGTGTGTGTGTGTGTGTGCGCGCGTGTGTGTGTGTGTGTGTGTGTGTGTGTGAGCGTGCACGCTACCGTGAAGAGGGCGCACAGCTTGTCGATCTTCTCGGGGTTCTTGGGTGCTCCGTTCTTGTTCAGTCGCACCACGAACTTCTCGCTGCAGGGCACAAACACCACGGTCAACCACCAGGGGGCGTCGGCCAATCACCCAATCAGCAAATCAGCAGCCCCGTTGCCACAAGAACACCATTATAACACTGAAGGTGTGTGTGCTGCCCTCAGGAGGCTCGAGGCAACAACAAGCACAGAGTCTGAGTTCAGCTGATGTGAGTGTGTGTGTGTGTGTGTGTGTGTGTGTGAGTGTGTGTGTGTGTATGTGTGTGTGTGTGTGGGTGTCCCTGCTTGCACCTGATGGTCCTGCTCTCTCTCAGGTCGAACAGGGAGAAGAAGATGTCCGTGTCCTCTCCGATGCTGCTGTAGGTGAAGCTCTTCAGGTTGACCACTAGGTGGTGTGCTACTGGGAGCCTGCACGACTCACTGTGCCGCTGGCGCCCACCGCCGCCGCCGCCGCCGCCACCGCCAACCGTCACCCTGCAGAACCAGCAGTCGCACACACACATCAGCCACCAGGGGGAGCTCAGCCGGCGCCTCCTCTGGTGGCACCTGGTACTGCTTTCCTCAAGCCGCGCAAGTTTCAAAACATGTGCGAAGATGCGCGACGCCGCAGTGCACTAGGTAGCGGCGCCCTCAGCCAGAGTGCCAGATCTTTAAGTCCAGGATGCAGCAGGTTGGAGCAACAAACACAGACTCTATAGATCTTAAAGAAATTCACAAAATAAATCTTTATAAAATAAACCTCAAGAATTTGAAGAGATTTATAAAATAAAACTCTAACAAATCAATTTCATGAATGTTAAAAGCTTAAGGAAAATCAAATATTTATTAAATAAACCTTATGAATCTCCATAGATTTATCAAATAAATCTTTATCAAATAAATCACATGAATATTAAAAGATATCTGAATCTCTTAAGATTTATAAAGGCTGGGTCTGCACATTCATAACCGTTTGTGAAGAAT
Organism: Thamnaconus septentrionalis; assembly: GCA_009823395.1. Lineage (NCBI taxonomy): Eukaryota > Metazoa > Chordata > Actinopteri > Tetraodontiformes > Monacanthidae > Thamnaconus > Thamnaconus septentrionalis. The sequence goes on from CM020506.1 coordinate 12,130,784, forward strand.
GTATAAATCTTGAGAGATCTATGAGATAAATCTTTGTACAACAAATCTCAAGAGATTTGCAAAATAAACATTTCTAGAGATTTATTTCTATACCTGATGAGATTCATAAATCTCTTCAGGGTTGTAAAATCCTAAAGTGTGTAACTCTCTGCTTCAACCAGCAGATGGGAACACAGACTCAAACATTGTGCACACATAAGGATTTTTTTGTTTTTAAGTCTTAACTTATTTTTAATCAGCTGATACTCCTGACATGAAGATCGGGTTTTAATCGTTAATATTGAACAAGGTTAATATTTACGCTGGTCGGCTGCGATCCTTTTCCCAAAATGTCATTGCACAACTTGACTTGTAACACACTGTGTGTGTCACTGGACGCTTTCACAAAGACTTCACTCTTTTCAGGAGGAAGTGGGAGGAGTTTATTTTGGTGGATGAAACCTTTTTATTTATGAATCCAACCTTCATTTTAACCTCTGTTGATGACTTCAATCCAGTGGTGACACGCACAAAGCTAAAAGCTACTGCTTCAGCTGCAGTCAGCTGTGTGTGTGTGTGTGTGTGTGTGTGTGTGTGTGTGTGTGTGTGTGTGTGTGTGTGTGTCCTACCTGTGTGCTGCTCTGTTGGACGCTGTGTCGACTCGACAGATGCTGTGAAACACACAAAAACCTTGATTACTGGACTTAATTCTCCCTCACCCCCAGTGGCCAGTCACGGTACTGCAGTCAAAAATCCCACTGAGTCATAAAAAGCCGTTTTTCCCACTAAATAGGAGAACGAACACTAAATCTATCAAAGGGAGCTGCACTGCTGCTTAACACACAGGGGGCGTGACTAGTACACCCACCCACACATACACACAAACACACACACACCTACCATCTTGTACAGGTCCGACACGCTGATCTGGTCTTCCTCCACCATCTCAAAGTCCTTCCTGGGCACCAGGTCCAGACCCAGGTGTCTGCAGGGGGAGGGTGCAAACACAGGGCTAATTAGCAGGCAGGGGAACTACAGAACTTGTGTGTGTGTGTGTGTGTGTGTGTGTGTGTGTGTGTGTGTGTGTGTGTGTGTGTGTGGCTCCTCACTCGTTGCCCCAGTCCAGCCGGACCGTCAGGTGCCTCTTTACGTCCCGGCTCTGGTCCTGGGTCAGGTGACCTGACAGCAGCTGGCGCCGCAGGTCCACCAGCTCTGTCATCACGTGGCGAACCTTGTAGAAGAGGTCGACCCGGTGTTTCTGACCAGCAGCCGGGAAAACACAATGTCACAGGAAACTAAGGAATCATACAAGCATGTGTGTGTGTATCCATATATATATATATATTTATTTATTTTTTTTACTTTTGGAGGGGACTGTATATAGTGTGTGTGTGTGTGTGTGTGTGTGTGTGTGTGTGTGTGTGTGTGTGTGTGTGTGTGTGTGCTCTCACCACGTAGAGCTGCTTCCACAGCAGTGCCCAGTCCTGCAGCGTGGCCGTCACCTCGGTGACGACCGGGTCCTCCAGCGGCGCCACCGTCTCCTGGGGCCTGGAGCAGCAGCAGCAGCAGCAGCAGCAAGACACCCAGACACAAGGCTTGTTGTCAAACAAATCATTTTCAGAAATGCCCTCGAAAAAAAGAAACTTGTTTCCACGAAGGTGCCTTCAAAAATGTCCCTGTTTATATGGAGACGCTGGAAGCAATGATGTAGTAACTATGCCAGGCCTGGTGTGGCGCTGTGAGTTTACTCCCTGACAGTGGAAGAAGAAGAAGAAGAAGAAGAAGAAGAAGACGACGATGTTCAACTTCGTCTCCGAGTTGGTTCAGAATAGTGTTTTTCAACTGGTGGGTCGCGACCCAAAAGTGGGTCACAACCCATTGAAGCACCTTGAAGCAGAAGTTCAACAACAGATGGAGGATGGCTGGATGATGGAGTGATGGAGTGATGGATGGATGATAGAGTGATGGATGGAGTGATGGATGGATGATGGATGGATGATGGATGGATGATGGAGTGATGGATGGAGTGATGGATGGATGATGGATGGATGATGGATGGATGATGGAGTGATGGATGGAGTGATGGATGGATGATGGATGGATGATGGATGGATGATGGAGTGATGGATGGATGATGGATGGATGATGGAGTGATGGATGGAGTGATGGATGGATGATGGAGTGATGGATGGATGATGGATGATGGATGGATGGATGGATGGATGGATGGATGGATGATGGAGTGATGGATGGATGACGGATGGATGACGGATGGATGGATAATGGAGTGACGGAGGATGGATGGATGTTGGATGGAGTGAAGGATGGATGATGGATGGATGATGGATGGAGTGATGGATGGATGGATGACGGAGGATGGATGGAGTGATGGATGGATGGATGATGGATGGATGATGTTGAGGAACTCACCCTCGGTTGGTGACCACAGCTTTCTTCAGGTGGATGTAGGTGGCTGGAAAAACTCCCTGCAGAGACAGAAGGAAACCTGCGTTCAACCTGAACCAACCGCCCTCAACTACCGGGACAGTAGTTTGTTAATTTACCATCATAATTGACCAGCACCATCTTCTGGGTAGGTAGGACAACTACAGCTGCAACCACGCCCACAACGTGATGGCCATATTGACTCAACATTACATGTATATGTACAGTACATATATTTATATATGAAGTGGCGCTGCACTCTGATTGGCTCCTGGGAGTCCAATTTTTTTTTTCAAAGAAAACACGGCAGCATGGCCCCGCCCCCTCCAAGAATCCCCGCCCCTTTTCCTTCCCCTCACTCTGCCTCGCTCTCAGTCTGCGATAGTCCAACCAGGAGCATCCTGACGTCACACACACACACACACACACACACAGCCTGAGGTGTCCTGGGGTCGTTGACCTGTTAATAACAGTCAGTCCACACAGCCAATCAGGTAGAGAAGGAACAGGACGTACTGCGTGTGTGTGTGTGTGTGTCCCTCCGTCATCAAAACAACAGTCAGTCTGGCGTGATGATGATGATGATGATGATGATGATGATGAAAACCTGGACGTGGTTCTCATCTTCTTCTCCGTCTTTTTCCATCACGTGACGACAGTGTCCAGAGCAGGTGTGTGTGTGTGTGTGTGTGAGTGTGTTTAAGAGTTGAGTTGCGTCTGCGGGAGAGGAGGGAGCTCCATGAGAGGAGCAGCAGCAGCAGCAGCAGCAGCAGCAGCAGCAGCAGCAGAAAAGCTTCATCCATATTATAACACGTGTTTCAATGAGGGTGAAGAGCAGAGATCTATTTTAGGCTTGGACTAGTGTGTGTGTGTGTGTGTGTGTGTGTGTGTGTGTGTGTGTGCTAAACTGCACATGTTCCTCTGAGTGTTTCCTGCCTCAGGAGCTGCAAAAACACCTTTTAGTGCAAAGACGTTCCCACGGTAACCAGGTGTGATAGTGGACAACACACACACACACACACACACACACACACACACACACGCTCTGCCCTGAGTGATCCAGCTGCTCTGTGTTTAAAGGTCACTGTGGTAAAACCGGCAGCTTCTTCAACACAGCTGGTCAGAGTCGGGGCGGACCAATCAGAATCCTGCCTGGGAGAAGGGGGAGGAGCCTGGGCCAGGCTTCATGAACCTGGAGGCCAGACTGCAGACTGAACTGACCACCGTCACTCTGTGCTGGTCTGCTCCTCTGCAGTCGGGTCACTGGCGCCACTGGCCTCCCACCCCAGGTGGCGCTGTGACATTTAGATTATTATTTATTTAATAAATGTGTATCTACAAATATCCATCATCAATAAGGGTCTTGCTTCCAGTTAATTGCCATATTACTACGGAAGCCTGGTGTGGACAACCCAGGTCACCTGACAGAGTGTCTGGTATTCAGGGTGAACGCTGGCATCCTCAAAACCAGGTGTCCAGGTTTGTAGTTCACTGGCAAGCTAGGCTACTAGGTGTCGCTGTTTCCTCTGAGCTGGCAGGTGAGTCTCACCTTGACGTTGGGCCTCCTGGTGGAGAAACCTCGGTACCATCCTGTAGGAGGAGCAACAAAAAAGGAGGGCGTGGTCAAAGGTCAAAGGTCAGTTCAGCCAGATGAATGAGTGCAGTGTGCAGTGCCGCCACCAGGGGGAGGCAGAGTCGCAGACAGGTGAGAACCAGTGGTCTGGGCTCTGCCCCTGCCCCTGGTCCTGGTCCTGGTCCTGGTCCTCACCTTCACACTTCTCCAGGATGTGGACGGTCTCTCCCAGGTCCAGGACCAGGCCCTGGCTGACGGAGCCCCTGAAGCTGCAGACCACTGCAGAGAGACAGAGACAGGAAGTAGACGGAGGGTCAGAGGAAGTCCTGCAAGCTGCCACTCACCTCTCATTGGCTGTTTGGGCAAAGGGGCGGGGCCGAGCAGGACGACTCCCCCTTCTGGTGAACTGGATGAACTGTCAGTCAGAACCAAAGTCGACCAATCAGGACTCCAGCGCCACCTGGTGGAGGCCGCTCACGCTCGCTAGCTGGCCAGCTAACAGCTTCTTGTTTGAGCCCCGCCCCTTCCTCCTCGGAGGTCTCTGATTGGTCAGATCACAGACCAACATCAGGAACGTTTTGATTTTGCATGCGTGCGTACACACACACACACGCACGCACTTTACAGTCTTATTTACTTATTAAACACGGAGCAGTGGGGCCACATCCCACAATGCATCTCTTCCTCACTTCCTGTTTCAGTTCAACACAAATTATTCATCGAGCTGCATTTTTCTTTCCGTGTCGCAGTGAAGCTCCGCCCCCCCACCCCTCATATCCCCCCCCGCGCTGCTTTGTGGCGTTTTGTGTCAAACTCGCCTTCATCTATCATTCATCTCTCACACACACACACACACACACACACACACACACACTCACACACTGGCAGTAGCTACGCACGCTGTCACAGTTCTTCCAGAGTGTGCGTGTGTAAGAGTGTGTGTGTGTGTGTGTGTGTGTGTGTGTGTGTGTGTGTGTGTGTAGCTCGGGGTCTTTTCATTTATTTTGTGACATTTGTTTTTGTCCAGTTTGTGTGAATGAATTCAAAAGATGCTGAATTCATTTTATTGTAGCTGAAGGACAGAGAAGAAAAAGTCACAGAATCTCTGAATATTGAATATTATGAATATAATATTCAATATTCAGAGAGTCAGGCTTGATATAACATATATAAATATATTCACACATACATATTGGTTGATATTATTGATGTGATTTGGCTCTGACAAGCTGACTTTCAAAACATGGACTTTTTCCCCCTGCAGTCACGGAACTGTCAGGACCTTCCTGTTTGTTCTGTCAGGACCTTGCTTTCTGTTTGGGTGGGCGGAGTCTAACCCTCTGGGCGAGCGAGCGACGCAGCGAGTTAGCTTCAGACCCCAGCAGTGTGTGTGTGTGTGTGTGTGTGTTCCTGTCTCTCCTCCTAATTAAGACGTGAAGCTCATCGTTTGAACATCCTGCACAGAGCCTGGAGGCACATGGATGGGACTGTGTGTGTGTGTGCGTGTGTGTGTGTGTGTGCGTCCGTGTGCGCGTGCAAGTGTGTGTGTGTGTGTGTGTGTGTGTGTGCAATGAGGTGATAAACGAGGAACCAAAACTCAGGGAGGAAATTAGAGACAAACAGCTTTTATCTTCTGATGAGATTATTAATTCATTTAGCTCCTCCTCCTCCTCCTCCTCCTCCTCCTCCTCCTCTTTCTCCTTCTCCTCTTGCTCCACTGCTTCCTCCTCTTCTTCTGCTACTGCTGCTGCTGCCTTACGTAAGCGAAGGCTTCGCTGTGACCCAGATGGACGAGACAAAAAAACCTCTTCAGACCCTGATGAATGATTCAGCACGGTGCTGCGCTCATCGCTGATGACCTCATCACAGCCATGACGTCATCATCACAGCCATGACATCATCATCACAGCCAACTGGCTGTCAATACAGGGCTAATGATGCTAACGCTGCAGCCTCCAGCCAAAACGCCACCGCTGTACCTCCCACATGTTTGGGAGTTTGTGCCCTCTGTGATGTCACAGAGGGACTGGCTGTCACTAGGTGGCCTCTCCCGAAGACCAGCTGGGTAACTCAGCTCCTGATTGGTCCAGAGAATATCTCACACACACACACATCTATAGAAGGGGGAGCAGGAGGAGCTGGTGGTGTCTTGGGACAAAAGAGGCATTAACCCGGATTAATCTGGATTAATCTGGATTAACCAGGAGGAAACTGAAAGATAGGAAGAAGAAACACTCGTCCCTCTGCAGTACACACTTCACCGCGGCTAACTAGCAAAGCTGCTGATGTTCAAATGCACCCTCGTCACCAGCTATCTGAGCTAACTGAAAAAACTGGGCTAATTAGGCTATCTGAGCTAACATAGCTAACGACTCCTGGCATCGACGTCGAGCGAGCTGTCGGCTAACGTGATTTGACAAACACAGCTGACAAACACCACCAGCAGCAGCAGCAGGTTCCCCTGTAGCTTGATGGACCCCTGCTAACCTCTGCTAACCTCTGCTAATCCCCACTAACCTCAGCTAACCTCTGCTAACCTCTGCTAAACCCCACTAACCTGAGCTAACCTCTGCTAACCTCTGCTAAACCCCACTAACCTGAGCTAACCTCTGCTAACTTCTACTAACCCAGCTAACCTGAGCTAACCTCTGCTAACCTCTGCTAACTCAGCTAACCTGCGCTAACCTCTACCAACCTCTGCTAATCCCCACTAACCTGAGCTAGCCTCTGCTAACCTCTACTAACATGCTAGCACGTGGCTAACTTCCTCCTCCTGGCCAGCAGGAGGCACTGGTACACTGCTGGACCTTCACAGCTGTAGTTTCCTGCTGATAGGCTGAGCATCGCTGGGTAGTAGGCGGAGCCTATCCACCCCACCACCCCAACAGGCTGATGGTCATGTGACCTTTGAATCAAAGGAGTTGTGTTGTTCTTGTTGTTGTTTTTTCCCTCAGTTGGCCGAGAGCTAGGGAGAGAGAGAGAGAGAGGAGAGAGAGAGAGAGAGAGGAGATAGAGGGAGAGAGAGAGAGGGAGAGAGGAGAGACAGAGAGAGAGGAGAGAGAGGGAGAGAGAGAGAGAGAGAGAGAGAGAGAGAGAGAGAGAGAGAGAGAGAGAGAGAGAGAGAGAGAGAGAGAGAGAGAGAGAGAGAGAGAGAGAGAGAGAGAGAGAGAGAGAGAGAGGAGAGAGAGAGAGAGAGAGAGAGAGAGAGAGAGAGAGAGAGAGAGAGAGAGAGAGAGAGAGAGAGAGAGAGAGAGAGAGAGAGAGAGAGAGAGAGAGAGAGAGAGAGAGAGGAGAGAGAGGGAGAGAGGAGAGAGAGACAGAGAGAGAGAGAGAGAGAGAGAGAGAGAGAGAGAGAGAGAGAGAGAGAGAGAGAGAGAGAGAGAGAGAGAGAGAGAGAGAGAGGAGAGAGAGCTAGAGAGAGGGAGTGAGAGAGAGGGAGTGAGAGAGAGAGGAGACAGACGGAGGATCTAATCTGTCCATCACTAGGATTAATGTCAGAGCAAGCGAGAGAGAGAGAGAGAGAGAGAGAGAGAATCATGGGGGGCGGAGCCAGAGGAGGCCTGAGGGCAACTGTTAAACTGATTTAATCAGATCAACTTAGTGACCTGGATAAACACTGAGAGAGAGTGCGAGTGTGTGAGTGTGTGAGTGTGTGAGTGTGTGAGTGTGTGAGTGTGAGTGTGTTGGGATTATGGTCCAGCAGAGACACTCTTGCTCGCTGCACTTGAACGCACCCCCTCACTCACAGGTCATGTGACCGGTGTGATGACACTCTGGGATCTGCTGTTGACACTGCGTGACATCACGGGGCATCATCAGCCAATCACAGCGCACAGTGTGGAGAAGCAACATGGTTTGCTGCTGCTGCTGCTGCTGCTGCTGCTGTGGAACCTCTGGCTTCCTCTCATCAGAGGAAGGAGGAGAGGAGAACCACACTGAAGGAGCCTGGAGATAGAAAGCCCTGATTCTCCTGCTTTTCCTGCTTCTCCTGCTTCTCCTGCTTCTCCTGGTTCTCCTGCTTCATTGGTTCTCCTGGTTCTCCTCCACAGCCTGGCAGCTGCAGCAGTAATCAGGTCAGTGGCTGAGAAGCTTCAGGCAGCAGAAGAATCCAGTTCCTCCTGTCACCTCCAGTCACTGTCACCATCACACACACACACCTCCTCCTCTTCACTACATTTGAATATTTGTTGGCCCTGAAGCAACAGGAAGAAGACTTGGAATCCACTTCCTGTCTGAACTGAAGATGTCAGCTCGGATTTCACTCAAACGTCACAGCAGCCTCCCTGAGGCGTAGCAGCAGCAGCGGCAGCAGCAGCAGCGGCAGCAGCGGCAGCGCAGCGGCAGCGGCAGCAGCAGCGGCAGCGCACCCTGCAGGCCGTCAACAAACAGAAGTTTACAGTGTTTTTATAATACTGGTCAGTAGAATTAGTTCAAAACATTGATTGATTGATTGATTGATTCCACAGTTGATCCAATCGTGAGGCAGCAGCAGCCAGTCTGAGGTCTAACCAGCCAATCAGGTGGAGGAGGCGGCGGAGCTACGACCCTCCACGTCTGAACGCTGCCGTCCACCCCACTTCCTGTCAGACAGGAAGTGCTCTGGGGGGGGGGGTTCTGCGTGCAGCTTTATGTCACTTCCTGTTGTGAAAAGTGGGCGGGGCCACCTGGCGGCCAGATGGTGCAGCAGCCCGAAAGTGGATCAGTGGGTTAAACCTCCATCACTAGCTCAGAGCGCTAATCCCTGCTAGCAGCAGTGTGTGTGTGTGTGTGTGTGTGTGTGTGTGTGTGTGTGTGTGTGTGTGTGTGTGTGTGTGTGTGTGTGTGTGTGTGTGTGTGTGTGTGTGAGTGTGTGTGTGTCTGTGTGTGTGTGTGTGTCTACAGGGGGTCTGCTGTAGTATCAGACTCCAGACTGTGTTGTTCAGCAGTTGTGGGACTTGATGGATGGACGGTGCAGTGGTCTGCTGTGACCTGCAGGGGCGCCAGCGTGACAGAACCCTGGCTTTGAAAGAAGAAGAAGTTTGGAAGAGAAAAACGGAGCTGAACTGAAACCTTGAGGTTGATCTGCTGAGAGCTGCAGCCATCTGGCACACACACACACACACACACACACACACACACAGTCCAGCGTCTAATCAGGTCAATGGAAACGTCCATCAGATTTCACTGATGAAACTGGAGCTTCATCATTCATGACCAGGCGATGAAGATGATGATGATGAAGATGATGATGAAGCTGATGATGGGCTGAACTCTCTCAATGACCCTCAGCTGCAACCAGGAGGAACCACAGTCATCTCTCCTGGTTGTAGTTCCTCCAGCAGATGGACCAATCAGCTGCTTCCAGGCTGATGACTGGAACCTGCTGCCCTCCTGCTGGTCGACTGCAGTACTGCAGCTCAACGCCTTCAGTAGTTGGACTCAGAAACTCATCAAAACTACAAGTGAAGCAGTGAAACTCCAGTCACAAGGCAGCAACACGTCCAAGAACAAACAAACTACCAAACAAACAAAGAAATCAATTTAAAAAAATCACTTCCTGTTTCCAGCTGTGACACTTTGACATTGAAGGTTTCACTGCACCAGTCCCATTAGAGCCCATTAGAGGGAGTCAATACTGCCTGTAGGGGGCAGCATACACACACACACACACACACACACACACACACACACACACACACACACACAGCTAAACTAACAACAGTTTTTAGATGGACAGAAAATAACAGAATGAAAGAGGAGGAGGAGGAGAGGAGGAGGACGAGGAGGAGGAGCAGGAGCTAGAAATAACCAGCACACCTGAAATATTCATCAGGATGGGGGGGCCAGTGGTGGTGGTGGTGTGTGTGTGTGGGGGGTTTACAGGGAAAAAAAACACTCTGATGTGTTTGATGGAAGCTGACTGCTGATTGGTCCTCAGAACCACCTGACAGGAAGTAGCGCTGAGCCACCGGGAACCAGGTGGGAGGGCCCTGTATTCCCGGGCCGGCCCCCTTCAGCACCAACCAGCAGTGGCGGCGGCTAACAGTTAGCCACCTGCTTATTTGCAGGGACTTGTTTCAAACTGATATTGTGTCTCTGGGAGCCTCTAGAGGTGGAGGGCAGTACTGCACCTACACAGGGGGGAGAGTCTGGGAGTGACAGCTAGCAGCTAGCTTAGCGTAGCTTAGCCAAGCTGGTGGAGAGAACTGATGTGTGAGCAGCAGGGGCTCCTGTTTGCTTCCTGAAAAAACAACAACAATATTTGTTGTTTGTTTTTTTTGTTCTTCCAGTCAAACAGAGAATCACTTCCTCCTGGTGTTGGACGTGAACTCCACCACGCCAGCTCCAATCAGTTCAACACTGAATAATTCACGAAGCTGCTCTGCTAGCGTGCAGTTAGGCTGCCTAGCGTCGTTAGCTCGCCCACCAGAGAAGAAGAGGCAGCGCTAACAGCGGCGCTAACAGCTGCAGCTGCTCCTGGCCGCTACAGTCCCGCGGCTTCACGTCCCGATGGAGCCGTGAGGAGAAAAAACCCCAGGTTAGCCTTGTTAGCGCCAGCTAAACCAGCACACACACACACACACACACACACACACAACGACCAATCAGCAGCTGAGGACTCAATCAGGTGGTTTTCCCACTGAAGCAGCAACTCGCAACAGCAGCGGCGGCGGCTAACAGTTAGCCAGTGTCAGAGGCAGTGTTTCCAAGTACTCCTACTACTACAACAATACATCAAAATTTCATACTATAAAGTATTTTCTCATCCTGACTGTTGTTATGATGATAGTTAAACAATTTCCCCTCTGCAGGCTGGAGCTCCGCCCCCAGCCTGGCGGCCCACTGTCAGGAGTGGGCGGAGCTCCAGGGCTCCCAGCCACCAAAATGCTTCCTGGATTATTGAGGAAAATAATCTGTCAGATTAATATAAACTGAGCGCACTCGAGGGAAGAAGATTAGAGAGTTCAGCCCTTCATCATCATCATCATCTTCATCATCTTCATCATCACCACCACCACCATCATCATCTTCATCATCATCATCATCATCACCACCATCACCATCATCTTCATCATCATCATCATCACCATCACCACCACCACCACCATCATCGTCATCATCTTCATCATCTTCACCATCATCACCACCATCATCATCACCATCATCATCTTCACCATCACCATCACCATCATCACCATCATCATCTTCACCATCATCACCATCAACATCATCATCATCACCATCATCACCACCATCACCATCATCATCATCACCATCATCATCTTCACCATCACCACCATCACCACCATCACCATCACCACCATCACCACCATCACCATCATCATCACCATCACCATCACCACCATCACCACCATCATCATCACCACTATCATCATCATCACCACATCATCATCTTCATCATCATCACCATCACCATCATCACCATCACCATCACCATCATCGTCATCATCTTCATCATCTTCACCATCATCACCACCATCATCATCACCATCATCATCTTCACCATCACCATCACCATCACCATCATCACCATCATCACCATCATCATCTTCACCATCATCACTACCATCACCATCATCACCATCACCATCATCATCATCACCATCATCACCACCATCACCATCACACCATCACCATCATCATCACCATCATCATCTTTCACCATCACCATCACCACCATCACCATCACCATCATCATCACCATCACCATCACCATCACCACCATCACCACCATCATTCATTCATTCATTCATCTTCTATACCCGCTTATTCCTATTCAGGGTCACGGGGGTCTGCTGGAGCCTGCTGGAGCCTATCCCAGCTGTCTCAAGTCGCCAGTTCATCGCAGACCACCATCATCATCACCACTATCATCATCATCACCACATCATCATCTTCATCATCATCACCATCACCATCATCACCATCACCATCACCATCATCATCACCACCATCATCACCATCACCACCATCACCACCATCACCACCGTCATCATCACCATCATCATCACAGCAGGATGAAGGTGATGATGCAATGAGGCTTCATGGCTGAAGGGAGACGGTGTTTAACACATCAGCCATCATGTTGACCCAGATTCAGCCGGCCAGTGTGTGTGTGTGTGTGTGTGTGTGTGTGTGTGTGTGTGTGTGTGGCAGCAGCAGATGGAGCTCCAGCAGCTCAGCGAGACTCAAAGTCAACGGCAGGAATCAGCTGACTCAGCCGCATTAAGCAGTGGGCGGAGCTTCACCAGCTTCTTCTTTTTCTTCTTCTTCTTCACCTCCTCCTCCACCTCCTCCTGCCTCCTCCTCCTCTCATCAGACTCGCCTGGTTTCCCAACAGGAAGTCCAAAAATTAAAACAACAGAAAACCTACTTTTTGTGCAACATGTTTAGAAGTTGTTTATTACAACAAAATTGTAAAAAAACAACAAAACTTTACAACAAAACTCCAGCCATATCCCCCCCCCAACCCCCCTGGTGGACGTGGCTGGAGTCAAACTTTCCTGACATTTGACCTCTTTCTTTGTTTGTTTGTTTTGTTTGTTTGTTTTTTGTTTTTTTTATTCCATTTTCTGGAGGAAAAACCAGCAGCCAGTTTTTGTTGCATTTCTGTAGAAGATGTGCCGCCTGTGGCAGGTGTGTGTGTGTGTGTGTGTGTGTGTGTGTGTGTGTGTGTGTGTGTGTGTGTGTGTGTGTGTGTGTGTGTGTGTGAGAACCGAGCGGTGCTGTGCAGCCCTGGGGGGGGTTGACGCTGCATTCAGGAGCCACAAAGCAGCATTGATGCAGCTGAATGGCTGTTTTCTGAGTTACCGCACTGTCCGCCTTGGTATGCACAGCCTGCATACACACATGCACACACACACACACACACACACACACACACACACACATTTTTTTTTTTCTCTTTCCTTTGACTTTGTAAATAAAGCTCGGTCCACTTCCTGTTTCCTCCTGCGTCCTGCGCTAAACCTGCTCAGCCACCATCACCAGGGGGCGCTGGGCTCGTCGTCGCCACCACTGAGGGGGTTCAAGTAAACAGCAGGACATGAGTTCTTCTTCTTCTTCTTCAAAACCAGAACCAGAACCAGCAGCAGAGTGCGACTGCGCGTCAACAACAGGTCGGTCCAGAGGAGGCGCTAGATCTCAGGGTCCTAGGAGCTTAACACCCTGGTGGTTCTTGATGGTTCTGGGTGGTCCTAGGAGCTTAACAACCTGGTGGTTCTGGATGGTTCTGGGTGGTTCTGGGTGGTTCTAACAGCTAAACACCCTGGTGGGGCTTCAAAGACGCTGATTTGGTTGCAACTTTGCTTCATTTTCCATTGGTCTAGACGCTACGGTGGCCCTGAGGGGCCAACAACCAGTGGCAGCACCAGTGTGGTCCAGTGGAACCAGTTCACCTCCTACAGCAAAGATATCAAACTCTGGCCCGTTGGCCAAATTTGGCCCGCAGTGTCATTATATTTGGCCCGCTGGTATTACACAGCACCTGTAGCACTGACACTACAAATCCCAATCTCAATCAGGACAGGCCGTTGATTGAAGGATGTCATTATTATATATTAACTGCTTTATTGTTGTTATTTCATATTTAAATGTATCATCAGCCCGTGGAAAAAGGGTCCTGTTGAAAATTAAACCAGAAGGCTGCCAATAAAAAAAAATAGCCATATTATTTTTATTGACATTTTGTTTATTTTGATGAGTTTTTTTTAGTTTGAAATTGGCTTTAGCATGTGAGCAACACAAAGTTATTGATTGTCTAGAATGAAGCTTCGCTTTGTTCCATATTCCGCTGGTTTGGCTCCATATTTACAGCACTGCCGACCAGAACTTCTCAGGAGTTGGTGATCTGGCTGTGACCTTTGACCCAGAGATGGTCCAACAAGGTCCAAAGAGGACCTCATCAGCAGACAGAACCCCCCCTCACACACACACACACACACACACACACACACACCACCACCACCACCACCACCAGGTTCGGACTCACCCACTCCGATCTTCTCGTCCTCAGTTGGCGTCCACATGTTGGTCCCGCGGTTCGGAGGTTGACCCCCTCAACTCCTCGGAGACTCTTCAGCCGACGGGCCGCTTCATGGAGGTCCTCCCCCTGCCGGCTGGCCGAACCGAGCCGTTCACAGGCAGCAGCGGCTCCGGTGCAGCGGCCGCTCTGCTCGGCTGTCCATGCCCGGGACACGCAGCCTGTCGGCGGGGACGGCGCGGCTCCGCAGACCGCAGCCCCGGAGCTCACACACCGGCCGGCCGGCGCCTAGGACCACTAGTTCGGGTGGGTCGGTCGAGTTCCGCTGCTCGGCTTCCGTTCCGTCAGCCTCTTGTCCCGGTCCTGGTCCCGGTCCGCGGACCGCTGCTTGTCCCCCCGAGGCGGCTGTCGAGCGGACGGAGAGTCGGAGACGGTCAACTGTTCCCGGGGAGCCGAGCGGAGAGTGAGCGGCTCGGCACGTGTGTGTGTGTGTGTGTGTGTGTGTGTGTGTGTGTGTGTGTGTGTGTGACCGCAGCGCCACCTCCTGTTCCTCTAAAGAGGTTAGTAGTTTATCTCGTTCACGGACGGGACGCGCGTGTACAAGCGACCGACCGACCGGCTGAAAACTCCCTGTTGCCCTCGTGCACGCACGCGCGCACTGGGAAACAGCGAGAGAGACTTCCAAGCGAACACGCGCACAGACTCCCTCTCTCACGCACGCACGCACAGACGCACACACACACTCGTCGTTGCTTTAAGCGCTCAAAAGCTGCCGTTCGCCGCACGTGACCTGAAGTGACATCCCCGTGTGACGTCACAGCCGACAGGTTGAGGGAGTGACAGTGCGAATGACAGCACTGGGTTGTGCGCGTGCACGTGAGTACGCGCTCGCTCGTTCGCTCCGCTCACTCAGCAGTGAGTTTAGATGGAACCACAGCGCCACCTGGCGCTCAGCGGCGGTGTCTCCCCCCTCTTCATCAAGGCCAATTAGCTTTACTGTTTACAAGCTGATGTTTAAGGAACCGGAAGTGAAATGATTTAAAGGTCCCAAGTTTTCCCAGCAGCCCCTGCTTCACCGGTCACCGGCTGGAACATATACAGCTTTAGTTTCAGTGTCCGGAGCTGTGATGCTAACGTGATTAGCATTAGAAGCTACAAGAATGACACGGAGAAAAGAGGAAGTTTGGGAAGAAAAATATCTTGGAGCTTAATTTATTTATTTTTAAATACTGTTTTTGGATATTTTTATTTTTTTTTTGGCCAAACAAAAAAAAATAAAAATAAAGATTAGTAGTAAAATATTCTCACAATTTTCAATGGTTACAAACTCTCACAAAGTCAAAACAAAATCATCATAATAATGACATCATGACAAAACCAAACAAAACCACACCTGAGAATATCAAAGCTCTTTGGAACCCACAGAGGTCAAGCTTGTTCAATCACCATCATCATCATCATCATCATCACCATCACCATCACCACTGTGATCTTCACAGATGGCTCTCATTAGAACCGAGGGTTCCTGACAGTCGACGGCGGTGAGAAATTATTTCATGATTTCATTTTTAATGAAATTATGACTATACAATATTATATTTTATTATCATTATTATTGTAAGCAGCCAGTCAGCAGCTGCACCTGAACACCATCTCCACACCATCAGGAATACAAGGTTTCCAACAGCTTCTGGATTCTCATTCCCCTTCAATCTTCCTTCCAGCAGGGGGCAGTAAACACACAGACACACCTGAGACTGAGCAGAAGGGAAGACACACTTGAGATTTTAGGTTAATTATTATTATTATAATGAGGTTTGGCAGGCAGGGGGCGCCACTGGGCTGCTCTCCTGGGTACCTGGGCAGACGATCAGCTGGTTCCATGTCAGGAGAACCACCTGCGTTCCTGTGAGTTCCAGATCTCCTCGTCCATCGAGTCCCAATCATCTGGACACACACACACACACACACACACACACACAGTTTTAACACACCTCAAAACCTTGGCTGAGAAACCAGGACCACCGAAGGCCAGATAGGCCAGGTGGGCCAGGTACCAGGAACCAAGTATCAGGAACAGAACCCAGGTACCAGGTACCAGGAGAACCAGAGTTCAGGTATCAACTGACACTTTCTGGTCTTGGGGGGATAATTCAGCTGCAAATTAAATCCAAATGTGGGAGGAAGCTGGAAGAGGAAGAGGAAGCTAACAGAGAGCTAACAGGAAAGCTAGCAGGAAGTAGGGCAGCAGCAGTGGTGGTGCATGGTTGGTGGTTGATGCTCACCGGTGGGAAAGGCCTCCGACTCCTCCGAATCCTGGTCCAGAAGATCCTCCACCTGGGCAGGAAACACCAGGACTGTCAGCTCAGTACCAGGAAGTGCTTCTGACTGACTCTGTGTGTGTGTGTGTGTGTGTGTGTGTGTGTGTGTGGGGCGGACCTCTTGGTCTGGCTCCTCCTGCTCCTCCTCCAGCTCGTCGTCCTCCTGCTCGATCTGCTCCACAGCAGCAATGAGTGAGTCCAGGTCGTCCTCATCGTCCTCGCTATCTGACGACTCCTCGTCTTCATCGTCCTCGTCCTGCCAGACGCCAGCAGGTCAGCAACCAACCCCCCATCTCAACCCCCCCCTGCAGCTCACCAGCTCCACCCTACCACCGCTCCCACCGACCAATCACAGCCCTCCCCAGAGGTCACCTGCTCCTCTTTGTGCTACTTTGATGCTGCCAAGTACCAGGAACCAAGTACCAGGAAGCAGGTACCAGGAAGCAGGTACCAGGTACCAGGAACCAGGTACCGGGAAGCAGCTACCCAGTATCAGGACTCAAGTAACAAGTACCAAATAAACGGTCCTAGTTACCAGGAACCAGGAACCAAGTACCAGGGTTTTAAAGTACAGTAAACAGGAAGCGCGGGTCACCTGGTCATGGTCGCTCTCCTCAGCCAGCTGGTGGCGTCCCACTTGGTACAGCCGGCACACGGTATCCTGGCTGGCGGCATCCTGGCTCTGCGAGCGGAGGGGAGGAGGGGGGGTTAGTGAGTCACTCCGCTACCAGTGAGTCACTCCACTGATCCGTTCGTTCAGAGGTCCCACCTGGATGACGGCCAGGTAACAGTCCCTGCCGTCGGTGCACAGGTGACTGATGTCCCGCTTCACGTCCACCGTGGCTGCAGGGGGGACGGAGGGGTGACGGTCAGCCAATCACATCTCTCACTGCACAAGAGGAAGAGGACGAGGAAGAGGAAGAAGAAGAGGAAGTTGGGACCTACTGATGGGCTTGTAGTCGGTGGCGTCGAAGGTCCTGAAGGATGAACGCAGTGGACTCTTGGTCTGGCGCTCCAGGACCTCATCCTGGTCCTGGTCGTGGTCCTGCAGCACGGCTGCACCACAGCAGGGTGGAGAACAAATTAGCAGGGACCAGGAACCAAATACCCAGACAGCAGGGAGGAGGACGGCTACAAGTCTGGGCTAGTTTACCAAGTACCAAGTACCAGGAACCAGCTATCAAGTACCAGGACTCAAGTACCAAATGTCACAAAACTCAGTGAATAGAGTGAATAGTGAATAGAGCAGACGGAGAGGGAGGAGTGGGAGGGGCGTACCAGCGTACATGACAGTGGCACTGCTGTTGAACACCAGGTGGCACTGGTCCAGCGCTGGGACGTGGTGGAGCAGGTGGAAGGTCCTCAGGTCCCACTGGCGCCCCCTGCTGTCAAGGCTACAAACTACTGCAGTACTGCACAATATCAAGTATCAGGAACCACGTACTGGGAACACTGGAAGCAGGAACCTAATACCAGGTCCCAAGTACCAGGAACCAAGTACAAGGTACCAGGAATAAAGTACCAAGTAACAGGTCTAAGCTATCAAGTATCAGGTACCAGAAATCGAGTACCAAGTACCTTGTACCAGGGAGCCTAGAACCAGAAACCAAATATCATGAACCAAGAACTAAGTCCAAGGTTTGAGGAATCAAGTACCAAGTTCCAGGAACCAAGTAACAGGAACCTAGTTACTAGCAACCAGCCATCAAGTAAGAAGTACCAGGGACCAGGTTCCAGGTCCCAGGTATCAGGAACCAGGCATCAAGTGCCAAGAACCAGCACCAGGCTGCTGCTGATTGGCCGGCAGGCCCGGTGCTGGTACCACTTATACCAGTGCAGGATACGACCTCGGTGTTGGCGACCACCTCCAGGCCGTTGGGGTGGAACTGGCCGCTGACGGAGCCGTTGAACTGGTCGAACCTGTGGACAGCCCGCGACGACCGCACGTCCCACAGCACGCCGTCGTTGAGCAACAGCTGGTCCGAGGGGCTGAAGGTGGCCCGGTTCCTGCGGTAGCGGCCCGCCAGTGACTCCTGGAACAGAGTCAGAGTCCTGCGACCCGTCTGGATGTCGTACACCTACCGTGGCGCACGCACACACACACACACACACACACACACACACACACACACACACACACACACACACACACCTGGGGTTAGACTGGAGACCAGTTAGGACCAGCAGAGGTTCTGGAGGAGGAAGAACTGGACCTACATGGGCCACCTGTTCCTTGGTACCAACCACCTGGTCCTGGGACGCCTTACTGAACTCCACATGGTGCTCATCTGCAAAGAACTTCCTGGAGGAGAGGTTGGTGTGGATCGAGGAGGTGGAGGTAGAGGAGGAGAAGAAGAAGAGGAGACGTGAGAGACGTGAGCTCAGCAGTTGTCCAGCAGGGGGCAGAGTCACACCTACTGGTTGGTGACCACGCCGTCGGTGCTCCACAGGGCCGACATGGGGAAGGTCCAGGAAGCCGCCGACGTTAGCAGCAGCTTCCCATCCTAAGAAAAAAAAAAAAAAAAAAATTCATTTTAACTTTCTTAGCAGGGTGACTTCACTGCAGCTGGCACCCTCTCTGGTGGAGGTCTGTCATTACACCACACTCATCAATAACAGACTGCTGTGTGTGAGTGTGTGTGTACCCTGGAGGGCTCCAGGTGTGTGATGCTGCCAGTGTGACAGGGGTACTCTGCCACCAGCCCCCTGGTGGCGATGTTGTGCAGCTGCAGGTGTCCGGAGGAGGTGCCCAGCAGCAGGTGGCGCTGGCTGGCTGAGAAGGCGGAGCAGGTAAAGGAGGAGGAGGAGGAGGAGGCGTCGCCCTCCTCCCGGTGGAACACCGTCATTGGACGAAACCTGGAGGAGGGGCGGAGCCAATAGGCTGAGGACAGGAAGTGGGAAGGTGGCGGCTCATCACCCGTCGGTGGCGCTGCTGCTCACCTGCCGAAGACCAGGTGCGTGTCGAGGCGGCGGGCGGGGCCGGGCGGGCGGCCAAGGGGTCGTGACCCCAGCCTGGCGGTGAAGTTGGCGGGGGCGTGGCGGTGGCGGTGGGGGCGGGGCTCCGGGCAGCGGTGGCGGCGGTACAGGGAGAAGGGCGGACAGGTGGAGACGGGGTTGGGGCAGCGGGCGTGCTGCTCCCGCAGGTAGCCCCTGATGATGTCATCCAGGGTGGGCGATGCTGGCGCCAGGCCAGGCTCCGCCTCCTTCCTCATGGCCGGAGTCTGAGGGAGGGGCAGAAGCGGTCAGCTGGGGGACGGGGGGACCCACCTGGGTGAGACCCACCTGGGTGAAACCAGACTCACCTGGGCAAAGGGTCCACGGTCCGACTTCTGCCTCAGTGCTCGGTGTCTCCGCCCTGGGCCGGTGGGTGTGGCCACCGCTGAGCGGTCCCTCGGGGAGAACAAGATCCGGCCAATCGGCTGCAAGCCCGGCCTGCGCAGCCCTGGGGAGGCGGAGCAGGAAGTGGACGGGAAGCAAGAGGAAGTGGGCATGGTGGGGGTGGATGGGGAGGGGGTGGTGCCAGCAGGGAGGGGCGGGGTCACCAGACCCGCCTCCCTGACCAGCGTGGCGGCGGTGGCGGCGAGCCCCTTGGCCAGCAGGTGGTCTCTGATGAGCAGCAGCAGCTCCTGCTGGGAGAAGGTGACCCAGGAGCGGGCCACCACCTCGGCCCGCTGCAGCCCAGCCAATGACACGTCGGCGCCTGGCTTCAAGAGGCGGGACTTCCCCAACACGACCGCCGTCAGCTGGGCCGCGTAGCCGCAGAAGCGCACGTGCTCAGTGCGCTTGTCCTGCAGTACCGGCTCCTTCATCAGCTGAGAGAGAGAGAGATGACATCACTATCATCATCATCACCATCACCATCACCATCACCATCACCATCATCACCATCATCATCACCATCATCAGCACCACCATCATCACCATCACCATCACCACCATCTCCATCACCATCATCACCATCATCATCACCATCATCAGCACCACCATCATCACCATCACCATCACCACCATCACCACCATCATCATCATCATCATCCATTCTCAACAGAAATCTTCTGGCTGAGGTAACCTCACAAACGATGCCATCTGGTGGCCACGTGCTGAAACTAGACTGCAGGCTGCAGCTCCGCCCCCTCCTGAACCCACCTGCTGCATGTGTCCACTGGTGAAGAGCGGCAGCTTGCTGATGATCTGCCTGATGGTGGCGCTGCGGGACAGTCCCAGCAGAGCCCTGCAGGCCAGAGCTCTGATCAGGTCGGCCTCCGTCACTGGAGTCTGCACTGACAGCAGGGAGAGCAGCACCTGCGGGGGGGTTGTTGAGGAGAGAGTCACTCACACACACACACACACACACACACACACACACACACACACACCTTGATGCCGTTGTTGTTCTGCACCAGTTGCCACATGTGGCTCAGCTCCTGCTGCTGTGGGCGGGGCTTCCGGGTGGGTGTGGCCTCCCGTGGGGTGGAGCCAGCTGAGGGGCGGGGCCTCCTGAGGGGCGGGGCGGCCAGCGGCTCCGGAGCGCACACACAGTTGGTGATCACCTGGGGAGCGGCAGGGTGAAGGGGGCAAGTGGGGGAGGAGTCAGCACCTCCTCCACCACCAGCCACCAGCAGGGGGCGGCCCTGCAGAGCAGACTCACCTGCAGCGCCGCCTTCTGAATGTCTCCGTCTCCGGGGAAGACTCCGCCCTCGGCCACGCCCAGGATGATGCTCATCCCTGCACTCACACACACACACACACACACACACACAGTGAGGGGGGTCAGTGGGGCAGAGGTCGGCGGGGCCTAAGAGCAGGGCGACGCCCACTGACCCACGGTGCAGACGGTGGAGTCGGTCTCGTCCAGGACCTCCACGGTGTCGGCCAGCAGGGGTCGCACGCTGGGCACCACCGTCAGCACCGCCAGCACCTCCAGCACACTGCGCACCACCTCACTCCTGCAGGGAGGGGGCGAGAGAGAGACTAGGTCAGGTCGAGGTCAGGGTCAAGGTCAGGTGGAGGTGGAGGTGGGCGGGGCCCTGACCTGCCGTGGTAGCCGCTCCAGTCGCAGGCGGCCGACAGCAGGCGCAGCAGCAGCGGCACGCAGGAGAGGCTGCAGAAGGTGTGGACGGGCTCCCAGCGGCGCAGCAGCAGCGGCGCCTCCAGCAGGAAGTCCATCATCTCCACCTGCTGCTCCCTGGAGGGGGACAGGGCCTGGGCAAGCGAGGAGGAGAGAGAGAGAGAGAGAGAGAGAGAGAGTCAGCAGCAGCAGCAGCAGCAGCAGCCAGGACACACAGTCTGCTGCACCGCACCTTGTAGAAGAGCTTCTGAGGGACCACGGCGCCCCCCTCTGACGGGTGCAGGGACTGCTTGACCCGCTCCGTCTTCACTGCCAGGTGAGCCTCAAAGTACCTGGAGGAGGGGGGGGGGGAGAGAAGAGGATGACAGAAGAGTTAGAGAAGGAGAGACAGAAAGATTGACCAATCCAGGACGTGCAGCAGCAGGAGGAGCAGCAGGAGGTGCAGCAGCAGGAGGTGTCTACCTGCGCAGGGCCAGGCAGGTGTACTTGGTTCTCTGGCGGTTGGAGAACACCTGGTCGTCGCTCAGCAGTGACTGGTCGCTGTCCAGGGTGCTGATCTGCAGGGCCACCACAGGGGGGCAGTCAAACACTCCACCTCCCTCAGCTTCCATTCACTCTGCTTTAGCATCTTTGGCTCAAATAAGCCACGCTAACTTTCCCTCCTTTCCCCAGCGTGTGTGAAATCCCGCCCCTCTACGGTGTGTCGGTCAATGAGAGGGCAGAGTTAGACTGAGGCGTTGCAGCTGACCAGGTTGACGAGGCGTCGCAGGCCGTCCTGCCGGTCGAAGAGCTGCAGCAGCGGCCTGAAGCTGAAGCTCACGCTGAGGAACATGGTGGCCTGCAGCAGCCCCGACTGCTGCGCCCCCTGCAGGCACCAGAGAGCGTAGGAGACCACCTCCCTCAGCACAGCCTCAGGGAGGGTGCACACCTGCCAGGGAGAGAGCACACACACACACACACACACACACACACACACACACACACACACACACACACACACACACACACACAGAGTGAATACAAGAGGTTTTCTGTCAAAGGTGCAAAATAAAGTCAAGAGAGAAGAAAAACATGGAGGCAAGAGATGAGGAGGTCCTGGAGTGAGAGAGTGACTGAAGGAGTGAGAGAGAGAGACAGTGAGTGCATCTGTGTGTGTGTGAGTGAGAGAGAGTGAGAGGAGTGAGAGAGACAGACAGTGAGTGCATTTGTGTGTGTGTGTGTGAGTGGGAGAGAGAGACAGAAGCAGTGAGAGAGTGAGAGAAGGAGTGAGAGAGAGAGAGTGAGAGAAGGAGTGAGAGAGTGAGACAGGTACCAGGTGTGTGTGTGTCTGTGTGTGTGTGTGTGGTCGCACCCTCTCCATGGTGTCGTGGTTGGAGGCCAGCTGGTGCAGACACAGACAAACTCCAGTGGCAGCCACTGAGGGTCGAGGGATCTGCAGCAGCTGCTGCACTGCACCCTGAGAGATGAAGTCTGCAGCAAACTTCTTGTGGAGCAGCAGTGAGGCCAGACACTGGTGGGGGGTCACACAGTCATACTAGTGATCAATACAAACAGCGAAGAAGACAGTGGTGGATGGTCCAGGAGGAACATCAGCTGACTGACTGACTGACTGACTGACTCTCTGACTGATGAGTGACTACATATATACATATACATATATATATTTACTGAGAGTCAGTCAGTAAATATATGTGTACACACACACACACACACACACACACACACACACACACACACACACACACACACACACACACACACACACACACACACACACACACTCAGTATTTCCCACAATGCATCTCTAACAGTCACCAGCCTGCCAGTATATCCCATCATGCATTGCGCTCACAAGTCTTGGTAAGTCAGTATAACATGAACACATGAACTGGTCACCAAAATGCAAATGTAAATATAAATGAATGCATGTATTGAACCATGAATGTATTGATCGCCACCTGCTGACACGGCGTTGTAATCATGAGACGCCGATGACATCATCAAGGGCGGCAAAGAGTGCCTGAGAAGTTCTAGTTTTGTTGATTTGGCTACTGGGTCACTATGTAGTGTCTCCATACGAACTGCCAGCAGGGGGAGCCAGTGGGCGGTTTGACACTCAGTGCGCCCCGCCCACCTTATCAGTGGAACACAGGCACTGTGTGTGTGTGTGTGTGTGTGTGTGTGTGTGTGTGTGTGTGTGTGTGTGTGTGTGTGGGAGGGGCGGGGGGACAGATGGAAGAGCCAGATAGAGGCTCATTGGCGCCACCACTGTGTCAATATCATGTTGACGCCATTCAGTCCACAGTTTTTTTGTTTGTTTGTTTGTTTTTTTGAGTGTGTGTGTGTGTGTGTTACCAGCAGAGCGTGGAAGGTGAGCCAGTGTGGTTGTGTGTGTGGCTGCAGGATGTATGTGGTCAGCAGCAGGCGGGTGTCCATCCTCATGAAGACCGCCAGCAGCTGCAACAAACACACACAGACACAAAACTAATCAGGACTAACACAGCTGACCAGCATGCCCCGCTGCACTTCACTGTGCTGCCACTAGGAGGCAGCAGGATGGAGGAGCCGCCCATTAGGGTTCCACCATACAGCTGGACAACTGACTGCCAACACAGCGCTGGGCCAGAGATTCAATTTCCCCCAGTGGCCACTGGAGGTACTGCAGCCAAACATGTCTCAATGTCAGCCAAAAATGCTCTGGAGGCCAGAAGATACCAGAGAAGAAGACTTCACTGCCAGCATCGGCCACGGCTGCTTCTGATTGGCCCATAACGATGCTGTCATGTGTGTGTGTGTGTGTGTGTGACCTCTGACCTCCTGGTAGCCTGCCAGCGGCGTCAGGTACTGCAGGATGAAGCTCTGCTCCATGACCGGGCTCAGCGGCGCCAGGCAGTGGTCCGAGAGGGAGGGGGAGGGGCTCGACTGAGGCAGGGAGTGGGCGGAGTCTCCTGAGAGCTTCTGAGGTCGGTTCTGGTCCTGATCCTGGTTTTGGTCTCTCTGTAGGTGGTGGAGGCGGCGGATGAGGTTGCGACCCTGGAGTAGGAGGGGGAGGAGGCAGAACCAGAACCAGAATTTTTCTTTATTGTCGTTGTAAAAAAAAAAAAAGAAATTCGAGGTGCTCCTCCTGCTGGCTGTTTTTCAGAATGTTTAAATACGACAAGATAAAAATATTGCAAATGGATGAAAGAGTGCAAACAAAGTAAAATTGAAAAGCAAAAAAAAAAAACAAAATAAAAAAATAAGAAAAGTAAAATAAAACAATTAGAATAAAATCAGAAAGAAGTAAGAAGAAGTAACAGAGTGGACAGGTGAGGTGGGGGCGGGGCTCCTCACCAGGTGGACGGCGTCCAGCAGGTGCTTGGCTGCCACCTCCTGGACACTGAGGGCGCGGGCCAGCAGTGCTGTGGCGTAGGCAGCGAGCGGCGACGCCCCCGTCTGCGCCCAATCAAAGAGCTTCTCCACCAGGCCGTCCTATCAGCAGACAGCAGAGGGCAGCGTCATCAGTGAATCTGACCTGGCCCCGCCCACCCCCGTGGCCCCACCCCTCCGGCCCCACCTTCTCCTGGAAGACCACCGCCGTGTCCAGGCCCGGCGCCATGCTGAGGAGCAGCCGACAGGCGCCGCTGTTGAGCTCCGCCTCCCTGCTGCTCATCACATACGAGTCGAGCAGCTGCAGAGGAAGAAGAGGAAGAGACAGTGAACACTGGCGCCCCCTGGCTGTGTGGAGGCCCCTCCACCTGCCCCTCAAAGCTACTGGACGCTAATGAAACATCACTGAAACTGGGGGGCGTGGCTTGACTTGTTGGCTCCGCCCACTCTTCACCACCACCACCACCACCACGTCAGTTCCAGTGAGTCCAGTTTTGGGTGGGACGGGTCGGGACGGGTTGAGGTGCCATCCTTTAAAACAATGAGGTGTTTGAAGATGGAGCTGTAGGTGGCGCTCACTGCGTTGGTGAAGTCGTTGGTGAAGAGCATCTTCAGCAGCTGGCCCAGCATGCACTCTGGGTCGGCATGGCCTGCACAGCCACACAGGGACACCATCAGAACCAGCACCATCAGAACCAGCACCAGCAGCATCAACAATAGCACTAGCACGAGCATCAGCATGAACAATAGAATTAGCACTAGCATCAGCATTAACAGTAGAATTAGCACTAGCATCAGCACTAGAAAAATGATAGCATTACCACTAGCATTAGCACTAGCATCATCAACAGCATTGAGGATAACATTAGCATTAGCATCAGAGGGCTAGAGGTGCCAGAGAAGGTTGAAAGGGAGTGGGAGTGGCTGGAGGGGGAGGACGAAGAGGAGGGGTGGGAGGGATGGGGGGGGTTGACGAGGGGCTGGAGAGGGAGGAGGAGGAGGAGGCGGAGTTGGTGCCGGTGGGGTAGAAGGTTGAGGAGGAGAACCTGGGTGTCGGTCATCGAACGGGTCTGGATCTGTCTTGTAGTACTCAGCCGTCTCCTGCTCCATCAGCTCACAGATCCTGAGGAGAAACATGAGAAAAGTTCCAGATGTTTTGAAGAAGAAGAAGAAGAAGAAGAAGAAGAAAACAGAAAGATCCAGCCACCTTGTGATGACCTGCACCAGCCTCTCGGTGGCGCCACTGGCCCGGGCCTCCTCCCATTGGTCGAGCAGTGCAGCCAGGTCCGCCTTGGCAGTCGCCGCCTGATTAGATGAGGAGATGGGGGGCCGGGGGGCCTGCTGCTCCTCTGGGGCCGACATCGCCGCCTGGTGGACAGGAGGAGCAAGTGCAGCTACGTGTCAGAGTAGAAGACACACTGAGGGAAACAGTTTGGTTCAGCCATGTGACTGGATACTGAGAGGGGCGGAGCCAAAGCCACACCTCCACAAAATCAAGCAATCAGCATCGTCAGTATTATATTTTAAAAAAAACAGCCGTGCTGATGCTGCAGAAAATACATAGAAATAATAAAATATCTGCACTTTAAACTACAATAACAGAGGACATGAGGACTCAACGCCCCCTACTGGTCTGTGGTCAGTGTTGTTATGATACACTGTCAAAACAAAACACTAAACAAAGTCTTCATAAAGTGACTGAAAAAAAGTTGTCAGTTCAAAAAATAAATAGGACGTCAAACGGCTCCTGTTGACAGCAGCATAAAGCCGTCAATAT
Source organism: Thamnaconus septentrionalis (assembly GCA_009823395.1). Taxonomy (NCBI): domain Eukaryota; kingdom Metazoa; phylum Chordata; class Actinopteri; order Tetraodontiformes; family Monacanthidae; genus Thamnaconus; species Thamnaconus septentrionalis. The sequence continues at coordinate 12,157,298 of CM020506.1, forward strand.
TTTTGCGTTTGCGACGAATCTGTTCAAAGGAATCCAAGTTGAATCGGAAACCAGAGTTAGAGGGACGTCACACCGGAAGCCGCCGGAACGGGGACCAACCGAGCGACACTCACCAGCCTGACGCTTCTCCTGCGGGTCATGACCGCTCTGGGGCTCCGGTGCCATCAGTTGGCCCTCCACACACACACACACACACACACACACACACACACACACACACACACACACACACACACACACACACACACCAGCAGCAGCAGCAGCACTAACAGTTAGAGGGGGACGAGCAGCTAGCTTAGCTTAGCACCAGCAGCTAACTCACTCGCATTGCTTTGTACACACCCGCGGTTTAGTGACTTTGCCCAACTTTTCGTTTGTTTTGTTTTTCAAGCCTCGCGGAAGAGACCCCTCCCACCCGGCTGACGTCACGTCACGGGGGCGGCCTCGCGACGGTCCCACCGTTGAGCTTCTGTGGGTGCTGTCGCGTGGACAGCCAGCCTTCCTCGTGCCTTGTTGCCGGGACCTTCCTGGAGAGCCGCTGGAGGGAGCCGACTGGTTCCGACTGGTTCCGACTCACCTGCCGAGCCGCGTTCTGCCCGCCGACTCACTGGACAGAAAAATAGCGGGAAAACGCCTTCTCTTCGGTCGCACGCGCTCCCAAAACTTTTCTCCAAACTTCTGCCGGCCGGCGAGTCGGCGACTAGACATGACGTCACACAGGTCGAGTCGATGCTTGATGACGTGGCGGGACGGCGGCACGTCGTCAGTGGCCCAAAATAAAGTAAACAGACCGGGAAGAAGTAGAAAAGTAAGAACGTCGAACGAAGTTTGAAAATCGACGAAGCCGCATAAAAACACGCCCTTAAAATCCAACAACAAAAACAAGTTGAAAAATGTACATAGAATAGAGAAAATATTAATTTAAAATCGTCTAGCTAAATACGTAAAACGCTTCACCATTGAAATGTATCCAAATTTGCAGCTTTAAAAATGTTTAACTGTCTGCAATGACACACGTGCAATAAAGTTGACGCCTTTTTAATGTTTTTTTTTTTAATTTTGGGTTTAACAAAGCCGATGTTTTGAATATATTTCCCCACACATCGATTATTTGCAGTTTTACATGATGACCCGTTGGTACAATGGGTAACTATGAAAGCAAAGCATGTGAACGTGATTGGCTGCCACTGCCAAACTCAAACTCTCTTCTTCTGTGGTGCAGATGTTTGCTGAAAGTAATCAAAAATAAAATAAGAGTCCAGCATCAGAGGAGGGATCAAGAGCTCATCATTTTATTTACAAGTCAGTTCTTTTGGAAAACAATCCAAGCAAACCACTGACAAAAGGCAACGCGTCTCATCGTAATCTCCCTTTAAAAAAACACAAGAAAAAGAAAACCAGACTTTTTTTTGAATCACTGTTCAGAAAAATTCACTTCCATCACCTGTGAGTAGATTTGGGTGCGCTGGCCCTTTAAAGGACTACAATTAAATGTCTTGCTAGTAAAGCAACATTTCCACCAATAAGCAGCCGTTTTTTTGGTCAGTTGATCAAAAAAAAAAAAATCATTATTTTTCAGCCAAAAAATATAAAAAATAAAATAAATCAGCATCATCCAACAGTGAGTCCTCTTATCCAGCAGGAGGCGCCACTCCTGTGTCAGTTTGTCTTGAGCTTGTCCCCCAGCGTGACCACGAAGAGGCCGTGCAGCAGCGCCCCCGCCAGGATGAGTGCGGTGCTGGAGGCGGGGCCAACGGAGAGCAGCAGCGCCGCCAGCAGATAGAGCAGCAGCAGCGCTAGCAGCGTGCGGTAGCTGGCCAGCCGCCGCAGGCTGAGCCGCGGCTGCTCCCGCCGGCGCTGGTACTGGCACTGCTGGTACCGGCGGGTCACCAGCGGGGCGGAGGACAGCCGGGCCGTGGCCGCCGCACCGTCGCCCGCCGTCAGGTAGTAGCGACCCAGACGACCCAGCAGGTCCGGCCGAGAGCACAGTGCCACCATGGGGCCGTGGAGCTGAGGAGGAGGAAGAGGAGGAGCCAATAAGAGAGAGAGTCTAGCCGTAAGCCCCGCCCCCCTGTTATCCCACTGGACAGGTGTGTGTGTGAGTGTGGCGACTGGCAGCCACCTGGTGGTTGATCCAGCAGGACAGCCAGTACAGGAGCCGCACCAGGGCGCCGTTCTCGAAGCTCCTGATTGGCTGCAGCTCCGGGTCGCCTTGGTACTGGATGTCGAACCTGCGCAGTCCACTGATGATCTGCGCACACACACACACACACACACACACAGACATAAATACACATATAGTGTATATGCATGTAGTATACACACGCGCACGTCCATCTACACACAATGCCATATTGAGGAGCATTGAGGAGCAGTGAGGAGCAGTGAGGAGCAGTGAGGAGCAGTGACCCACCTGCTGCCTGCCCAGCTCAGTCAGCTGCAGGCCGTTCTCTCCCTGGATGCAGTCTGGCAGCTGACCACTGGCACCAGGGTCCTGGGACCAGTCCAGACCGGAGACCAGCTGGCTCACCTGAGCCTGGTTCAACTGCAGGAGGAGGGACGGGGGGGGGCGTGAGTCGAGGGAGGGAGGGAGGTGCAGGAGGAGGAGGAGGAGGAGGTCCTGACCCACCTTGAAGATGTGGCAGAGGTTCTCCAGGGCTCGCTCCAGCATCTCGCTGGTCTTCCTCAGACTCTGCTCGCCGT
>CM020506.1:12165000-12180000 GCA_009823395.1 Thamnaconus septentrionalis
AACATCTGCAGCTGCTGTTGCTGCTAGATACATACTACATACAGTGCACACAGTGGACATACTACTGCTGCTAGTGCTGCTGCTCCCTCCACCAACCCTTCTGAAGGTCCAGAAGAACCCTAGGAGGAAGAGAGCCCCCCCCCCTCCTCTGGACCTCCTGCTGTGTGAGGATACTGAGGGCAAGGTTGAGGGCCGGCAGGCCCGGCAGAGGGAACTGAAGCCTGTTGTGGAAGAGGGGACAGTCTGGGAGGACCCCCTCCTGGAGGCAGGCCTTCACTGGAGCCTGGAGGAGCAGGAGGTGGAGGTCATTCACTGAGACAGCATCCAGCAAGGTAGCAGTAGAGGTCAGAGGTCACCAGCGAGCGTCCTACCGGCAGGAAGCTGACAGGAACCTCGTACTTGAAGTCCTCAGCCTGGAGTTTGTAGACCAGCTTCATCATGGGGCCGCTGGAGGAGGAGCAGCTGGTTAAAACATCCTGTCTGTTTATGCCTGTCTGCCTGTTGGCTTGCCTGCCTGTCTGTCTACCTGTTTGTCTGCATGCCTGCATGTCTGTCTGTCTGTCTGTCTGCCTGACTGCCTGTGTCTGCTTGACTGCCTGTCTGCGTGCCTGATGTCTGCCCGTCTGCGTGCCTGCCTGTCTGTCTGCTTGACTGCCTGTCTGCATGCCTGATGTCTGCCTGTCTGTCTGTCTGTCTGCTTGACTACCTGTCTGTCTGTCTACCTGGGCTTCAGGAAGTCCATCACTGCGGCGTAGTCGTGGCTCCTGGCCTGCAGGAGGCGCAGGTTCCAGCCAGCCAGGACCCCATCCAGACTGCCAAACACAGTCTCCACCAGCCAGGGGAAGACCGGGTGCAGCTCCTGATGAGGAGGGCCAGGAGGAGCAGCATTGGGAGGTGGAGGGAGAGAGGAAGGAGGAAAACAATAATAAGAAGAAAAACACTTGTCAATAAAGTTTTTAAAAATTGTTGACAGCTTAAATACAAACCGTCACTGAAGCAGAACCTTGAGAGGTAGCGACATATAGCCCTTCCTGTGTGTGTGTGTGTGTGTGTGTGTGTGTGTGTGTGTGATAGCTACCTTGGCGTGACACTCATCGATGATCTTCACCAGGTCCAGGCACCGCTGAGGGAGGGTCTTGGTGGTCGAGTCGGCCTTCAGGGTGGCCTGGGCGGGGGGGAGGAGAGAGAGAGAGAGAGAGAGAGAGAGAGAGAGAGAGAGAGAGAGACAGACAGACAGACAGACAGACAGACAGAGGTTAGCAGGAGGTTCCTACTCGCGGTTGGACTTTGCGCTAGCTAGCCTGCTAGTTAGCCTGCTAGATGAGTGATGGAGCTCCAGTGTCTCACCAGCAGGAAGCTGGGCTGCTGGGGCGTCTGAAGAGACATCTGGGTCGCCCTGGTTGGCTTCCTTCTGTAGTTGCAGTCAGCTAGAGTCCCACCTGAATAAACAACACAACTTTTGTCTGAATACTGTCCTCCTTCCCGCGTCACAGTGAACACGAAAGCTTTGCTGGCTAACTAGCCGCAGCGGCTAACGACAGCAACAGGCGGCCTACTTCCTGCCGGTTCCGGAAGAGACTGGATTTTGAGCCCGAACCCGCCTTCACCTTCAGTGCAGGCAGCGGTCCAACACTTCCAACAGCTGTTGACCCATCCAAACACACAGTCGAACCGGGCTGAGCCGAGCACGACTACCACACTGCCGCCTGTCTTCTTCTGCTGCTCACATGTGCTTAGTCTGCCGCTGTGTCGCACTCTGCTGCCACCACCTGGCCGGAGCTGGGCTATATATATATATATATATATATATATATATATATGATATCTAATATCTGATATCTAAAAGTTTTTTCATTATGTTATACCCAGTTTGATGAAAACATTGCAGTGATACTGAACGCAACCTCGTGCTCACCCTCCAGTCTTCTGTTGACCAGTTCTACCCATTTTCCTTTCCTCTTCCTTGCTTCCATCTCTTTATGGATCGTGTCGGTCAATAATTCCAGGAATAAAATAAAAATAGTCTTCTTTCCTTTTCACCTTTGCTTGTGATATTTAATATTCTAGCAATGTCTCTTCATAAATGAGTCCTCTTTATTGTCTTCAAAGCTCCATTCCTTGCTTTGATCGTCTGACTGCATTCTTCTGTCCACCGTGTCGCTGCTCTCTTGTCATATTTTTACTTTTAATTGCCGTCTGTTAACTCTTTGGCACCTTGCACATCCCCAAGTTTGTGTTTTCAGTCTCGTGGTCAATTTCACAGGACTCATTTAGATTCAGATCCAACAACTGCTTCATGTTCTGACTTCCTCCATTCTATTTTCCTCATATCTTCTGCCGCTGTCCTTCCTTCCATCCTCTCTCTCTCTCTCTCTTTTTCTTTTCTCATCCCCAGGAGGCTCCTGATCCAAACGACTCTCTGTGCTTTTGAAGAACATAAACCAAGTTCTCTTGCACAGTCAAATATAAATCCAAGGCAGTGCAACACATTAACATTGCAAAGCAAAAGGAAAACAAATGTTTAAAAGTTCTTTTTATTTCCCATTCAGCTGTAGCAACAGTTGCGCTTACATTGTTAGCCACATGGTGGTGTTACTGAGACTACAGTGGAGACAATCTAGCATATAAAAGACTGCTATCAAAAATAGAGCTCTCCAATATACATTCAGGTGAATAATACTTCATAGATACAACACATTTTCAAAGTATAAGCGTCAAATATGAACGAGATGACGAAGCTGGCCAGAGTGCTCTGGAGGAGGTCCTGGTCTCACAGGAAGGTGGTGCCGTGACTCCACTTCAAAACACAGGTCTTGTCCTTTACATCAGCCTCACAAAGAAATATATATAAATATGTTTGAAACACAGTAGCGCAATGTAGCACAAAAAATTTTTGACCCTTCAAGCCAGGAGGCTTCGTCCTGGCCTGGACCTCCTGGCCCTGTGGGGGCGCTAGAGAGCCGGGTAGTTCCTCCTGACGCGGGCCTTCTTGTCCTCCTGCTTGCTGAGCTTCAGCTTCAGCTTCAGCTTCTGCTGCCGCCGCTTCTCGTGCTGGTACCACAGCTGCTCGCAGTACTGGCCCAGGCCGGGCAGGTCAGAGGTCACGGCTGCCGCCGCCGCCACGGCATTCAGGTCCTTGTAGCGCCTGGGGGGCGGAACCTTCCCGGGCCGGAGGAGGCTGTGGCTGGGGAGCACGTGGAGGCGGTAGCGGGCCAAGACCTGGCGGTAGCTGTGCTCGTGGCCCGAGCAGGTGTAGAGGCCGGCGTCGGACGCCAGCAGGCGTTGAACCAGCAACCCTCGTCTCATGTAGAGGACGCGCGGGTCATCAGTCTGGGGCACCTGGAGGGCAGAGGAGAGACCAGGTGGACCACCGTGACTCGCTGGTGGACCGCCATCATCTTAAAGGGCCAACACAGCAGGGAGCGTTTGACCTGATTTTGACCTGATTATATATATATATATATATATATGATATATATATTGCCCAAAGTCTTATATATATATATATATATATATATATATATACATACTGTATATATCTATATAAATAACTCTATAATACAATTCAGTGGGAGGGGCTCCCCATGAAACCGCAATCAAATCAAAACAGCTCTGTGACCCACTTTTGGGGTAGCAACCCACCGGTTGAGAAACGCTGATATAGTTGTTATTGGAGCCATTTGAACTCCACTGTTGTGTAGCTGAATATAGAATTGGATGATTTTCATATATATTCAGTACAGAGGAGAAATTTCTAAATAAATAAATAAATAAATAAATAAATACATAAATAAAATAAGTGTAACTAGTCAATATTGATTGTAATTAAAAGTGTAATAATCACGGTGGTGTGAACGCCGCCGTCGCTCTGCAGCGTCCACTGGATGTGGGCCTGTGGCCAGCCCGCCTCACACTCCAGGAAGGTGGCGTTGCCCTCCACGCCGTAGGCCAACTTCACCGGCGCCGAGTCCACGTCTGGACACACAACCACAACCACAGCAGCGGCACAGTGAACAACAAACACCAGTTCAACATCTTCAATTACCAAACAACAACTCAGAAAACACACACGTTCTGTGCAGAGAAGAACTGACAGAATGGCTGGCTGCACTTGCACCATGTGGCCACTAGAGAGCACCCTAAAGTGGCATACGTAACATAACGTGGGATAAAACAAGTTTTGAAATGTAGCCATGAAGGTATAACGAACTTTGTTTTACTTATTTACTTTTCTCTAAATTATTGCCATATTGAAGTGAAAACTTTTGCCAATGTCATTTTTTTTTTACTAATTCCTTTTCTAAGTTTTTGTACAGTAGTACTCTAGAGTAGTAGGTAAATGTGCATTAATAATAATAAAAACACATAAATAATAATAATAATAATATTAATAACAATAGCTTGAAATGATATCGCGCTTTTCAAGATACCCAAAGCGCTTAATAATAATAAAATATATATTAATTAAATATAAATTACTAAATAAAATGCAATATTTATAGGGTTAGAAAAGAAAAAAGCAAAGCAAGATATTTAAATCCTCAGAAAGATTTTTGTCAAGTAATTTCAGTTTTTAAATTTCTGCTTCTTCTCAGCTGCCACTCTAAAATTGTCCAAAAATCCAAATAAGCACAATATAAAAAAGACAGACTTTACTCATCCTACAGTGTGGACATTCACTAGAATCGTTTGTGTGTGTGTGTGTGTGTGTGTGTGTGTGTGTGTGTGTGTGTGTGTGTGTGTGTGTGTGTGTGTGTGTGTGTGTCTCACCGTCCTGCGTGACAGGGCACTGACTCCAGGGGTCGCCATACTTCACGTCCTGCCTCCGAGCTCGTCTGGACACAGTGAGAGCACAAACACAGTTTATAGGAATGATCAGCAGTGTCCTCCAGACCAGCTGGGGGCGCTGTGGCCAGTCATTTCATTTCCCTCCCCATAGAATGGTTCTTACATATATATACATATATATAAATATGTACAAATAATTCTTACAGGAGTAAGAATGTGATTGGCTGGTGAGGAGTGGTGGGCAGGGCTACCTCTTGTTGCTGGGGAAGAACCGGGAGCAGGTCTGTCCGTCCCAGGAGCAGTAGGGGTCCCGGGCCAGGGCGCAGTGGGCGCAGTCAACGCCGTACAGCTCGCAGCGCTGCAGCGCCACCTGGGCTACGCCCACCTCGCTGGACACAAACAGCTGCTGCTGCACACCACAGAAGAAGAAAACCAGGATTGCACTCGTTTTCCACCAAATATTGTTGTAGAAAATGACGTCCATGACAATAAATGACATAAACTGTGACAGGAAACCATTGAAATCTTTGACACAGACAGACACAGACAGACTGACAGACGTACTCTCTTGGTGGACAACTTCATGCTCAGGATGGGGGAGGCCCTCTGCAGGACAGAAAGGGAAGTGAACTGTAAAAACACTAAAATCCAACCAGAGAACTTGTGAATAGATGTCAGACTGAGATAAGCCGAAAGGTGGACTGGGATCCACGCTAAGGCTAATGCTAAAGCTAAGGCTAAGGCTAAGGATAAGGCTAATGTTAATGCTAAGGGCTGGAGATGAGGCGATCTCACCGGGAAGACGCCCAGCTCCTCCAGGAGGATCTCCTCCGTCTGCTGCCCCTCCAGGGTCACAACCACCGCCTTCAGCACCTTCCCGTCCTCTGCAGGGGAGAGGTCATCCAGAGGTCAACCAGAGATCAGCCAGAGGTCAACCAAGTCCAATAGAGATCAGTCAGAGGTCAACCAGAGGTAAGCCAGATCACCCAGAGGTCAGCCAGATTAACAAAAAGGTCACCCAGAGGTCAGTCAGAGGTCAGTCAGGTCACCCAGAGGTCATCCAGAGGTCAACCAGAGATCAACAAGATCACCCAGAGGTCACCCAGAGGTCAGTCAGGTCACCTAGAGGTCAACCAGAGATCAACCAAGTCAAATAGAGATCAGTCAGAGGTCAACCAGAAGTCAGCTTGATCACCCAGAGGTCAGTCACAGGTCAACCAGAGGTCAACCAGGTCATCATTTTTTAAATTTAGGTGTGTGTGTGTGAGTGTGTGTGTGTGTGTCTCCTCCAGCAGCAACAAGAAGTCCCTCCCCCCTGCTGGCTCTAAGCCCCGCCCCCTCACCTGTCCCCAGGTGCAGTACATCATAGACTCCGTCCTCGGCCTCCACCCGGTCCACCACCAGCCTGGTCAGCAGGGCGGCGCCATTGTCGCCCTCCTGCTCCACTGCCAGCCGGGTCAGCAGCGGCCTGCCCCCTAGAGGCAGGACAGGCTCCCACATCAGCTGGTGCTGCCGCATGAAGCTGACCACCTGGTCTGGCAGGTCCCTGGTGGAGCTGTGCAGGGGGTCGTAGGTCTCGCTGGGACACTGGGGGGGGGTCAGGGGTCAGGGGTCAGGTGGAGACAGGTGGAGTCAGAGAGTCTATTTGCTGTCATTACCCACATTGGATTTCATTTGAAACTGTAGTTTTATGAAGTATTTGAGTGTTTTTGTTCATTTATTATTATTATTATTATTATTATTATTATTATTATATTATTATAATAACAATAATAATAAGAGATATGTCATGTTATTTCTGTCATCATAGTTATATGATGAATATCTGGGGGGCGGGGGGGGGGGGGGTTCCACTCACAGCTCCTGGTCGGGGGTACGGGACGTGACCTTTGAACTCCACCCAGCGGTGGTGGGGGCTCTCTCTGTGGGCGAACGGACCGTTGAAGGCAGCACGCAGCGCCGACATGGAGAAGACACACACTGCTGAACCTCTGAAGACTGAGCTGTGGTAGGAGGAGGAGGAGAGGAGGAGGAGGAGAAGAGGAGAAGGGGGTGAGGAGGAGAAGGGGAGGAGAGGAAACAAGGCAGTGAGGAAGGGTGGAACAGGAGGAAGGAAGGAGGGAGGCGGGGAGGGAGGAGAGGAAGTGTGACCACCTCCAGGTTACAACAGCACCAGCAGCAGGACAACCTCTTGACCCTGCCCCCCCTCCTCTGCTGGTCGAGCAAGTGACCTTGTGACCATCATCCTTGACCTTGGTCTCACTCCTCCTCTAGAGTGCTTTTAGTGCAAAACAGGAGATCAGAGTGGCTGCAGCAGTCGTGACAGTAGTGAACTGAACTGAACTCAAGTGAACTGAACTAAACTGAACTGAGCTGAGCTTAGCTGAACTAAACTGAACTAAACTAAACTAAACTAAACTGAGCTGAGCTTAGCTGAGCTGAGCTGAGCTGAGCTTAGCTGAACTAAACTAAACTAAACTAAACTAAAGTAAACAGAACTAAACAGAACAGAACAGAACAGAACAGAGCTGAGCTGAGCTGAGCTGAGCTGAGCTGAGCTGAGCTGAGCTGAGCTGAGCTTAGCTTAGCTCAACTGAACTGAACTCAAGTGAACTGAACTGAACTCAAGTGATTCAGTTGAGGGAAGTGGTAACATGTCTCCATGATTGTGTTCAAAGTGTCTTCAAAGACAGCGGCCGTGAAGCAGGTGAGCAGTGAGCGGCCCCGCCCCCTCACCTGGAGGTGGTGAAGAGGCCGTAGAAGGTGGGGTTCAGGGGGTCCCTGGTCTCCAGCAGGAAGACGTCCTCTGGAAGAAACCACAACAACAACAAGCACACCTTGATGCCTTCAGGGACCACAGGACCAGTCAGAACATTCTGGACTGAGAGGGGGAGGGGCCATCAGAGAGGAGGTGGGGGGTGGGGCGAGTGGTTACCCAGGTGGTTGAAGTGAGTGTCCAGACCAGCAGGACCAGCAGGTAGTGAGCAGACCAGCTGGACCTTCAGGAAGGTGGTCCAGCGGTGGATCAGGCTCCTCCTGCCTCCACTGTCCTTCTGCAGGGACACCAGCACCAGCAGGGTCAGGAGGAATCTGTCCTGGTACCAGCACCGGCCCATACCCATAGTATCCATCCTGACTCCCACTTTATCCATGCCAATACCAACACTGCCCATACTGATAGTATCCATCCCAAAGTTGGATATGAGTATCAGTACTGGTATCAGTATCAGTACTGGTATCAGTGATACTAGCCCTATATTCACTTGGTATTGGGTCGATACTAATTGCTTGCTTTGAGCGTCCTGTAAGACAGGAAGTGGGCGTGGCTGGTCACCTACCTTGCAGACCCGGGCCACCCGGGCGTACAACTTCCTGTCCCATGGCCCTGCCCCTTCCTCCACCGCCGCCCACTCCCGGAAGAAGAAGTAGACCTTGTCGTCATCGGAGCTGAGAGAGTCGGGGACGGAGAAGGAGGCCACGAACTCTGGCTCTGACACACACACACACACACACACACAGAAGCTGGATTAAAAACACAGCAAACCAAACATCCAGAGAGGAGACACAGGAAGTGCCAAAGGACACACTTCCTGTCCGTGATGATGGATAATGGATGGATGATGATAATGGATTGATGGATGGATGATGGATGGATGGATGATGGATGGGTGGTAATGGATAGATGGATGGAAGGATGATGATAATGGATGGATGGATGGATGATAATGGATGATAATGGATGGATGGATGGATGGATGATAATGGATGGATGGATGGATGGAAGGATGATGGATGGATGGAAGGATGGATAGATGGATGATGGATGGATGGATGGATGGATGGATGATAATGGATGGATGGATGATGGATGGATGATGGATGGATGATGGATGGATGATGGATGGATGGATGATGGATGGATGATGGATGGCTGATAATGGATAGATGGATGGATGGATGATGATAATGGATGGATGGATGGATGATGGATGATAATGGATGGATGGATGGATGGATGATGGATGGATGGATGGATGAATGGATGAATGATGGATGGATGGATGATGGATGATAATGGATGATAATGGATGGATGATGGATGGATGGATGATGGATGGGTGGTAATGGATAGATGGATGGAAGGATGATGATAATGGATGGATGGATGGATGATAATGGATGATAATGGATGGATGGATGGATGGATGATAATGGATGGATGGATGGATGGATGGATGGATGGAAGGATGATGGATGGATGGAAGGATGGATAGATGGATGATGGATGGATGGATGGATGGATGGATGATAATGGATGGATGGATGATGGATGGATGGATGGATGATGGATGGATGATGGATGGATGGATGATGGATGGATGATGGATGGCTGATAATGGATAGATGGATGGATGGATGATGATAATGGATGGATGGATGGATGATGGATGATGGATGATAATGGATGGATGATGGATGGATGGATGGATGGATGATGGATGGATGGATGATGGATGGATGGATGGATGGATGGATGGATGGATGATGGATGATAATGGATGGATGGATGGATGAATGGATGATAATGGATGGATGGATGATGATGATAATGGATGATAATGGATGGATGGATGGATGGATGGATGGATGGATGATGGATGGATGGATGATGGATGGATGGATGATGGATGGATGGATGGATGATGGATGGATGAAGGATAAAAGAGCAAACAGGAAGTGGCGAGGGAGCCACTTCCTCCTCACCGTTGAGCCAGTTGTGGTCGTAGGCCTCGGAGCGGATGTAGTGTTGACTGCTGCTGCTGCTGCTGCTGCTGCTGCTGCTGCCACGGCCGCCCAGCGTGGTGCGGAACACGGCGGCGTTGGCACCCATGAAGTCGACGGAGGTGCCGGCAAAGAGTTCGCCCCCTGGTGGAGGAAGGAGGGAAGGACAGAGACACAACGATTTGTGTTGGGTTGCGTTGTTTGTCCGCTGCGAGGTTCTCGTGTGTGTGTGTGTGTGTGTGTGTGTATGAGACACACACCAGTCAGTAGGGCAGTGAAGGGTTCACTGGGACTGAAGGGACATTTTCCTCGACCCGACTCGACAACGTCAGACAACGACAAGGACGGCTCCTGTTGAGGAACACACACACACACACACACACACACACACACACACACACACACACACACACACAGCAGGGTTTGACCAACCTTCACTGACCACTTGTGCTGCGATGTCATCACTGATGATGATGATGACGGTGATGATGATGAAGATGGAGGTGTGCTCACCTTGGTGCTGAGGTCCAGGTGCAGGAAGGTGCATTGTGGGTAAAAGGCTCCGGTTCCACAGGCGTAGATGTGAGTTTTGTTGAACGGCTGCAACAGTCGCACAAAGTTGGCACACTCGTTCTGAAAGACACAACAATGAGCTTCAACAACAACAACAACAACAACCAGTTGACTGGAGGACTTGTTTAGTTGTTGTGTTGTGTTTAGTGGTGTTGTGTTGCGTTGTGTTGTGTAGTTGTGTGTCATCTGCACCTCCAGGTTCTTGCCGGCCAGCAGGCAGCGCTCCACCTGCTCTGGAGCTGCAGGCCAGTGCACCTGAACACACACACACACACACACACATACACACACCATCAGACCAGACCAGGCTCCTCCTCCTCCTCCTCCAGGTGGGTCATGTGACAGGAAGTGGGCGTGTCCCAGCTCACCGTGCTGATTGGCTGCTGCAGGCTGTCGGGTCTCAGCAGGTGGACGTGGTCCCGCCCCCCCGCCAGCAACCAGCCCTGGTCCTCGTCCAATAGGAGAGCACCGTTGGCTCCGCCCTCCCACAGGAGGCCCCGCCCCCTCTGCAGCTCTGCACACACACACACACAGACACAGGAGCCGCTTAAGCACCGCCCACTCTCTGGCCCCCTCAACTCCACCTGCCTGCCTGCATGCACATGTGCACACACACACACACACACACACACACACTCTAATGTGGAGTCCAGGTCCTGGGACTCGGTTGGTCGTCCAACAACGTGAAGAAGAGCGCAGGAGCTTGTTGAGGTCAGAGGTCAGAGGTCAGAGGTCAGTCTATGTCTTTGGTCTTGAATCTTTGTGTTTCAGGTTATAAACACATTAACAAGCAAACAAGAAAGCGAAGCCAACAATAAGATTGTTGGCTTAGCTTAGCTTAGCTTAGCTTTTTACCTGACAGCTGGAGGCGGGGCCTGGCGTGGCTCCGCCCCTGGCCACAGTCTGCGGGCTGCAGGCACAGCAGTAGGAGGAGCCACGGCGCCACCACCAGGAGAGACCTCATTCCTCCGGCTCCGCCCCCTTTTCCTGCTCGCGACTGATTGGGTGGGACGTCGTCGCAGCTGCTTCACATCCCAGTCCGGCCTCCTGACGCTGAGAGACACACACAAACATCAGCGCTGGTTAGCATGCTAACTGGCTAACTAGCTGACCGGCTAACTGGCTGACTGGCTAACTGTCTAACTGGCCAACGGACTAAGTGGCTAACTAGCTAACTGGCTAACTGTCTAACTGGCCAACGGACTAAGTGGCTAACTAGCTGACTGGCTAACTAGCTAAATGGCTAACTAGCTAAAGCAGCAGGAGCCGTTCACACACTGAACTGGAATTGAATCCAGGTCCGACGAATTGATTCAGACGTAACCAACAACAACAGTGGGTCTAAATGAGAAGGTGTGCGACTTCCGTGATTTTCATGAAGGCACCACTGAGACAGCGAACCCCCCTGGTGGCAGGATGGCTGCAGTACAACTCATCAGAAACCAAAATCCAGGGAGATTTTCCCCTTAAAGATATTTTTGTTTTTCACTCAAACGGCGACACACACACACACACACACACACACACACACACACACACACACCAGGAAGTGTCAATTAATGTATATATTTAATGAATTGTTAAGCCAGTGAGTCACTGTGTAGTGTCTACATAGAGCAGCCAGTAGGGGGAGCCAGTGGGTGTCAGGCTGTGGGGTAAATGACCAGCAGGACTTCAACACTGAAGGAAACAACCTCATCCTCTGAGTGTGTGTGTGTGTGTGTGTGTGTGTGTGTGTGTGTGTGTGTGTGCAGGAAGCTCATCGTTTGTCTCTCCTGTCTATCCTGACAGCAGCATTGGCGTCAACACCCGGAAAGACATGAAGGCACATGAGGGCCAAGCAGACACACACACACACACACACACACATTGACACAGGAAGCAGAAGAAGAACACACACTTCCTGTCAACTCAGAGTGACTGACTTCAGGTGTTTAGACAGGAGAAGGATGGAATTGTGTGTGTGTGTGTGTGTGTGTGTGTGTGTGTGTGTGTGTGTGTGTGTGTGTGTGTGTGTGTGTGTGTGTTGGCTGGATTGGGAACCAGTGGGACATCATCTCTCCGATTCCCAGAGAACAGATGTTTCACTGATGTTGTTCAACCTGTGGTTCCCACGGCTATCGAGCCGATGGTCACCACTTCCTCTTCCTGTCAGCCGGCGGCGGGACAATGAGGGGACACAACTGAAGGTTTCCAGCCGCCGCCAGCAGCCACTTCCTCCAATCACAGCTGTTCAAACCAGGAGGGGGAGGGAGGAGGGCAGCGGCGCTAGCAGATGATTGGCTTTTGTTTTTTTTTCCTGTGCCTGTTTGAGGGACAAGAACCAACGAGCGGGAAAGTGACTCAGCGAGCTGCTAATGCTAACAGTGTCGCCGCTAACTGACTGAAATACCCTGGTGTTTGTCGACTCTTTGTGCCGAGCTTCCGAACATTTGCAGCAGGACGGAAATGTTTGTTTGAAGGACGAGTTGGAAATAGAAAGAAAGAAAGAAATGTCAATAAAGAAACCAGTGGGAAAAAAACAGGAAATGACAACAGCAGGAGTCAGTTTCTGCAGGAAGCAGTCGGCGGCAGACACACTCAACAAGACCAGAGTCCACTGAGTTACTGAGCTAATTAGCCTGTTAGCCTTCGTGCAGCGAAGATGCTTTACTGCTGTTTGTCCGTCCTTAGCATGGTTGCCAACAAACACCAATTCCTGTCAGATTTTAGCTTCACAGCTAACTGGCTAGAAATTAAACGTCCTCAAATATTTGATCTTTCTTCTCACTGATTTTTTGTTAGCTTAGCTTAGCTCCCGATGAGACAAGCTAGTGCGTTGAAAAACATTCTGGCTACGCTAATTTCTACTCATCTGCTAATGAAAGAGGAATTAAACTCCTAATTAATGAAACAGCTAGCTGTGGCTAGCTCCTTGCTAGCTGCTGGCCGGGTTTCCTCCTGTCAGAGGTGGAACTCGTGGGTTCTCAGGAGGCTCCATCCCCGCTAACTCGGCCCTGAATGCCTGAGATGCCTTCACTGACCTCGGTCTCTTCCAGTGGTTCCACTGCGTTTCAGCTCCACCCCCCAATGATGAAGCAGCCAATGTCAAAACACCCGAGTGATTCACCAGGAGACCACAGGTCACCTCCTTCACTCCTCCTTCACTCCTTCTCCCAACCGTCTCTCTCTCTCTCTCTCTCTGTCTCACTGGCTGGTGATGCGACTCAGAACCTCCACAGGAAACCAGAAGAACATTCCTGAATCACAACAAACGTCTGAGGGGCCGAGACTTTCTTCCTTTCTTTCTGTCTTTCTTTCTCTTTCGCATCCCCATGTGTCTGAGAGAGGGATGAGACGGAGAGAAGAAGAAAAAGAACCACAATGTGGCAGTTCTGAAGGAGGAGAAGTAGGTTCTCCTCCTTCAGAAGGAGGAGTAAATCAGAGTCAATGAATCAGAGTCAATCAGAAGGATTCGTCCAATCACCTTCCAGCTGTTGAAGGTGCAGATGAACGTGTGAACTGAATCTACTGACTCAGCGGAACAATCAGTCAGTCCCAGTGAATCAGAGTCACTGGTTCC
Organism: Thamnaconus septentrionalis; assembly: GCA_009823395.1. Classification (NCBI taxonomy): domain Eukaryota; kingdom Metazoa; phylum Chordata; class Actinopteri; order Tetraodontiformes; family Monacanthidae; genus Thamnaconus; species Thamnaconus septentrionalis. Next base: position 12,178,706 of record CM020506.1, read on the forward strand.
GACCGTCCAGGTCCAAACCGGTTCAGACTGGAATCCTGACAGGAAGTTCAAATTGACTCACACACACACACACACACACACACACACACACACACACACACACACACACACACGGTGAGTTGTGTCTTGAACTTGGAGCATCAGTTGTGTGTTGTAGTTGTGTGTCTCCCAGTGACCAGCAACACCACTGACACTGTGTATGTTTGTTCCATGGTTGTGTTAACAGAACTGGAAACCCGACTGGCAAGATGGCGGCGGGACGATTTTCCTCCCCCAGTGGCCACTCGAGGTACTGCAGCAAGAAAAAATCCCATGGGCTGTGTCTCAGCTGGCTGTGATTGGCTGGGTCCTGACATGGCTGTCAGTGACCTCCTCCAGGATGCTTCTGATTGGCAGAAGATCATGTGACTCTACTCCACTCGTTCACTGGTTTTTCTGGTTGTTTGCTGTGTGACTGGGAGCCATCATGGTCGGTTCACACAATCACTTCCTGGTACAACCATCTGGACCAATGAGGAGGAAGAGGGGGCGGAGCTACCGTCCCCCGCTTCCTATTGGCCCTCCCACCAATAGGAAGCCTGGGACTGGCCGTATGGTTCTTCCAGTGTCACGACACCCGGCTCCTGATGACATCACCAGGGGAGGCCACTTCCTGCTCCATGCCATGTGTGTGCGTGTGCTTACACAGTGGCAGGAAGTGGCGGCCGCCCCTTTGTTCCCCGGCAGGAAGTGGCTCTGTTTCTTGGAAAGAGACAGCGGCGTCCATCCACCAGGCTCCGCCCACTTCCTGCCAAACAGCCTATTGTGTGGAGGAACAATGGAGGCTATTTTTAGCAACAGAAGCCACTTTAGCTGCTAGCCTGCTAGCTCACTAGGCTGCTAGCTGGCTAGCCCGCTAGCTAGTTGCTGAAGAGTGTGTATATGAGTGTGTGTGTGTGTGTGTGTGTTGGCCGTCTGATCTGACAGGCGTGCCGGCTGTCAATCACGAGGCCCCGCCAACTTTCTGAAGCTCCATCCCCCCACAACTCTTTGGTTGCCATGTAGTACTGCACTCGGCCACCAGGGGGGCAGCACGTCTACAACTTCCTGTTGAACTTTGCACCAGATACAGTGACCTGAACAACCAGACGTGGTAAAAACACAACACAATCGTGACACATCAAGTGTGTGTGTGTGTGTGTGTGTGTGTGTGTGTGTGTGTGTGTGTGTAATCCAGGTCACTCGGCGCCGCTCAGACAGTTTTGGGACCGGAAGGAAGCGTCGGACTTGGCCGAGCTTATTAATTGGTCCGCAAG
>CM020506.1:12182500-12260000 GCA_009823395.1 Thamnaconus septentrionalis
CATGTTTGTAATGACATTTTAGTGTCTTTATTTTTTGTGATATATGTTTGCTGTTTTCCCGCACAAATGCAAAGGCTGACTGTACGAGGGTAGCAGCGGGTAGTTAGCATTTAGCTCAATAATGATATGAGTGTGGACGACTTCTGGTACCGGGTTACAGTCAAAAATCCCTTCTTTTTTGGTTTAAATCCACGATGAACAGCTGAGCTTTAGAAAATAAGGATGGAAGAAAAGTTTGTGGTTGCAGACATTAAAGTATGAAAGAAAAAAAGGGTTTCAGAGGGTGATCGATAATCCACCCCAGAACCACCTAGAACCACCCTAGAAACACCTAGACCCACTGTAGATGCACCTAGAACCAACCCAGAACCACCTAGAACCACCCTAGAAACACCTAGACCCACTGTAGATGCACCTAGAACCAACCCAGAACCACCTAGAACCACCTAGAACCACCCTAGATGCACCTAGAACCAGCCCAGAACCACTAGGAACCAACCCAGAACCACTAGGAACCACCTCGAAACCACCCAGACCCACATAGAAAACCCCAGAACCACCCTAGATCCACATAAAAACACCCTAGAAACACCTAGACCCAATCTAGATGCACCTAGAACCAACCCAGAGCCACTAGGGACCACCTCGAAACCACCAGACCCAGATAGGGTTAGCTAACCCTAACCTAACCCCCTAGATAAACATAGAACCATTCCAGAACCATTCCACCTAGAATCAACCACAACCACCCAGAACCACCCCTGGACCTCCTAGACCAGGGATGGGCCAATGGTTTGACTGGTGGGCCACAGTGGGTTCTACAGTGAGCCAGAGGGGGGTAGCGGAGCAGCAGCAGATGCATGGAGTGTTTTGGTGAACCACCTCATAGGAGGAAACAATAACAGAAAACACTGAAAACATGGAGGACAAACAGCTATTTTATGATTACTGACTATTAATATCATTTGGTCAGGTTCAGTGGGCTGCATATGGCCCCCGGGCCGTAGTTTGCCCATGCCTGATTTAGCCTGAGAATTAGAAATCCTTTCTTTTTTTTTTTTAAAGGACGGAAGAAAATGTTCAGTTTCTACGGCAGGGCTGGCAAAACAGCTGGGCCCTCTGCTGGTAGGCTGCGGTAATACAGCAACAGCCAGCTAGCTCGATAAGACACTGGCTGTTTGGTGCTTTTTTATATTATCTACATAACTTGTAAAATACTCCGACTCAATATAATGTAAATATATTGTTTTTTTTCCTTTCTTAGTCTATAAATATTTTTATTTGATGTTTATTGTCTTTTTTAATTAACATAATTTTCAGTATAGGCACTGCTCTGTTGCTGGGAAGAGAGGCTTCTTCTTCTATCGGTTGCAACAGAAAGTGACATCACTAAGAACATTGAAATGAATAAAACTGAATAAAAACTTAATTGGTTGTTGATACATTCAGTCAAAAAAAGAGCTGCGACGTGATTGGTCGCGTTGGTCACCGCCTCCCCGATTAGCCCACTGAGACTGCGACCAATCAGGTTGAGGAACGGAAGGCCGATTGAAGGGATTGCTGAATACTGAGCGCCTAATTGGCTGGCGGGGTGGCCGGCGCCCCCTAGAGGACGGAGCAGGCGGAGGGATACTTGGCCATGAAGACTTGGTTCTCGACACCGTAGACGAAGAAGCTGTAGGTCTTTCCGCTGTAGGCGTAGTGGGCCTGAGTCAGTGGCACCAGCTCCACCGTCTGGCGCTGCGGGGAACAGCAGGAGGAGCTCGTCACAAACACAGGGCTAAAGTTTCACATTGTTACGCGAAAGTATCCTGTTATTTCGTGCAAGTTTTAGGCTTTTATGATTTTCAAGTTTTCACATGGAACCATCATGTTATTGAGTGAAAGTTTTCTGTTTTTTTTTCGTAGAACTATCACAATATTCGTGAAAGTTTTACTTTTTTCCGTGACAATTTTCACATTTTTAAATGAAACTATTGCGATATCCCTTGAAGGTTTGACTGCTTTGGCGTGAAACTATCACAATTTTTCCAGAACGTTTCACGTTTTTAAGCAACAATTTTCACGTTTTTTTTTACAATAAACTTTCACGTTATTTTGTGAAAGTATTTTGTGATCGTTTTCATGATAACAAATCAAAACTAAACTAAACTTGGCAAAGAACGACAAGACGGTCTTAAAGAAAAATAGGGCTCAGTATGACATCACTGCCTGAGAGTTTCACGTCAAAACTTAAAACTTTCACAAAACGCAGAATAGTTTCACGTAAACACGTAAAACATTGTTACGTATAAACGTGAAACTCTGAAGTAACTGCGATACTGACGTCTTGTTTATTGGTTTTTTTTCTTGTGCGGCAGTGATGCACTTCGGTAAAAGCAGACTCTGTTCCAGCCACGGTGGAGGTGACGGCGCCCCCTGCATGGCTGGAGCTCAGCTCCTACCTGCTGCAGGATGCGGCTGGTGGCGCTGTGGCGCTCCAGGTGCTCGTGGATCAACCGCCTGGAGGCGTCGCAGATCTCCTGGTCGGGGAAGCCCTCGATGGGGTAGACCTGTGTCCGTTAGCGTTAGCGTTAGCATTAGCAGTGGCGTGTTGACCTCATCGTCGTGGCCGCGGTGCAGGGGTCTCACCAGAGCGCTCTCGTCCACGAAGAACGGATCTCCAGTCACCTTCTGGAAGTTCTCGTCAGGGAAGTCCGGCTGGCGGTCCGGGATGAACTCACACTTGTTGTTCTTCCTACGCGCGCACACACACACACACACACACACACACACACACACACACACACACACACACACACACACACACACACACACACACACACAGAGTTTAGATTTTGCATGTGACAAATAAAGTTCTTGAGCCTTGAAACGTTTGTGTACGAGTGTGTGTGTGTGTGTGTGTGTGTGTGTGTGTGTGTGTGTGCGTGTATGAGCGCCACCATGTGACGGTGAGCTGGATGAAGTGCATCAGGTTCTGGCTGCCGTGGCAGACTGAGCAGGTCTTGAAGCCGTGACCGTGACAGGAGAGACACCTGGTGGCCGGAGGAGGGAATGACAGTGAGAGAGGACGGCTGACATAAAGAAAATCAACCAATCGATGCATCTTGACTCTGTGGTTGACCTCTGACCTCTTGTTCCCTCTGCCGTGGCAGGAAGTGCAGACGGTGGAGGACGGCCCCCTCTTGTGGTTGCTGTGCGCCCTGCGGGTCCCCGAGCCGTGGCACATGGTGCAGCGCTTCTGCACACACACACACACACACACACACAAGGCAGTGAGAGAGCGACCAGCGCTGCCCCCCGCTGGCCTGGAGGTGCTGCAGCACCACAGGAGAGGAGGAGGAGGAGGAGGAGGGAGAAGAGGAGTAGGAGGAAGAGGAGGAGGAAGATGAAGAGGAGGAGGAGGCGGAGGAGGATGATGAAGAGGAGGAGGAGGAGCAGGAGGTGGAGGAGGCGGAGAAGGAGGAGGGGGAAGATGAAGAGGAGGGTAGAGAGGGTGGTCTCCTGGAGAGAGGAACAGAGGGGGAGGAGCAGGAGGAAGATGCGGAGGAGAGTAGGATGATGAAGAGGAGGAGGAGGAGAGGAAGAGGAGAAGGAGAGGATGAGGAGGTGGAGGAGAAGGATGAAGAGCAGGATGAAGAGGAGGAGAGGAGGAGGAGAGGAAGAGGAGGAGGAGGAGGATGAAGAGGAGGAGGAGAAGGATGAAGAGGAGGAGAGGAGGAGGAGTATGAAGAGGAAGAGGAGGAGGATGAAGAGGAAGAGGAGGAGGTGGAGGAGGGAGCGCTGGAGCAGAAGAGGAGACTCACCCGACCTCGTCCCATACAGACGCCGCAGCGCACTCGACCACAACCACTGCACATGTGACACACCTGGAACACACACACACACACACACACACACACACACACACACACACACACACACACACACACACACACACACACACACACACACACACACACACACACACACACAGAAGGTATCAACCTCCCACTTCTCTATACACCATCATCCAGTTGAACTGGACTGGACTGGAATGCCCCCCCCATCACCCTGCTGGTGTGAGGCAGGTACTGCAGCGCTGGAAGCCGGCTGCTCTACCTTGACGATGGACGAGTGCGGCACGCGGACCTTCTCCACCCTGTCGCAGAACCTCTGAGGCATCATCACCTGGATGTCCCAGGGCTGAGGACTGACTCCATACTGAGGACCATCCACTGGCTGACCTGGAGGAACATCACCATCACATCATCTTCACCATCATCATCATCTTCATCACCATCATCTTCATCTTCATCTTCATCACCACCACCAACACCATCATCTTCATCACCATCATCATCTTCATCACCATCATCTTCATCACCATCATCTTCATCACCACCATCATCATCATCACCATCATCACCAGAATCTTCAAAATCTTCATCATCATCTTCAACTTCATCATTATTAAACATCTTCATCACCATCATCTTCAACATCTTCATCACCATCATCTTCAACATCATCATCATCACCAACAACATAGTGTGGAAATGTCTTTATGGATAAACAAGTGTGATGAAGGTGATGAAGAAGAAAAAGGAGATGACGATGATGACGATGATGACGATGATGATGACGACGATGACGATGATGATGATGATGATGATGACGATGATGACGATGATGATGATGATGACGATGATGACGATGATGATGATGACGATGACGATGATGGTGATGACGATGATGATGATGACGATGATGATGATGATTATGATGATGATGATGATGATGATGATGCCAACAGCTTCTCACCGTTGTAGCTCTCGAAGCTCCAGTTGCTGCTCCGGGTCTCGGTGAAGGTTTCCAGTCGATACTGCAGATGAATGAGAAGAACAAACACACTGCAGTATGTGACAGCAGCCAGCAGGGGGCAGCGGCAGGATCCTACCCTGTAGACCAGGACCGGCTTGAGGTCCTTGAAGACCAGGTTCCTGGCAGGCTTGGAGCTATACCTCCACTTGGACTCCACAAACTTGAGCAGAGCCGCCCGAGCAACATCCTCAGAGACTGAGGGAACCCTGAGGAGGGGGGGGGTGAGAGTGAGAGAGAGAAAGAGAGAGAGGGAGGGAGGGGTGTGTGTGTGTGTGTTTGTGTGAGAGCTACCTGACGTTGGGCACTGAAGTGTTCCTGTCGAGTTCAGGCTGGGGGTGGTAGGCCGGAGGAGGAGGGTAGAGAGGGTGGTCTCCTGGGGAGAGGAGGAGAAGAGGAGGAGCAGGAGGTGGAGGATGAGGAGGAGGAGGAGAGAGAGGGAGTTCTCCTGGAGAGAGGAGGAGAGGAGGAGGAGCAGGAGGCAGAGGAGGAGGAGGAGGGTAGAGAGGGTGGTCTCCTGGAGAGAGGAGGAGAAGAGGAGGAGGAGGCGGAGGAGGAGGAGGAGAGAGAGGAGACAGAGGAGGAGAGAGAGGAGGAGGAGAGACAGGGTGGTCTCCTGGAGAGGAGGAGAGAGAGAGGAGAGAAGAGAAAAGGAGAAGACAAGAAAAGGAGGAGGAAAGAGAGGAGGAGGAGGAGGAGGAGAGACTGGAGAGAGGAGGGAGGAGGAGAGGAGGAGGAGGAGGACAGGTGGTGGAGAGAGGGAGAGGAGGAGGAGGCGGAGGAGGAGGAGGAGAGAGAGGAGACAGAGGAGGAGAGAGAGGAGGAGGAGAGACAGGGTGGTCTCCTGGAGAGAGGAGGAGAAGAGGAGGAGCAGGAGGCAGAGGAGAAGAAGAAAAGGAGGAAGACAAGAAAAGGAGGAGGAAAGAGAGGAGGAGGAAGAGGAGGAGGAGGAGGAGGAGGAGAGAGAGAGGAAGAAGGAGGAGTAGGAGGAGGAGAAGCAGGAGGCAGAGGAGGAGGAGAGGAGAAGCAGGAGGAGGAGGAGGAGGAGACTACTGACCTCCTCCTTTGTGTCCCTGGTATCCGTGCACATCGTCCAGCCAGCCAGGAGGGGGCGCTGAAGGTCCCTCCTCTGGTATGTTTGGATCCACTGCACCTGGATGAGGAGGTGAGGTCGGGGGTCAAAGGTCAAAGACCCAGACCAGACTGCTGGACTGTGACTGGAGGAAGCCTCCACCACGTTCAAATCAGACCAATCAGACTCAGAGGTGGGCGGAGCCAAACTCCAGCCCATCCACAGCCAATCACCAGTAGCAGCTAGCAGAGGCTAAAGTTAGCCAGCGTAGCTCCGCCTCTTCCTGCTGATTGGCCTGATCTTATCGGGGGCCAATCAGGTGTGAGGATGATGTCAACAGTGTGGCTGAAGAAAAGGTCACACACACACACACACACACACACACACACACACACACTTGAGGCCCCACCCCTCAGTTCTCACGCTGCCTCCTGCAGGTCTCGGAGGGGAAACACACCTCGCTGCTATTTGTGTCCTCAGACGGGACTATTGTGCGATTGTGCGATTGTGTTTGTGCGGTGCGGACCAACACACACACACACACACACACACACACACACACACACACACACACACACACACACACACACACACACACACACACACACACACACACGCTAACTCCTCCCAGTGTTTTCCAGCCGAGCCGCCGAAGATAAAAATAAAGACAGCTTTGTGTGTGTGTGTGTGTGTGTGTGTGTGTGTGTGTGTGTGTGTGTGTGTGTGTGTGTGTGTGTGTGTGTGTGTGTGTGTGTACGTTGGTGTTTACATGACAGCGACAGCCAGGAAACACGACACCAACACGTACTGAGGAATGTTGTCATGGTTTCTGGTCGCGCACACACACACACACACACAATCTCCTCAGACAGAAACCAGCTGCTGCTTCTGCCTTCTCATCAGTGGAGGAACTCCGTCTGGCATCCGTGTGTGTGTGTGTGTGTGTGTGTGTGTGTGTGTGTGTGTTGATCTCTGCTGATTGGCCACACTGTGCTGATGATCTCCTCTCTCCCACTGCATCACAACATGAAGCTCTTCCATTATGATTCCATCATTTGATGAAATAACCAATAAAATCCATTGAACCAATCGACCAATCGAATCGTCCGGATCTGATTTTGTTCCTCTGGCATTGTTTGAAGTGTTGAGGCCGAGGGCAGCACTGGTTCAGCAGCACTGGTTCAGTAAAGGCCTTCATTAATCCCACAGTGGGGACACTGACATCATTACAGCAACAATAACAAAAGAAAACAGACATAAATAAACAAACAAACAACTCTATGTAGTCAGAATATAACAGATTATAAATAAGAATACAATAATATTGACGTCCAAACTGTCTTTACTTTTACTGCACTTTTAGCAAAACAGCCAACATTCATTTATTTATTGATGTATCTACTTTAGCTTAGCCTCGGCTGGTGGATGCTATCTCTCATCAGCTGAGCCAGGTAGATGATTAATGCAGGTACAGGCACAGGTGAGTCTGCTGGTCACCGCTACGGAAGCCGCCGGTGTCGCTCGGCGGCGAGTGAATGAAAACCTGCTCAATGTGTCGACGCCGTGACAACAACACACGTGGAGCGAAACTGGCCAAAACCCGCGAGCCGCTGGACCCGCCCAGATCCACGAGCCCCCCGCGCTACCTGTGGGTTCAGGTGGCGGGAAAGTGGAAGACTGGAGGTCAAAGGTCAAGCTGCCCCTCTTTAAACCCCAGCGTCAGAGAGGAAAAACTCACCAAACTCAGCGTCCTGCTCGTCCATCGCTGCGCTCACCAACTTCCGCACGCAACTTTTTTTTTGACAACAACAGGGGCGGAATGTTGTGTGTCAAGTCCCGTCACAGTTTCGCGCCACTTCCGCTCAAAGGTTTCAAATTAATACGAGTCGCCGCACGCCTGGATTTAACTTCCGTTTTAGTCGCCACACCTTCGCAAAATCAACAAAACTCAACAAAACGCGGCGCGCGACCTTTAAAAGCTGCTGTTGTCGCATTTAAACCGCAACACACAAAAACATGATTTATTTGCCACACAATTCATTCATTCCCACCTCGTCACTGTGTGTGTCTGTTGAACAAGTTCTCCTCGCTCTTACTCTGAGGGCTCAATCTGAGCACTTCCGGTGCCCTCTTACCGGTTGTCGCTGCCTTGACGTCATTAGTGGCCGCGCCCACTTTGCCTCCGAGTCTCTGTTTACTTTACAGCTTCTTCTTTTTGACTCTGTGTTTATTTTGCAGGATTGTGAGTGAAACTCAACAACCAGTCGACCGGAAAGCAGCAACACACCGTCGACACTGCGTTTCACTGACACGTCACAAACACTGAGTGCTGCTTATACACTGCCAGTGGAAAGTTTGGCCACACCTTCTCATCCAATGTTCATTATTTAATCTTTACAACTGTGTACACGCCCTGCGATGAACTGGCGACTTGTCCAGGGTGTACCCTGCCTTCGCCCTAAGACAGCTGGGATAGGCTCCAGCAGAGCCCCGTGACCCTGAATTGGAATAAGCGGGTATAGAAGATGAATGAATGAACTGTGTACACTGCAGATACTGGAGATACCAAATATATGAGCGAGATACATGGAAATACTCAGCCAAGAAAAACACCGTAATTCATATGAATATGATTTTTATGAAAGGCGGCAATTTTGAAGAATTTCAATATAAAACGCGTTTGAGTTATTTGACACTTTTTTTCCTCCACAATTCCGTGTGTGTTCCTCCGTAGTTTTGACGCCTTCAGATAGAAACTGCAGTCGATGGTCGTTCAGTTCTCAGGCTGAGTCCAAACTGTTGACTGCTGCTGTCGTTGCCGCTAAACTACCGTCGCTGGTTGGTTGGTTGGTTAGGGTTAGGTATATAAATGACATCACCTTTTCTCCCACTCCGAATTTAGGAAGCGGCACCACGACCCTTTACCCGGAAGTTGATGTATTTTTCCCCACTAGTTTTTAAATTGGCTTTAATTCGTGATTAAAGCAACACAAAACAAATACAACTGAGAATCGAGTCGTTTCTATTCCACCTGCTCTTTATTCTTCACATCCTCCACAGTACCGAGTCAAAGTGCGTCGCTTGATCGTGGCAAATGTGATTTTACTGTGAAAACCGGATGTTGACACTTGCCCATCCCGGTGCTAACGGATCCAACACGGCTCACTATCAGGCTGGGTTGCATTGCGCGTGAGGGGGAAACAAACCCGCAGCGATCAGGTCGGACGAGTATCGATCATCCGCCACCGATCGACAATTAGCGTGAAACGGGGTCTCAAGTGACGTCACAAGGGTCCGGTCCGGTTCCAGCAGCAGGCCCAGGGTCCGACACTCGGCAGCCGCACAGCGGGTCCGCTAGCCGCTGAGCTCGGAGCTACTTCCGGTTTGTGGTCGTGCCACTGAAGCGCCATGGTAGGAGAGCCGCCGCCACGCCACTGTTGTGTTGCTTTGTTGTGTGTTCAATGTTTGTGAGGCACCGGAGGAGCGAGTTAGCCTGCTAGCCGCCTAGCCAGGGCGTCGCCGTGCTAGCTGGCAGGCTAGCTGTCGCCCTCTGGTGGTGGTTTTCTCTCTTTGCGGACTTCTTGCTGACGTCACGCGGGGCTGATTTTGGTGTTGACAGTCGGAAGTGGAGGAAACCCTGAAGAGGATCCAGGGCCAGAAGGGCGTCCAGGGTATCATCATCGTCAACTCAGAGGGTGAGCGCGCTAACACACACACACACACACACACACACACACACACACACACACACACACACACAATAGCCGATACACTAGCGACTGTTATCTTAGCATTTCATGACTGGCACATCAACTCCGCGATGATCTTGATCTATACGACTTTGAGCCTCCTGGGCCACCGTCCACACCAGCAACTCAACTCAACTCAACTCAAACAAGTTGTGGTTTAAAGCAGCACAACAACGCACACCAATCGCACAAAAACCTCCCATGATGACAAAACTGAACAAAACATTCAACCCTGGAACTTTTCTTTGCTTCCCTTCTTCCTCCTCATCCTCCTGCTGCGCCTCCTCCTCCTCCTCTTCCTCCTCCTTCTCCTCTTCCTCCATCTCTTCTTCCTCCTCCTCCTGTTCTTCCTCCTCCTCCCCCTCTTCCTCCTCCTCCTCTGCCTTCTCCTCCTCTACCTCCTCCTCCATCTCTTCTTCCTCCTCCTCCCCCTCTTCCTCCTCCTCCTATGCCTCCTCTGCCTCCTCCTCCTGCTCCCCCTCTTCCTCTTTCTCTTCCTCCTTCTCCTCCTCCTCTTCCTCCTGTTCTTCCTGCTCCTTCTCCTCCTCTTCCTCCTCGTGCTCCTCCTCCTCCTCTGCCTCCTCTTCCTCCTCCTCCACCTTCTCCTCTTCCTCCCCCTCCTCCTCCTCCTCTTCCTCCTGTTCTTCCTGCTCCTTCTCCTCCTCTTGCTCCTCCTCCTCCTCCCCCTCTTTTTCCTCCTTCTCTTCCCCCTCCCCCTCCTCTTCCTCCACCTCCTCCTCCAGGGATCCCCATCAAGACGACCTTGGATAACGCCAGCACGGTGCAGTACGCTGGTCTGATCCACCAGCTGGTGATGAAGGCCCGCAGCACGGTGAGGGACATCGACCCCCAGAACGACCTGACCTTCCTCAGGATGCGCTCCAAGAAGAACGAGGTCATGATCGCTCCAGGTAGGCGGGGGTCACAGTGTCACCACGTGGGATGAGAAGTGGCAACATTTTTAGAATTAGAACTTCTGTATTTATCTCAGAACTACAGCAGCATGTAGCTGTCAAACTCTGGCCCGCGGGCCACATTTGGCCTGCGGTGTCATTACATTTGGACCTCGAGCTCTAATACACAATCACTACTGGAGCTGCTGCTGCTGTACAGCACCTGTAGCGCTGAGACTACACTTCCCAGAATGCTCTGCTGCTCAGTCAGGATGTTGTTATTATTATTATGACTGCATTGCTTTGTTGTTTGGTATTTAAATGTGTGATCAGCTGGTGGGAAAATCTTCCTGTTGAGATTTAAACCAGAAGCAAATAAAAAAAGAGCCGTATGATTTTTATTAATATTTAATTTATTTTAGTTTGAAATTGGATTGATCATGTGACCCAGATTTTGATGTTTTACCAGTGTGTTGTTGTTGTTGTTGTTGTTGTTGATGTTGTTGTTGTTTTGTCCTACCAGACAAAGACTACATCCTGATTGTCATCCAGAACCCGTCGGACTGAAGGAGCCACGGCCGCTGCTCCTCCTGCACCTCCTCTTCCACCTCCTCCCTCTTCCACCCCCCAGTTTTCTCTTCTTTTGTCTCCCTGAACGGAGAGAAGCCGACGACCTGAAGGGGGCGCTAGAGCAGGACGTCAGGCTTTCCATCCCTCTTTTTTTTTAAATTAGCATTCCAGCTTCACCTCCGACTGCCCTCTATTTATTTTCCTGGTCTCCATCTTCACCCTCTGGCCTGGTGTTTGTAACAAATTAAAATGACTCAAAATAATTTTTTGTGTTGAGTTGATTTTTTGTGAATTCAGCTTCATTTTCTGGGCACAATTGGCTGAGAGAGAGAGATGGATAGACAGATAGATTTCTTTTCAGTTTCATCAGTGCGCCTTGAAATACCTGCAGTGACCACCAGGGGGGGATCAGACTGAGTGGTGCTGAGGTTGGGCATCATTTGCTGACACGCGGGACCAGAAACACACTTTAACTGAGTTTATTGAAGAAACTCAACGTCAGCAAAGTGCGAAGAAGAAACAATGACAACAAGTGACTGCTGTGTTTTCCAGTGTGAGCAGCAGAGAGCAGTAGAGACATCTGTGTGCAAACCTTCGGGAGGAAAAGTAAAAAGTTGTTAAAAGAAAAAAGAAGAAACACTCAGGTGAATTACAGACCAAAATCTACTTAAGTACACTAAGAATGTATTTTTGTGCTTTGTGACTGCCTACATCTTTGTGTACTACTGCTATACTAAACTATACTTTACTAAGATTGAACAACCAAAATAACTGAAACAAACCACCACAGTTTAACTCAGTGGGAGCTTCGTGTTTTCTATCGGGATGTGTGGATATATCTTTATATAGAGCGGGATTAAAGGAGCGACCACTTCCTTTTATCCTTTTATTTTGAAATAGCCCGGAAGTCCGCTGTCGCGTCGCCGCAGGTCCTTTGTGACTGAGCGGAAGTGCGAGACGAGACTGGACTAACCCTCAGCGCCAACTAGTGGTGGACTGCTGGGACTTTCTGCGAAGATTTATTTATTTTCAACAGTCTGGAAAGTCATCCGTCAGCAGCCCTAAACATTACGTCACTTCCTGTCCAGTGCACAGTGACGGCGGCGGTAGAGGATCTCCTGTCTGAGAAGAACGGAAGACCCACAATAACAATAAACTCAATTATTAACAATAGGTGAGTGCGTTCATTCGGATCTACAGTCTGGATCGGTAACGTCCCCTTTAAGAGAGCAGCGGTGACGTCAGCAGCTCGTCCAGCCTGTGTGTGTGTGTGTGTGTATGTGTTGGAGCTGAGGCAGATAGACAAACAGCGAGGCAGCCGCAGACATGCCGTCCGACAGACCCTTCAGACAGCGGAGGACGTTCGGTGAGAGCCGCAACACAACACAACACAACACAACACAACACAACACAACACAACAGCAACTGGCCGCTAGCTGGGTGGCTCGCCAGCTAGCGGCCTGCTAGCTAGCTGAGGCTGAGGACGGTGTTTGCTCCCGGCGCATCAAACTGTTAAAGAGACAAAGCTCGAAGCGGAAGTGGAAATAAAAACAGTGCTTTAGTGTCAGACGAGGCTGCGCGGTGGAGGTGGCGGGCTGCTGTTGCTGCGCAGGCCGATGACACGACGGGAAATGAGCGTTAAAGAGACTCAGTGAGCCGCTGCTAGGCTGCCCCCTGGAGGAGGATACCAGCTCCTGCGAACTAGCGGTGTAGCTTTTTATGTTTTTTTTGTTTTTGTTTTTTGAACACTTGTCATTGCTAGCAGCCTAGGTAGCCGTGGGCTAGTAAACATTTACCTGGAAAATAAGCTACAAGCTCCAGTTACCTAACAGCCTAGCTAACTAGTCTAGCAGCTAGCGGTGGCTAGTAAACCTATGGTCGTCCAGCTGTTAGCAAAACAACACGCGGGTCACGTGTCGTGTGATTGACGGTGTGATTTGACACCTAGCGGGGGAGGGGAGGAACCCCGCGCGACCTAGCAAGTTACATCATCGGGGGGTCACAAACACACACACACACACACACTGCTACCACATTGTTGTGTAAGACCCATGCAGACCCTTGACCCCTAATAAGGAGCTGTGTTTTTGAGCGGTGTGGTCACGTGAGCAGGTAGCAGCGGGGGGGTCAAAACTCATGTTGACGTGAAATGAACCCACAACAACAACAACAGTGTGTGTGTGTGTGGAGCAAAACCTCCAGGGATCATGTGTGTTGTTGTTACTGAGCCGATGAGCCATCAGGGGGCAGTGTAGCACTGTCACCGTCTTCAACTCACCGCGAGCACTTTTGATGAAATAATTACAAAGAAATAAGATCAAATATTTACTCTGTGTGTGTGTGTGTCCTCCCAGCTGACCGCTGTAAGGAGGTGCAGCAGATCCGAGAGCAGCATCCCAACAAGATCCCGGTGAGGAGTCCACACACACACACACACACACACACACACACACACACACACTGCAGCAGCCTGACTGTGTGTGTGTGTGTGTGTGTGTGTGTGTGTGTGTGTGCGCCCCCTGCAGGTGATCATTGAGCGCTACAGGGGAGAGCGGCAGCTGCCAGTTCTGGACAAGACCAAGTTCCTGGTGCCGGACCACGTCAACATGAGCGAGCTGGTCAAGATCATCAGGTAGGAGAGCACACACACACACACACACACACACACACACACACACACACACACACACACACACACACACACACACATGGAATCGCAGCTCTGGTCGTTTCGGTGCCTTCAAATCTCTCTGCGATGCTGTTAGCCAGCAGCCTGACGCTAACCCCCCCCCCTCCGCCAGGCGCCGCCTCCAGCTGAACCCCACCCAGGCCTTCTTCCTGCTGGTCAACCAACACAGCATGGTCTCCGTCTCCACCTCCATCTCACACATCTACGAGCAGGAGCGCGACGAGGACGGCTTCCTCTACATGGTCTACGCCTCGCAGGAGACCTTCGGCTGCTAGGGGGAGGGGCAGGAAGGGGGATTAGTTGACCCCGCCCCCTTCATTTCACTTCATCCCATTGGTCAGTACGCGGGTGGAGGGTGTGGGGGGGATTGACGACGACGACGAGCGGTCGGTTTGGCGCCTCTCAGTCTCTTATTTTGAAAGGGCGTTGCAGGAAACGAGGTGACGCAGACCAGCGACCCCTGCTGGTCGCCATCCTTTCAACTATTTTTTTTTTTGTGTTTAATCTTTTTTTTGTTGTTTCTAATTGTTTCATTTTAATGCACATATATAGAAACGTCTCTAATCTGTATATTCACTGTAGAATAGCTTTGATGTTACGGGTTAACATCCCCCCCCCCTCTCTAGCCGCTAGCTACCGATCCAGCTAACCTGCTAATAACGGAGCTAACCGGCCTAGCGCCACCTTCAACCCCTGTAAGCTATTAAAACACGTGCAATATCAACCCCGCCCCTGCCCAACACTACTGTACAGTCATCAGAGCTAGCTTTAGCATTAGCCA
This sequence comes from Thamnaconus septentrionalis, assembly GCA_009823395.1. NCBI lineage: Eukaryota > Metazoa > Chordata > Actinopteri > Tetraodontiformes > Monacanthidae > Thamnaconus > Thamnaconus septentrionalis. The sequence continues at coordinate 12,197,115 of CM020506.1, forward strand.
CATCAGAGCTAGCTTTAGCATTAGCCACATGCTGCTACATCCTGCCGGGGAGGTGGTACCACACCTAAACTTCACCAGAATAATCAACCAACCCATCAGACAGCAGCAGCAGCAGACGCTGCCGCCCCTCTCCTGGTGGTGGCGCTGCTGACGCCTCCTCTTAGTATGGTGTTAGCTCTGAGCTAGTCATGGTAGCATCATCAGTTTTAGACGGAATGAAAAGTTTGCAACGTTGGAAACTAACAAGCTCGTTTTGCACATGTTGACCAAGAGTCGGCCCGGGTCCCTTCTGGAGGACGCGTCCAACAACAATCGGGGGGGCGAGTGTGTTTGTTGGTGCGCCCGTTAGCATTTTGTGTTAGCATCGAGGCCGGAGGAGGCGCTGCACTACAAACCCTGCATGTTATAAAGGCTCTTTTTTTTTATTATTGTTGTTATGAATGAACATTGATTTTCCACCTCGCTGTTGTTTCCAGTCGTCTCCCAAATAAACAAAAACTGACAAAATCTACGTTTGAAGGATTTAAAAAAAAAAAAAAACACTGTGCAAACGATCATGTAATCAAAGTGGTGTTTTTCTTTCTGGCCTGCTGGTGTCGCTGTTGGGATGGTGTACATAGAGACGCATTGCTACTGTATTCAAAGCTTTTGCCAAGTAATAAAATTAAAGGAAGTTGCCTTGAAGTTTGCTGCTGTTTTGGTGTCGTTGATTGAGCCGCGTGATTGGTTCAATTCACTGAACAAATCACGAGTCAGATTCACTTGAACACACATTTCTATACAAAAAACAAACTGCAGCTATTGTCACCAGCGGAGCCGCAGCTAGCTCTGGCCAGAGCTAATCCCCCAAAGAAGACCTTAGACTTTAGCGTTAGCATGCTAGAAGACCCACTGCAGCGTTTGTCCACTGCTCTGTATTGAGCCGAGAGAATATCTGAACACACAAGAGTGAAAAAACAACAACCTGCACACAATAAGTCACAAACATGGAAGAGTTTTCAAGATGCTAACGCTAATGCTAGCAGCAGCAGGACAGATGCTCCAGAGGGTCAATATTAAAATGTTGTCATATTGATTTTATTGTACAACACAGTGAGACACTGTTGCAAACAAACGGCGTGGAGTCAGGTGGATTCTTCAAAGAGACGTCGCACAAAAAAAACATCAGACACAAAAAAAAACTGAAATCCTAAGTGGGAGAAAAATATCAAAAATTGTCCCAGTTTGGATGAGAAAGTGAAGAAGATCATCGAGGATCACATCTGATTGGCTGCATTTCTATCGTGTGTGTGTGTGTGTGCAGTCAACGGAGGAGCAACATGGCTCCTCAGAGCCGCAGTCATCACCACCAGCCAGCAGGGGGCGCCAGCACAGTCTTCTCTCCAGACAACCAAAAAAATCCAAAAAGTTTGCAGTGAGCCAGAAAAAGCTGAATTTACCAAGAGTCCAGCAGGGGGAGCCGTCCTGAGGAGGGGACGTCCAATGCTGCTTGGAGGGAGGAGGGCAGGAGGAGGATTACGCCATGCTGTGGAGAGGGAGGGGCAAGTTAGCAAGGACACACACACACACAGAGTCATAAACATACACAGACAGTCAGTCAGTCAGTCAGCCAGACAGACAGTCAGTCCCCTGTCATCAGGCAGTCAGAGAGACAGTCAGTCAGTCAGTCAGCTGGACAGACAGTCAGGCAGTCAAACAGTCAGTTACCTGTCAATCAAGGAATCCCTCATGCTGGTGCTGATGGCTGAGGGCTGTGCAGCGTCGCTCAGTTTGAAGACGCTCTCTATGACGGACAGCTCTGTGCTGGTGGTGTCCAGGCCGCAGAACGCAGACCAGTCGTTGACCACCATCCCCCCCGCGATGACCTCACTGCCCCGGTTCACCGTGCCCGCCTGCACACACACACACACACACACACACACACACACACACACACACACACACACACACACACACACACACACACACACACTAGTGATGACACCACAACACAACCTTTTCTCTCCATATTTTCCAGTTAGTTTTCTGTTTTTCAATCATTTCTCATTTTATTTCATTTTTATCTTTTCAACATACATTTATTTTATTCATATTTATTTCATTTATTGATATTGATTTCTAATTGGATGTCATTCTTCCATAAGTACAGATTACTATTTTATTTTCTTATGAATACATTAATTTTTTTAAATTTTCTTTTATTCCTCCCCCAGCTCAGCAGCAGTGCCCTCACTCACCACCAGGGGGACCTGCAGCAGGGACGACAGCTCGTCCTGGTCCTCGATGGAGGTCTTGGGGTGGACCAGGCCGCCCTGGTTGCTGAAGGCGCAGTAGGAGCCAACCAGGACCTGGCCGGCGATGGTGTGGCGGAACACCTCCACCTGCAGGACGTCCGACAGGATCTCCTCCGTCTCCTGGGGGGGGGGGGGCACTCATTGGTCAGCAGCTTCCCAAGAAAAACCCTTCAGCCCACTTCCTGTCTCCAAGCCATGGATCCACTATAAGAAGAACTTGTTTCCCCCTCCCCGCTGGCCAATTAGGTACTGCAATAAAATCCAAACAGCCCCCACCAATTAGGCAGCAATACAAAATAAAGTCCTGTAAATAGGCTGACAAGATGACCTTTGACCTCAAACATGGTTCGTTCAAGTTGTGGATTTTTTAAATCTTTCTGAGAAAAAAAAATCCCCAGACAAATTGATTCTTCCTGGCGTGAGGTCACGGCTCGTCCTGATTGGCTGCTGAGTCCTGATGATGGGAGGTGACACCACTTGCTACGTGCTACCTGTCCTACAGGGGGCACCGTCAACATGCTGAAGTTCTCACCATGTCCAGTTTGGGCTAGCTAGCCAGCTAGCTTAGCCAGCTAGCTTAGCTAGCGGCACATACAGCGAGAAATCAGCTACCTAGCTGATAGGTGTCAAACTCTGGCCTGCGGCCCAATTTTGGCACAGCAGAGGCAGGCAGTGCCCCCCGGACGCCCCTCGACCTACAGGCACCCAGAGGCGTGTGGGGGGCGTGGTCTCACCCGGTCCAGGTCGGGGTGCACCAGCGCTACGTAGTCGTTGCAGGCGACCACGTTGCCGAGCGCAGACAGCCGCTCCTCCACCCGCTGCAGCCGCACGCCGTCCGGCAGGCAGTTGCGGATGTGCTGCAGCTCCTGGTCCGTGGTGTTGTTGGGCACCAGGAGGCCGTGGCGGTTCCCTGGTGGGAGGTCAGAGGTCACTGTGTGTGTGTGTGTGTGTGTGTGTGTGTGTGTGTGTCCTGGAGCTCCACTCACCCACACACATCCTCCCGATGATGCGGCAGCCGGCGATGGAGGCGTGGACCACCGGGATGGTCTCTGACAGCTCCCCTTCAAACACACTGCGCGCGCAAACACACACACACACACACACACACACACACACACACACTCATTCATTAACGTTTCGAAGTATTAAACAAACTCAAGTTGTTCATTTTTTGTTCATTTACATAATATTGTGTTGATTTCTGGAGTTGTGTTACCGCTAAAAACTCACACACAACTGTCAACTGGTGTGTGTGTGTGACAGAGTGACTTTTACTCCGATGACGTCACTCGGAAGGACGTTTCGCGGCGGCGCAAAAAGGGACAGGCAGCTCGACGAGTTCTGTAAAAAGTGACGTCACACTCGCACACACAGGGCTCGGCGCTCGAGGTCACGTGACCACCCTCACCTGTAGAAGTTCTCGGCGCCGCCGATGGCCACCAGGCAGTAGTTGTTGGTCAGCTTGGCGAAGCAGCCGATCTCGTTGTTCTTCTCGAACGACGCCCTCACGGCCATGACGAAGCAGCAGCAGCAGCAGCAAGGGGATTCACTTCCGGTCCTGGAACAGTGGACCAGAGAGGGGGGGTTAATTCAACGCGGCAAGTTCACGGCTAACACGTCTAACATGAAGGGACTGTAGCTGGTGAGCTAGCAGGCTAGCTGAGCTAGCTCAACATTTACCCAGGCAGCCGCCCAAAAACACGACGACACGCTGCCGTTACGTCACTTACCGTTTGGAACGAGTGTTATGTGTGTGTTCTGTGCGTGTGTGTAAGGGTTCGGGTTCTACCTGAGAGGAGCAGCTCACAGCAGCAAAACACGCGTAGTGCTCCGCTTTGACCCCACGTGTTCACTTCCGCTTCTAGGTTAACGTGCTGACGTCAGACGCACCGTCGCTCAACGTCTTGTCTTGAAGCTAAAAACTCAAGACATTCAAAACTTCTTTTTTTCCTTCCTATTATTTCACCATAACTGATGCCGTTAAAAAGAGGCAACGTTTGGGCCAATAACTTAAAAAAAAAAAAACCCCGGAACATTAAAAGTTTGAAAAAAAGAATAAAGTCCATCACTTCAAAGCTGATTGGAAGAGGAAGTGACGACACAGTGTCGTGACGGTAGACAGAATCAGAATTACTCTTAATTGACGGACGATAGCGACTTTATTTTTAGACACCAGCACACCACGAAGTATCAGTTCGTTTGATATTGCCCCCCATTTCTCCCCCTCACCCTGACTACGGTGGCAGAAACACTTTCAACATGCTCGGGGAAAAAAAAATAACAAACACACAGGACGCAAAGTAATGTTTACACAAGTTCCCCAAATGTTCAAATTGTCTCCAGTGTTTCAACTATGGCACTGCTCGGTCACCGTACCTCCAACTCCTTCCTCCCTAACCTGCTTGGCAACAGCCCCGCCCCGGATGTCAGCTTGGAAAGCCAATCACGTCGAGGAGCTTCGAGTGACGCCTGTGTGTTTACACTTTCCGTTAGCGACGTCACAGCCACGAAATAAGGGGAGAAAAAGTGAGAGGTCTCACTCCGCCGTATTTTCAGGTGGCGGTGCAGCCAGTGTGTAAACATCAAGATGGTATTGGTTCTTGGTTCATGGAACACCGTCATCTTTGACCTTCTTCAGCCTCGGGGAAATAATAACACATATAATAATACACATGTATGTAAATACTAAAATGGTGTTATTTCACTGTGATTAAACACTATTATTTATGTACTCATGGGCTGCATGTTAAGCGTTTACCAATATAAAAATAAATAAATTAAGCCAAATCTTTTCACATAGGACCTTAAGGACCCTACTTCCACATCCAGCATCCTCACTTCCTGCCAACCTGATGGAGACGTATTCGCGATAAATGTGTGTGTGTGGGTGCAGCTGATTGAAACATTTTAATTGGAAGGAGAAACCTCCGAACAATCTTCCAATGGAACAAAACCCATGTGTAACCCACCACGGCCGTGGTCCGAAGTGACTGCTCTGTCCGGACACAGACGATCTGTGAAGCCCCGCTTGACCGAAAGTCTGCCCGGAGACAGCAACGAGTGGCGGTGTAGGTACACGAGGTGGGAGGAAGTCAGCTCTCTCTCTCTCTCTCTCTCTCTCTCTCTCTCTCTCTCTCTCTCTCTCTCTCTCTCTCTCTCTCTCTCTCTCTCTCTCTCTCTCTCTCTCTCTCTCTCTCTGCGTTAGCCTGTGAGCTAGCCTCGAAGTTGTTCACCCTGGGTAAGGGGTGGGGTTTATTCAGTAACTGATTGCTGCGTTATAGGAAGCTATCAGGTAAACAGGCACTTACCCACTCTGACGGTGGGTGGGACGGTTAGCTAACGGCTTTCCAGCTAGCTGGCTAACTAGTTAGCACCCGCCTTCTTGTCGAACCTACATAGCCCCTTAAAAGAAAAGATGTCCTGCAAAATGCATCTTTTTTTTCTTCTTTTTTTTTTATAAAGTTTGTTTTGTTTTTATGAGTTGGCAACACAAAACACCACGCCCCCTGCTGTTCATGAGGCCGAACTACAAGTATCTGAAGTGATTGTGTATTGGCCTGCAGGCCAGGGTTTGACGCCTGTGGTTTAAAGCCTTCCCAGGAACTACGTTCTCACCCGCTGTGTCCTGTGGTGGCGCTGTAGACTCACTGAAAGCACCGGCGACCATGGGAGGAGGGCGTAGCCGCGAGGAAACACAGGAGGAGGAGGAGGAGGAAGCAGGAGAGGAAGCTCCTGCCATCAAAACCAGCCAATCAGAGTCCACCAAATTGGAAGGTAAATGAAAAAAACCCACCTGCATCTCCTGGATGATGCTTCAGAAGCTGCGTGGTGTCGCTGCAGGGGGAGCTACGGAGCTGCCCCAGTGCCTGATGGGAAACAGGAAGGTGGACGACATGAGCTTCATGATCTGCTGCACCAACTGGTACTGAACTGCTCCTCAGCTGGTCCACCACCACCAGTACCAGCCGAGTGGAACCAGAGGGAACCGGAGAAGCTGCTTGTGTGTGTGTGTGTGTGTGTGTGTGTGTGTGTGTGTGTGTGTGTGTGTGTTAATAGATTTTTCAATTTCAGTTTTCTCAATTCAAACAAATCATAAAAAATAAAGTCACAGGCTTCACACAATGTTTCTTGTGTGTTTCTATTTTGAGCCTCAGATGAATGAACAGACAGAAGACTCCTTGTTTTTTCTTTTACACACATACACTATTATTTATTTACCGAAAACACAAGATCCTTGACAATAAAGTTTTATTTTTGTCACTTTATTGGACAGTTTGTCATAAACAGAAGGTGGTGTTGCTGATGAGACTGTTTAAAAACCACATGAGAACAGAACCAAAGCCCAGTGGCAGCCACTGGAACTGACGGGGAAATAAATGACGGAATTCATTTTCAGAAGGTAAACATGCCTCTCCCAGCGTCAGCATACAAACATGGTGTTCCAAAGGATCATGGTCCTCATTTCACATAGAAACAAGATTTTTTTTAAAAACTGCTTTCTATTTACATTGTTTGATTTCTGAACAACAACGTGGGGAAAAAACCCAAACTGCTTCAAATTTGCGTGTCAAGAAGTGAGCTAGCGCCAGATCATTTTTTTTGACATTTTAATTATTTTTTATAATCAACCCATTTAGTCAAAAAAGCCCAACAGAACAAACAGGAAGTCGTATTTACACAATAATTTCCTCCATAAGAAAAAAAAACACTGAATTAAAAGTCTCTTAAAGCTCTAAAGTCCTAATAAAACTTCCTGTTCAAACAACAGCTGATCACACCAAGATCACAATCTTTTTATCATTACTATCATTATTATTATTATTATTATTATTATTACGGAAAGAGCAGAGAGTCAGAAACTAAAAGGCCACAACCTGCTTACAAAGCTAGTTCCTGGTTCCAGTGGACAGGTGGCGCCAGAGAGCCAAATTGGGAAGCATCGAGGAAAACAACCTGAAACTGGTCACATGTTCATAAAAAATGATCTGGAATCAATAAAAAAGCAGATATTGATCAGATATACATCATGGTCCAGCCAACTGTGATTCTGTCTTTTAGGTTCTGGGTGTTTCTAGAGTGGTTGGAGTGGTTCTGGTGTGTTTCTATGTAGTTCTGGAGTGGTTCTAGTTGGTTCCCGAGTGGTTAGAGTGGTTCTGGGGTGATCCTATGTAGTTCTGGAGTAGTTGGAGTGGTTCTGGGATGGTTCTGGGTGGTTCTGGATTTTTCTAGTTGGTTCTCGAGTGGTTCGAGTGGTTCTGGGGTGGTTCTATGTAGTTCTGGAGTGGTTCTAGGTGGTTCTGGATGGTTCTAGCTGGTTGTTGAGTGGTTGGAGTGGTTCTGGGGTGGTTCTGGGGTGGTTTTGGGTGGTTCTAGGTGGTTCTGGGTGGTTCTGGGATGGTTCTGGGTGGTTCTGGGTGGTTCTGGATGTTTCTAGTTGGTTCTCGAGTGGTTGGAGTGCTTTTGGGGTGGTTCTGGGTGGTTCTAGGTGGATCTCCATCCATCTAATGCTGCTGCGGCCCCTCTGTCAAATTTAAGAACCCATTGTGGCCCACCAGTCAAAGGGTTGGCCCACCACCTGGTTTAGAACCTCCGTCCATTTTCTGAGGAAAAGCTGTGTTTGCCACGTTGCATCTGACCGCATCAAATATTAAACCACATTCAGAGACAAAAAGAAGGAGATCACCGTTCACAAAGGAGCTGCATTGCCATAACAGTGAAGCAGAAGGTTTTCAAGATAGAAACAAAGTAGAAAAATAAGGCGAGAATATAAATAGCTGAAGATATTTTTATGGTTTGTAAATTAATTCAACCTGTCAGAAGTTTCAGTTTAGCTCTCTGTCCCTATGATCGATCATTCACTTTAATTGATGATGAATACACTTGTTTGTCCTTGTTTTTAATATGTGTCACATGATCCAGTTGTTGGAGTCACAAAGTCTCAGCTTAACTGTGGTTGATCTGGACAAACAGAAAGTTATGCCTGAGGCTTTCAAAAACTCCCAATGTCTCACTGACTGACCGACTGACCGACTGACTCACTGACTCACTGACTCTTTCTCATGTCAACGAGGAGAAACATGGTTCGGTTCTTCAAGTAACGCCATTCACTTCCACTGACAGATGTCTGCTGAGACCCACTGCACCCTCCTCCCAGCCAGGGTCAGAGGTCAGGGGTCAGAGGTCGGGACTCATCACTGTCACAAATGGCAACGTGGAGCAGCAAAAAAAATAAATAAATAAATAAATAAATAAACGACAATCAGAGACGAGAGTCTAGCACTGAAGTGCCGCCGAGCAAGGCACTGGACCTTCAGCAGGCTGTCAGTGCAGCCACGGGCCACTAGGTGGCGATGCAGGTCAGAAATAAAACAAGCCCAGGGTGGACTGAAGGTGGAGAAGAAGACTTTTGTCTGCTGAGGTGCTGACCAACCTTCACACTGAACAAGAACCAGAACCAGCAGCAGCTGCTGCCGCTGGCTTCCTGCTCCTGCCTTTTACCAGAGTCTAGAAGTGGCTAATGCTAATTCTAATACTAATGCTAATGGAGCAGTCTTTTGGACTTTAAGACTCCTACATTTCCAGAATTTATACCCCTCCTCCTCCTCCTCCTCCTCCTCCATCTACTGACGTCATCAGCTAAATGCTGCATGCTAATAGCTAACAGCTAATAAGGTAACATTGAGTCTGGGTTGATATTTGGGTCTTGGGTGAAGGTCTGGTCAATTCTCTGAATCCGATGTTTGGATCTGTAGGGGCCAGTGGACTTCCTGCATCGTTGCAGTCACTTCCTGTTTTATAATTGAGGTGTGAGCTAACGGAGGTGTGAGCTAACTGAAGTGTGAGCTAATGAAAGTGTGAGCTAATGGAAATTTCAGCTGAGTTCTACAGTTGACCTGCAGGAGGCGCCGTTTGGCTTCAGGAGCAAATATTTCAGCCCCACTTCCTTTTTTTTTTCATTCCGCTGAGAAGATTTGTGTTGTAGGTCCAAGAAGAAAAGTCCTAATCCAGGTCCCAGTCCAAGTCCCACGGCTGGTCCGAGTCCCAGAACCAGTCTTGGTCCCAGGCCAGGTCCTAGTTCAGGTCCTAGTCCTGGTTCCTTCAGGAGGAGAACCGCTGGAACGTTGGCTCCTCCTCCAATCTTGTCCGATATCAAACTGGGGTCGTCACTGTCGTGACCTCTGACCCCATGCCCCTCCAGAGTCACACCCACTCCTGGACGGGGTACTTGTAGCAGTGCTGCGTGGCGACGTCCTGCAGCGCCCCCTTGTTGTGGAACTGGCAGATGGTGTAGAGCAGCACCAGGACGCACAGGGCCAGGACGCAGGGCAGGACGACGGCCAGGGCGTTGACCTTTGACCCCACCTGGTCCAGGGCCACCGTGATGTCCACCTCCTCCAGGGGCGTGCGGCGCCCCCCGCTAGCCTCCGGGGGGACGCAGCCCATCCAGTCCCGCAGGATGGACTGAGGGTACCCAGGAAGGACCGCCAACCGCTGGTTGTCAAACTTCCAGTAGTCCCGCCCCTTGTAGAAGTAGGTGTAGTCTGAGGAGGAGGAGAAGGAGGAGGAGGAGGAGCAGGAGGAGCAGGAGGAGGAGGAAGAGGAGCAGGAGGAGGAGTAGGAGGAGCAGGAGGAGAAGGAGGAGAAGCAGCAGGAGGAGCAGCAGGAAGAGGAGGAGGAGGAGGAGAAGCAGCAGGAGGAGCAGTAGGAGGAGGAGGGGGAGCAGGAGGAGGAGGAGCAGGAGGAGGAGGAGGAGGAGGAGGAGGAAGCAGCAGGAGGAGGAGCAGGAGTAGGAGGAGCAGGAGGAGCAGGAGCAGGAGGAAGAGGAGGAGCAGCAGCAGGAGGAGGAGGAGGAGGAGGAGGAGAAGCAGGAGGAGCAGGAGGAGGAGGAGAAGCAGCAGAAGGAGCAGGAGGAGGAGCAGGAGGAAGAGGAGGAGGAGCAGGAGGAACAGGAGGAGGAGCAGGAGTAAGAGGAGGAGGAGGAGGAGAAGCAGGAGGAGCAGGAGGAGCAGGAGGAGGAGGAGCAGGAGCAGGAGGAGCAGGAGGAGGAGGAGAAGCAGCAGGAGGAGCAGGAGGAAGAGGAGGAGGAGGAGGAGGAGAAGCAGGAGGGGGGGAGCAGGAGGGAGGAGGAGCAGGAGGAGCAGCAGGAGGAGCAGGAGGAGAAGCAGCAGGAGGAGCAAGAGGAGCAGCAGGAGGAGGAGCAGGAGGAGGAGCAGAAGGAGAGGGAGGAGGAGAAGAAAGAAAGAAAAAGGGGTATATGCAGTATATATACATACATATATATATGTGTGTGTGTATTCTATTGCTTGAGTTGCCAGATGTAATCGAGGTGTGTGTGTGTGTGTGTGTGTGTGTGTGTGTGTGTGTGTGTGTGTGTGTGTGTGTGTGTGTGAGAGACAGACAGACTGACCTCCCTGGCGGCTGATGAACGCCCCCTGCAGGCCGTGGGGGGTGCCGTTCCACACGGCGATGGGTTTGGGGTAGCCAGGGTCGACGGTGCGGCGCTCTTCACTGTAGCGCCAGTAGAGGGCGCCTCTGAAGAAGTAGGTCTTAGCCAGCGACTCCCAGCGCAGCGCCGCCTGGATGCCGTCCCGAGGCAGCGTGGCGCCCAGCTCCCGCACGCTGCGGGGGTAGCCAGGCTCCGCCCACACCTCCCGGAACAGCCAGTACTGGTCACCTGCAGGGGGCGACGCAGAGCACACACCGGATACCTGATACTGGCTGAACCCTGTGCGTGTGTGTGTGTGTCAGACAGATGTTGAGACATCAGCAGTCAGAGGATGTTGGAGGAGGTGGAGAAGGAGAAGGAAGTGAATGTGGAGGAAGAAGAAGAAGAAGAGGAGGAGGAGGAGGAGGAGGAGGAGGAGGAGAAGGTGGACGAGAGGAGAAAGTGGAGAAGGAGCAGGAGGAGGAAGTGAACAGAAGTTGAGCTCCAGTCCAGTCAGCTGACCAGGAGGAGGAGGAGGAGGAGTAGGAGGAGGTCAGGTGAGCAGCCCCTCCTCCTCCTGTTCTCACCTGTGAAGAAGACGAACCTCCCGTCGGGCCTCTCGTAGGCGGCGTCGATCCTGGAGGGCAGACCCTTCCAGAAGAGCTGGATCTGCATGGGGTAGCCCTCCTGGACCTGCTGGCCCCTCAGCCTCCAGAACCATCCGTCCTGCACCACCACACACACACACACACCGGGTGGTTCTGAGGAGGTTCTAGTTGGTTCTAGCTGTTTTTTGGTAATTTCTGGGGTGGTCCTGGGTGGTTCTGTGGTGGTTGTAGGTGGTTCTAGAGTGGTTGTGGCTGGTTCTGAGGAGGTGCTAAGTGGTTCTGAGTGGTTCTAAGGAGGTTCTAGTTGGTTCTAGCTGTTTTTTGGGAATTTCTGGGGTGGTCCTAGGTGGTTCTGTGGTGGTTGTGGCTGGTTCTGAGCTGCGCCTCGATTATCCGGGATGCATTATTCATTTTACAACCCATTGTGGCCATGCAGTCAAAGGGCTGGCCCACCCCTGGACTAGACCCTGCCGTCCAATCAGCTTCCAGCTTCCTGCCCTGCTCTCTGCGTGGGCGGGGCCTCACCTTGAAGACAAACATCTCCCTGCGGAGGATGGCCACCGTGTTGAAGTTGCCGTCGCAGATGTTGGGCTTGCCGTTCCCGGGCAGCAAGTGCTTCCGCTCCGAGGTGGCGGTGGCACCGCCCTGGTGGCGGCGGGGTGGCAGTGTGGGCAGCGGCCGCGTGGGCTCCAGCATGGGGGTGGGGACGCCTGGTGGGGATGCAGCAGGAAGTCAACACATACAAATACACAGAGACTTTACTGCAGTAGATTGTTTTTGTTATTAGGTATCTGTACTTTACTGCAGTATTTCTGTTTCTGAGCACTGTTTACTTTGACTCCCTACATCTGTACACACAGTATTGTGCAGTCTCTACATGACATGCAGCTATACACAGTATCACCACTAGGAAAGGTCCCAAAAGACCGTAGAACCACTGAAAATACACAAAGATGCATTTCAGTATCTTGATGATGGTGATGATGATGATGATGATGAAGATGTTGCTAAAGATGATAATGAAGATGATGATGATGATGGTGATAATGATTATGGTGATGTAAATGATGCTGATGATGATGTTGTTAAAGATGATGATGAAGTTGTTAAGGATGCTGATGATGAAGATGTTAAGGATGCTGATGAAGATGTTAAGGATGCTGATGATGAAGATGTTAAAGATGCTGATGAAGATGTTGAAGATGCTGATGAAGATGTTAAGGATGCTGATGATGAAGATGTTAAGGATGCTGATGAAGATGTTGAAGATGCTGATGATGAAGATGTTGAAGATGCTGATGAAGACGTGGGCCACCGTAGATCTTCTGGATGCCCTGCAGGTCGTCCAGCGGCAGGCTGAAGCTCTGGGTGTCCATGTGCTGGTAGAACGGAGCCATGATGGCTGCAGGGTCGCTGGAGTGCTCCAGCCCCAGGGCGTGGCCCAACTCGTGGACCGCAACCAGGAACAGGTCGTTACCTGCAGGGAGGAGGCGGGGCCAGTGAGAGGGACGCAGAGGCAGCCTCACTTCCTGCTCAGCTCAGCTTCTCCCGTCTGCTGTAGTTTGCTGCGTAGTTTATTGTGACGTCTGCTATTTAGTCTCTGTAGTTTGTTAACTAGTTGTGTGTTGTATAGTTCACTGTGTAGTTTGTTGGAGGAATGTGATTGGACCCGAGGTGGCTCTGACCGTGGTGGTGGGCGTCGCCCAGCGTCCAGGGCTCGTCCAGGTCGAAGTGCGTGTCGCCGCCGATGCCGGCGCCGGGGAAGTAGGCGTGCGCCAGGAAGCCGCCCTCGCCATCGAACGGCGAGCTGTCGCCGTGGAAACCAGACGCAAAGAAGATCATGATGTCGGCCTCCTTCCCCTGGAGCTTCACCTCCGAGTACGGCACCTCCTGCAGCACACGGCGAGAGGAGGTGAGCTAAGCTAAGCTAAGCTAAGCTAAGCTAAGCTAAGCTAAACTAAACTAAACTAAACTAAACTAAACTGAGCTGAGCTGAGCTGAGCTAAGCTAAGCTAAACTAAGCTAAACTAAACTAAGCTGAGCTAAACTGAGCTAAGATGAGCTGAGCTAAGCTGAGCTAGCTCCTCCTCCACCCAACCAACCCTTCCAGCTGTGGCTGATGACCCGGGAACCAGGATGACATCACAGCAATGACATCAGAACCAGTGATGACCTCACAGCAATGACCTTACAGCGATGACCTCACGGTGATGACCTCACAGTGATGTCCTCACAGCGATGACTTCACAGTGATGACCTCACAGTGATGACTTCACAGCAATGACCTCACTGTGATGACCTCACAGTGATGACCTCACAGTGATGACCTGACAGTGATGACCTCACAGCGATGACCTCACGGCGGTCCTACCTGGAAGCTGAGTGGTGTGACGGCCTGCCAGATGTTGAAGGCCCTCCGTATGGCCCTGTGGGTGTCCTTGTGGCCGACCTTGGGGGTGTAGTTGGAGATACTGGGGGGGAGGAGAGGGGGGGTGGGGGTTAGCCAATCACTGCCAAGTCAGGGAGAGAGAGAGGTAGGAAGGGGCGGAGCCTAGACTCCCACACCGACCTGTAGGAGACCTTCTTGTCCCGCCACCTCTGACCCGTCAGGGCGTAGCGTCGCCTCCTCTGGCGCCACCTGCTGGCCGGCCGGTCGGGGACGCCGCAGCGAGGCCTCCGCATCCACCTGCAACCACAGCAAGGTCAGGTGACCTGCACCACAACTTCCTGTCGCACCCCCGCCTTCCTCCACACACAGGAAGTGACAGTAGGACCATCATTATAATAAATAATAATAAAGCAGATGGACCCCCTGTGGAGTCTGGATCTGCTCCAGCTGGGAGTTCTTCCAGGCCACTGTCGCCCCCTGCTGCTCTGGAGGACCAGTTGACTATTGACTATTATTCTCATCATCATGATTGTTATGATGACAGTGATGCTCATTATGGGATGTGTGTGTGTGTGTGTGTGTGTGTGTGTGTGTGTGTGGGGGGGGAGGGTCTTACTCCACGGTGGTCTGGTCCAGGATGCCGCTGGCCGGGAGGCCATAGAACCTCTGCATGGAGGCCACAGCTGACTGGAGGTCTGACTGCTGCCTCTGGTCCAGAGGGAGGAGATAACCATAGGTCTTCAACCAGGTCTGAGGAGCAGGGGGAGGAGGAGCAGGAGGAGGAGGAGGGGCAGGAGGAGGAGGGGGAGGTGGGAGAAGGAGGAGTTAAACGACGAGCAACGTGGGGTCATTAATATTTGACAGTGAAGACCAGCAGCAGCATCTCAGCAATTTGACACACACACACACACACAAATGTGTGTGTGTGTGTGTGTGTGTGCATCTAGCAGTACTCAGGTGAATCCCAGGCAGGTTTAAACTCTGTGGTTGTTGTTGCTCAGCGTTTCTTGAATGTTCCTCTCTGGTGGGGTCAGACGCACTACCACAGTGGACCAGCAGGGCGGCACCAGAGAGCAGAACAGTACTCTGTATCTACGGAGACTGCTGTGAGTTCTGGAGCTGAGCTGCAGTCCAGCCAGCGGCCAGCACGGCGACACTCTCCCTACTGCTCCTACTGCTCCTCCCCCTGCTCCTCCTCCACCTCCTGCTCCCCCTCCTTCACTTCCCTCACCTCTACCTGTGCCCCAGCGTCTCCCTTCGCCGTCTGCAGGGATAAAAATAGTTTCGTCTGCTGCTGATAAACTATTCATTCATTCCGTCTTTGAGTCGGTTCAGCTGGTTCACAACACGACCCACTTCTCCTCCTTCTCCTCCTCCTCCTTCTTCTCCCTCTTGTCCGGGAGGAAACCCCACCGCTGCATGATTCATTATTAAACATGAATATATTTCTTAATAACATTTCAATTAAACTTTTAGACACATAGATCATTTGTGTGTATTTTATTTCTGCATTTCTTTTTAATTCATTACTATAGCACACTAGCGCACACTAGTGCTCACTAGCGCACACTAGCGCTCACTAGTTCTAGCATCTGTGACATCCCTGAGTGACGAATTTTCAACAGTGAGACTCCAGAAAATTCCAAAGGTTCCATTTTTCTCTCCTAGCGATAGCGGGACACACAGCCACAGTGACACTAACAGCGGTGCTAACAGCAGCTGTGTCAGAGGGTTTAGGAAGGAAACACGTTTAGCTTCACATGGCTAACGGCGTAACATGAGAGACTTTAAAAATCCCACAACAGTGAACTGAGCTCACTGTGGTGTCATATAGCACACACACACACACACACACACACACACACACACACAGAGGAGAACCTCTGACTCTCATCTTCAGAGCAGCTGATCACCTGACACCTGCTCCTGATGACATCACTTGAAATCAGGAGGCTGGAGGGGGAGGAGCCAATCATCAATCAATCAATCAAGATGCCCCCCCTCCCACCTGCCCCCCCACACACACACACACACACACACACACACACACTGTACATGCTGTACATGCTGTTATTGTTGTTGTTGTTGTTGTTGTTGTTGTTGTTGTTGTTCGAGCAGCAGCAGCAGCAAACAAAGCAACAGCAACGTTGTGAAGGTGCGAGGCTGAACGGAGCGCTCTGATTGGCCTGCTGAGACTCCACAGCGTCAATAAAACAAGCTCTTCCCACATGAGACACTCTGGGATCTTCTGGAGGAACCATTGGTCAAAGAACCTTCTGGGAAGCAAAAACCGGGATCAAGGAGGAGGAGGAAGAGTTCTCCTCCTCCTCCTCTTCCCCCTCCTCCTCTCAGTCTCATTAATTATAGAGGGGTTCTATATTTGGAGGGGGCGGGGGGGTGTTTTGTTCGGCGCGCGCTGACTGGCTGCTGACGACGCGCTCAAGTGATCGTCTCGCGGACAGCCAGCCAGCAGGTGCACGGGGACGCAGCCGAACCGGAACCCGAACCCGGACCGGAAACGGTGAACAGCGCGAACACCTGACCCCCCCCCCCCCCTCTGGTCTAGCGCACTGAGCGGACGGGGAGCGCGCGCTGTCCACGCGTCGCGGAGACAAAAGAGTGGCTGGTAGACACGCACACGCACGCGCTCTCTCTCTCCTACCTCCACCAGCTGTGCTTCCTCTCCGCTCACTGACATCAGTCCCACCAGCAGGGGGAGCCAGCAGCTCCTCCAGCCCAGCATCCCTGCTCCGCTGCTCCCGCTGCTCCTCCTCACTGCTCCTCCTCCTCCCGCCATGGCTGAAGACCCCCTCCTCCTCCCTCCTCCCTCCCTCGTGCGCAGTTTGCTCCTGCTTGTTTACGGGAACACCTCCTCCTCCACGCGCCTCCTCCTCCTCCTCTTCCTCCTCCACCACCTCCTCTCCTCACGGCTGCGTGTTGCCAGTCTGCCGAGCTGTACGCGCGCCTCCAGTCTCTCCTCCTCCTCCTCCTCCTCCCGCGCTCCTGACAGGCGCTCAGTGCGCATGCCTGTTTGGTGTCACTCGCAGTGGGATGTTGATGCAGTGGCGCTGATTGACCGCTGGGAGAGGGGGGGGCAGCAGAGGGAGAGAAACAGCCGATCAGCGTCCATTGAGCAGGAACACCGCCCTCTGGTGGCCGCTTGGAGTCGGTGCTGTACAGCCAACAGTGAAGAGCTGAGCTGCTGTGGAACATCGTGTGTGTGTGTGTGTGTGTGTGTGTGTGTGTGTGGAGGGATCAGCTGACCTGGGGGGGTCAACAGGTCATTAAAGGTCACTGACACCACACAGCGCCACCACCAGGAGGCCATGAAGACCTGCAGCAGTGGCAGGTGATGATTGGTGGAGGACGTGAAGACGAGCGGATCTCCCACAATTCCCTTTGTTTCTAATAAATCCTGCTACTCTTCATCACCCCCTGCTGGCGGCCACAACCAGACAACACACGCACGCACACACACACACACACACACACACACACACACACACACACACACACACACACACACACACACACTTACTGTTTTCATTGTCAGTAGAAAACCAGCTGATCCTTCCAGACCAGCAGGGGGCGAAAGAGGCCAGAGGAAACCTGGAGCAGATCGAGGCTGCAACCACTGACATACAAAGCTATAGGAATATAAATATGGATATAAATAAATATATAATTCACATACACAAATATAGAAAGACATGCAAAAGTATCTGCATGTCTAACATATATACATATATAAATATGCATATGTATACAAGCAGGTGATATTGTATAATAATAACAATAATAATAATATATACCTCAAATTATAATATTAATTACTGTATAATATAATAACATATTATTAAAATCAATGAATTCTAATACTTTAATTCATAATCCATGGATCTATTCTGCCTATTCACAGGGCGACGCCCACATTATTGATTGTCATATTAATGACCTATTAATGATCAGATCAATCAGACTTGGATCCCAGTGGCCTGATGCTGCTCAACGTGTGTTGTTCTGAGATGATGTGAACATGTCAACGATTGTGAGTCACTCAGACGTCCTGGTTGTGTAACCAGCACAAGTCAGACTGTGTGTTGTGTTGTCGTTGTCGAGCTCGGGCAGGAATTCCCTCCGTGTTGTGTAACAGCACCAGACCACGAGTTGTTGTCGGTTGTTGTTTTTTTTACACTCCTGAACAGAAACACAATGTTGACAACAGCTTGTGTGAAGAGACGACAAGAAAAAGACTCACAACAACACACAAATTTCACTGAAGCTGGTTGGTCTGATCAATCGTCACCGTCAACTAAATACTCTGATACACACACACACACACGCTAACTCACACTCACACACTCACTCACTGGAGGATTCAGGGTGATGAGCACTGCCTCCAGCAGCCAGCAGGGGGCCTAATGACGTCACTGGCTTGAGTTTCAAACAGACTCAACACGCTGCAACAAGTGTAAACCTTTTAATTCAGGAATCAAACAGAAACTTTTCACAATAAAATCCAAAGAGTTCAACTTCCTGTCGACCACTTCCTGCTTCATCTACAGCATGAAGCAGGTCACATGACCACTAGCCAATGAAAAAACAACCAGGTATGTAAAAAAAACAAAAAAACCAAAAAGAAAACAAACAAGTCGTCAATTCAGTTTGTCACTGACTCAGAGGTCATGTGATCGTGTCACATGACACTGATTCTATGTACAATGACCCCAAAAACAGCAGGGGGTGGGGCTTAGGCAACAGGGACCCAATTCTGAGACATTTCAAAATAAAATCCCAGCGTGTGACCTCGACGCAGGAGGAGGTGCCAAAGAGGCAGCCAGTGAGTCAGTGGCAAGTCAGTACTGAGTCAGTAGTGAATCAGTTCTGAGTCAGTAGCAAGTTAGTATTGAGTCAGTCGTGAATCAGTTGTTGGTCTTGAGCTCGAAGTGGCTGTCATTCAATAGTGAGTCAGCGATTTGGTAGTGAGCCAGTGAGTCAGTATTTAGTCAGTGATTCAATAGTGAGTCAGCAGTCATTCAGTAGTGATTCAGTGACTCAGCAGTGATCCAGTGAGTCAGATCCAGTGAGTCAGTTGTTGGTCTTGAGCTGGAAGCGGCTGTGATCCAGTGACTCAGCAATGAGTCAGTTGTTGGTCTTGAGCTGGAAGCGGCTGTGATTCAGCAGTGAGTCAGTTGTTGTTCTTGAGCTGGAAGCGGCTGTGATTCAGCAGTGAGTCAGTGAGTCAGTTGTTGGTCTTGAGTTCGAAGCGGCTGTGATTCAGCAGTGAGTCAGTGAGTCAGTTGTTGGTCTTGAGCTGGAAGCGGCTGTGATTCAGCAGTGAGTCAGTGAGTCAGTTGTTGATCTTGAGATGGAAGCGGCTGTGATTCAGCAGTGAGTCAGTGAGTCAGTTGTTGGTCTTGAGCTGGAAGCGGCTGCGATTCAGCAGTGAGTCAGTGAGTCAGTTGTTGGTCTTGAGCTGGAAGCAGCTGTGATTCAGCAGTGAGTCAGTGAGTCAGTTGTTGGTCTTGAGCTGGAAGCGGCTGTGATTCAGCAGTGAGTCAGTGAGTCAGTTGTTGGTCTTGAGCTGGAAGCAGCTGTGATTCAGCAGTGAGTCTGTGAGTCAGTGAGTCAGTTGTTGGTCTTGAGCTGGAAGCGGCTGTGATTCAGCAGTGAGTCAGTGAGTCAGTTGTTGGTCTTGAGCTCGAAGCGGCTGTACACCTGCTTGCCCTTCATGCGGTGGTTGTACTGGTTGACCAGGTCCAGCTTGCTGTGTCCCAGCGTCATCCTCTTCTGGTCCTGCCGACTCATGGGGGCGCCGGAGGGCGACAGTGGGGGGGGCGGCGGGGGGCTCTGCTGGCTCTCGGGCTCGGCCTGCGTAAGGTCGGGCCCCCCCCAGGGGGAGGGGGGTTGCGGGGGGGCTCCCTGGGAGGGCGGGGCCTGCGGCAGGAAGAAGTCGGTGAACTTGTTGAGCAGCTGATTGGTGGAGCTGCGGCCCGTCGACTTGGCGCCGCCCTTGTGGTCGTTCAGCGCCAGGGTCTGGAACTTGGTGGTGGCCCCGCCCATCTCCCACCCACGCACGCCATCCCTGGACCTGTTCCACTCCACGCCGGCCGGCTGGCCGTACGCTGCACCCGTGTGGCCGTAGGCCGGCGGCGGCCGCTGCTCCGAGGTTGCGCTGTGATTGGTTCCTCCGTTAGCGGCGGCGGCGGCAGCGGCGGTGCTGGCCGTGGGGAGGCGTAGGGCGCCGGCCCGCTCCCTCCGCTCAGGGCTGACCGCCGCCTCCTTCTGGTCGTGACCCTGCGTGACCTTGAAGGTCGTCCCAGAGGTCATGGTGGGGGCCGCCTTCACGCTGGAGACGCTGTCGCTGGATTGGCTGCTGGAGTACTCGGAGCTCAGCCGCTCCCTCTGGCGGCTGCAGAGGAGAGAGGGGCGGGGGGGCGGGAAGTGAGGAAACGCTACGGCTCGTGGAGGGAATCAGCCCCCTGTGATGTCACAAAGGGCTCTCTCTCTCTCTCCCTCTCTCTCTCTCTCTCTCTCTCACCTGTCAGCCAGCAGGTCCACTGCCCCCTGGGCTCCGGGGTAGGCAGGGGGGTAGACTGGGGGGTAGGAGGGGTAGGCGGGGTAGCAGGCTCCGCCTCCGTCGTCCTCGCCGGGGCTGAAGCAGCTGATTGGCTGAGAGTCGGCATAGAGGCAGCGGAACTCGCGGTCGAAGCCGTCGGCGACGCGGCCAGTGAAGTGCATCACCATGTTGCTGTGCACCTGAGCAGACAGCCAGGTGAAGCTGCAGGGGGCGGGGCCAAGGAGACAGACAGCCAATCACGGGGATCACATGATGAATATTAAATATACACGTCATAAAAAACAACACAATTTCATGTGCTCTTAGCTCTTAGCATATGGCTAGCAGGGGCCTGGATTAGCATTAGCAACATTAGCTGAATCATGCGTTTCCGTTTTCCAGTTACTAAATGTTTAATATTGAAAATTCATTTAATATCAAATGAATATTAATTAATTAATGGAAGCGGCTCAGCTTCCTCACTGTCACTTGTTTTGTGTTGTTCTGGGTTTTTGTTCAGCCGCTCAACAATCAGAGGTTACACAAGAGCGCTACTGTGTGTGTGTGTGGTCAATGAGCGTCGTCCACCTCGAGCTGGAAAACATAAATTAGCCTCAACAGCTTCCTGGATGCTGAGTCACCGCCGAGTGTTGGCATGAAGAGTGACACACACACACACACACACACACACACACACACACACACACACACACACACAGTCTATAAAACTTGTTCAAACACAACTTTATTGACGTCAGTTGACTTTTTGATTTGATCCGACGCAAAGTCAGTCACTATTGCTTGTTGTTTGTTTCCACAACGTTGTGCGTTTCTGGAGTTGTACAGTAGTTGTGTAACTGCTAAAAAATACTCCTGAAAAATTACAAATTTTCATCAGTTGGATTTTTGCCTCTGGCTGCCCCTGATCCAGTCACACACTCAGCAGGACGAGCAGAACAGCAGCAGGAAGTGAAGAACCACGTGGCTGCAGGCATGCTAATGCTAGTTAGCCTAGCTTTTCCAGAGAAGATTAAACCGACCTCCTCCTCCATCTTCTCCTCCCTCCGCCTCCCACCCCAACGGACCTGCCATGTCTAGTGAGGGCGCTAGACTAGGCTAGGCTAGGCTAGGCTGCTTTTCTCGTCACAGGAAGAAAGAAAACTAGCGAGACGACTTTTCTTCTCCTCCTGAAATCACTCACTACTCCTCGAGGCTGGTAGTCACTGAAGTCCCGCCCCCTCCCGCTATGAAGCTCCGCCCCCTCCCTCTGGCAGTCACTGAGGCTCCGCCCCCTCAGGTCTTCTCACGGTTAGCCTTGTGTTAGCTGCAACCGGGTGAGCGCGTGACGAACTGGACCACGCTATCGGCCGTTTGAAGCTCTCGAGGGTCTTCTGCTGAGAATGGCTGAGGTGAGTGTGTGTGGCCTGGAGGTGGCATGGTCTGTAGGGGGCGTGGCCAGGCCACAGGAGCGCCACATAGCTTCACGCCTTGCCCGACACTCGGCTGCATGCCTGAACAAACGCACGGCTACAACACACCTCAGGGGCTCAACAGGCCCAGACACACACACACACACACACACACACACACACACACACACACACACACACACACACACACACACACACACACACACACACACAGATATGTATGTTAGCAGAACTGTTCGCTCAGCTTAGCCACCAGGTGTCAGCACACACTGCTGGAGCAGCGTTAGCGCCTGGTTAGCGCCACCAGGCTAACGCTCCTGGTTAACCTCTCCTGACTGGCTGAACCGGTAGGCGACCTCACACACACACACACACACACACACACACACACACACACACACACACACACACGCACAGGGAGGTGCAGTACCCCAGCCTCACCTGTAGGAGCCTGCGATGACCTCCTCACAGTCGATGATCATGAACTTCTCCAGCACCTGGCCGCTGAACTTCTTGCCACTCTTGGTGCAGTAGGTGTCGCCACACACACTGCGGACACGCATGTTCTGCGCACACACACACACACACACACACACACACACACACACACACACACACACACACACACACACAGTTACACAGTCTTCTGGTCTCTCTGGGATTTTGAGACACAGCTGATTTTCTTGTTGTGTTGCGTTGTGTTGCTTGTCCTCCTGTGTGTGTGTGTTGTGGTGGTGGTTGTGTACTCACACTCAGGTGTGTGTTCTGGATGTCCAGCATGGAACACATCTCTGCAAAGTAGTGCAGGTTCTTGTCGTCCAGCAGGATGTAGACGGGAACCCTCCTCTTGTTGGACGCCTCCATCAGGTCGCACAGCAGGTCCACGTCAGTGAACACATCCATCACCAGCGCCACCACCTGGACACACACACACACAGACACACAACGCACACGCTCAGTCAGCACAATGAGTTCTAACATTTGACAGAGGAGGCGCCGGAGCAGCAGCAGATGGATGGAGAGCCACGCAGAAGCACCAAGGGTTTGACCAACAGTGACCTTGACCTTGACCCTGACCCAGAGCTTCTGACCTCAAGCACTTCAACCAACATCCTGGAGACCACAGGCAGAAGCCTCAGGACCAGCAGCAGGTCCAGGACCTGCAAGAGCTCCAGGACCTGGAGGACCTTCAGGAGGTCCAGGACTTGCAGGAGGTCCTGGTCTCTCAGCAGAGCTCCAGGCTAACGATGGTCATGTGATCAGAGCCTCCAAATGGCTGTGCTCAGAGTGGAACCAGGCTTTTATTTTGAAAGAGTTCACAATGACTCCTCGGCCTGAAGATCAGAGGTCGCGGGGGGGCGGAGTCTACCTTTGTTGACAACACAATGACCAGGAGACAACAAACAGCCCCGAGAGGTCAGCTGGTCTAGGGATAGAAACAGGAAGTAGTGGCGCAGTGAAGCAGCAGGAAGTCTGGACTTGAACTTCCTGTTTCCTGCTTCCTGTTTAGATCTTGACCTCCTTCTGCTTTTATTATCCCGACACGTTCACATTGACCTGCTGAATTATGACATCATAAAGAGTGTGTGTGTGTGTGTGTGTGTGTGTGTGTGTGTGTGTGTGTGTGTGTCCTGGCATTTTAAATTGCACTATGTTCTATCTTATCCTATTTATTAGGTGTTTTATTTTTCTATTGCTATTGGCCACAGACACTGATGCTGCTGGGTTTCTATTGGTGCTGGAGCAACATGATTGTCCTCCTTGGAGGATCAATAAAGTTTCATTCTGTTCTATTCCAGTTCAACTTCAACTTCAACAATCTGGTTCAGTTGAGTTTAATTTCAGTTAATCTACTGTGGTTCTGCTCAGTTGACTCCAGTCTCCTCCCTCCCGGACTGGGACCAAACCTAGTGATTCTGGTTCTGTCAGAGCTTTCAAAGTTCTGCAGCTGCTCTACAGACCTGAGACCTAGACTAGACTAGACTGGACTGGAACCTGTCCCACCGGGACCCAGCGCCCATATGGCGGTTAAACCTGGTTCTGACCGCGTCTGGTTTGCTCTCCCCGGTAGTTCGGGCCGGTTCGGGCCGGTTCTCACCCTCTGGGCCTTGTTGATGAGGGAGCGGATGAGGTCCTTGACGTTGTGGCTCTTGTCCCGCTGGAAGTAGATCTGGGTCTCGGACGGCCCGAAGCGGCCCAGATTCTCCGGCCAGCCGAGCTCCAGCAGCGGCGGCTCCTCGTCGGACATCATGGGGAAGTAGGTCCCGGATGTGAGCTCCGACACGGCGTCCGCGTCCCCGTCGTCCCCGGAGCCCGGCTCCCCGGCCGCGGGGCCCGCCGCCCGGGCGGCGTGCCGGCTGATGTAGCGGAGTTCCAGCGGCGACAGAAAGTTGAGTTCCCGCTCCTCGGCGAGCACGCGCCGGTACTCGCGCTCGCCGTGCTCGAGCAGCGCGTCCGTGGCGAGGCGCGCCGCCTCGTTGTGGCTGAGCTCCAGCGACGACGCGCCCTGGCGCCGCCACGGGTTCTTCACCTCCTCCAGCCGGGCGGCGAGCTTCCCCAGCGGCTTGCGGCCGCTGCTGCTCGGCCTCAGAGCCTCCGAGCTCATCTCGGAGCTGCCCGAGGTCCCCGGGACGGAGCTCACTAGCGGCGGCTAGAGGCTGGACCCTGACCCCGGCATCGGCCCGGAGGAAGTCGACCAACACCCGGTGTGTGTGTGTGTGTGTGTGTGTGTGTGTGTGTGTCCCGGATTAAGACGACGCTAATAATCCTACACACTCCCGCTATTCTTCTTCTTCTTCTTCTTCTTCTTCTTCTTCTTCTTTCTTCTTCTTCTTTCTTCTTCTTCTTCTTCTTCTTCTTCTTCTTCTTCTTCACCTCCTCGGGTCGATCGGACTCCCAGCAGCCTTTTCACCTGTCACACTCTGTGTGTTTGTTCGTGTGTGTGTGTGTGTGTCAGTGTCGCCAGCTCACCTGTCGCTACCTGCCCTGTCATTGGTCTCCAACGTGCTCCTTCTCCCCGCCCCTTGGTCCCTCCCCCTCCGCAGCGACACTCTCTCCGTGGAGGTAAAGTCTGTTTTTTCAAACAAAGTAAACATTTTCTGTTTTTCTCAAACACGCGCAATAAAGTTCCAGAATACTATCTTAAATAATAATAATAATAATAATAATAATAATAATAATGGTGATAATGAAGAAGATGATGATGATCAGCTGATGTCTCAGCTCCGCCCACAAGGTCCCCTCTGACCCCCTGAATGAAATGGAACACCTGCCCCCCCTCCCCTCCGGGACTTCCTGTCGCTGTGGTAACTACAGCCAACCAACGAGGCTCTAGTTCAGCAGCCAGTTCAGCACCCCCCCACACACACACACTGCCCCAGGGGCTGCTGCTGAGTCATGTGACCCGGCGCTTCACCCTCAGTGAATCATGGGGAGTTGAACTGGTGGGACTGGAGGTGTGACTGGAACCAGTCGCACCAGGAAGCAGTCGCTGAGGTGTGCAGCTGTTTGGAATGATTTTATTTTGACGTGTCAAGTTCAGCAGCATCAGTGTTTGTTTTATTGCGCTTGTTTGTTTGTTTTTCACTACAGGTTCCTGTCACACGTCACACACACACACACACACACACACACACACACACACACACACACACACACACACACACCTGCCCTGATGGAGGCGCTAGCAAATCGCAGCTGTTTTTTTTTTTTTTTTTTACAAAGTACAATGACTGCACAACATTACTGTCAGTGTGTGCGTGTGTGTGTGTGTGTGTCGTTTGTATCGACACCAGAAGCAGCAGCTGGATTCCTCGTCGCTAACTAGCCGTTAGCGTCCCTAAAAAATCATTAAAGTTCCTCTTATCAGCGCTGAGATCTGCTGCTAGCCTGAGCGGCGTCGGCGGCGCCCTCACAGACTGACGACGGTCTTGCAAGAAGAAGAAGAACAACAACAAGAAGTCAGTTGTGTTTAATTGTGCAGCTCCAGGTGGTTGTGGTTCGCTCTGCTTGACAACTTTGGCCGCACGTCAAAGATTTCAGAGTGCTTGAAGCGACTCTCCTGCTTCCTGCAGACGGTGGCGCCGCTACGCAGCACCAACTCACCTCTGCTAGAATTCACACCGCTGCTGAAGTTTCCCTCTAAACTCTACGGAAACAAACTCAACGTCAACTGCGTCCGAAACGAGTTGACGTTCAAGACGACTCAGACGTACGGGACGAACCCGGCCCCAGGTCCGGTCAAACCGGGTCGCACCAGTTCACTGTCAAACACGGGACAGTTGTGTATTTGAAGAGATGGTCGGCAACTCTAGACTGACTGGGTCGCTCTTCAGGTTCCTCAGCCATCTGACTGACCCGCTTTCCTTGCTGCCTGCCTGCCTGCTGCCTGCTGCCTGCTGCCTGCCTGCCAGGTCAGGGCCACCAGCAGGGATTTCACATTGGTGTCACTTTTAATTTCCCTGTTTGAATCGATCTTCAGAGAATCAGAATCTTCAAGAAGGTTCACCATCATCATCATCATCATCATCATCCTCCTCCTCTGCTCCAGTAATTAGCAGCTGATTTCTTCCGTCCGTCCCAGGAGTTGTTTTTCCTTTTCTGTTTTTTTTCTGTGCTAATGATGAGGGCCGGTGTCAAAAGGTCACGCCGTGGGGCGGGACTTTTGATGAGCAGTAAACATCCGTGAAGAGCTCTGGTTAATATTTACCCAGCAGGGTGCGCCGCTGCCGCCGGGTCCCGCCACTCACCACTGTGTGTAAACACCGCCAGCTAGCCGCTAGCCGCTGGTGTCATGGGGCGGCTGACTGGAGGTCAGACAGTTTGTGTGTGTGTGTGTGTGTGTGTGTGTGTGTGTGTGTGTGTGTGTGTGTGTGTGTGTGTGTGTGAGGCGGCCAAACTATTCACATTCTGTATATGGCAAAAGTAAAAGTATTGATTCAACTACTTTACTGAAGTAAAGGTAAGAAAGTACAGGTTCTGAAATGTACTTATTAATTATAATAATACTATAATAATCTAAAATATGATACAGTTTTATAACTAACTCCATAACAGTAAAGCTCCACTTAGAGCAACAACAGTTAAAGTAATGAGGGAAATACTTTTAACAGAATTTGTATCTTTGAAACATTTTTAAACACAAAAGTAGCAAAGCAGGTTTTTCCCAATGTAAGCAGTAGAAAGTACACGTTTGTGTACAAATGAAAGTAAAAAGTTGTCAGAAAAACAAATATGCAAGTAGAGCACACACACGTGTGTGTGTGTGTGTGTGTGTGTGTGTGTGTGTGATAGGCGCTGAATGTAGGTCAGCAGAACGAGGCTACGCAAACTTTCCATCGGGACGTCTTGCTGATTTTCTGAGATGCTGATTGTGTTTGCGGTGAACGACCCGCGTCGTCCCCAGCGCTAACACAGGTTAGCGGCTGTTGTGTTTAGCACAAGTTCAACACCAGCACTGCGACTCTTTTGACTCTCTGAGTCTCTCTCACGTGGACCGCCAACCAGGTCGGCCGCTTGACGTCACGGCCCGGAAAAACACGCCAACTTCCTGTCCCCTCCAGGATCCTCCAGTCAGCTGACAGTGAAGACTCACTGAGTCAGCTGACCCATGCTGAACCAAAACCTCTTAGCGCCGATCCTTTGCTAGTGGGCGCTAACATGCTAACCCTTCACCGCCACAGTCGCTTTGTTCTCCCATAAATTCAAGTTCAGCGAGTCAGTTCAAGTTCAATTCACACAAAGTGATTTTTTAAGCTTTGAGGTAAATCCTCAGTGATGACGACTCTTCACCTGCCCAGGACACAGAACCAGTGAGTCACAGCTGGTTCCACCGGCAGGACCAACCAAGCAGCTCTACAGTCTGAAGAATCTGTTGTTTGAAGAACCAAACTAAACATCGCATCATCAGAATGAATCTTTGAATGACGAGGGATTTTAATCACTACACAATTTAAAAAGTTTCACTTTTAAAAAATTTTTGAACTTCTTCACCTTCTCGTTTAAATCACAAAGACAACAATATGAAACAAGTGATTCTGCATGGATGAGATTCGAGTCTTCAAGTCAGAGAACTTTGTTGTGTTGTGTTGTGTGGTTTGGAAGCCACCAGGTTGTCGAGCTGCAGGACGTCCAACTCGTTTCGCAGCACAGACCTGCGCAATACCTGACATGCCTGCCGGCAGGTGAATCCTCACACGCACAACAAGTCAACACAGCGACGCACACAGCCGGCACCTGAGCTGCTCTCATTGGTGGACACTTAGGTGGGGGGGCTGAGAGGGAGGGGCCAGAAAAGAAGCCAAAATATGTCCCCAATCTGAATGTGTGTGTGTGTGTGTGTGTGTGTGTGTGTGTGTGTGTTTTACACATTCAGTAGTGAGAGAACAGGTTAGACCTGCCACACACACATACACACATCCTGTTCTTTTCTCAGTCATTATATAAGTCAGACATTGACATCGACATAGACAAAGTTTTGTGGTTATGTGAGTGTGTGTTGTGTTACTTAAGGCCACTAGTGGTGGTGTGGTGAGTCGCATTCTTACTGTACAGACCGACACAATCACGACAACTGTGACAACAATAATGAACTGTTGAAAAGACACATTCTGTTGTGAGTCACTGCCTGCCTTTGACCAGGTGTGTGTGTGTGCACGTTGTCATCATTAACATTGTTAGCATTGTTAGCATTGTCAGCCAGACCACTCCGCCGCCTTGACTTTGGCAAACGTGCTGAGCGTCCTGAAACTCTGAGCAGTGAGGTCAGAGGTCAAGGAGGTCAGAGGTCAGGGAGGACACACACCAGTGTAGACAGCAGCAGCTCTCAGACTTCCTCTTTGTCCGGGCTGGACACAAGCTGCTGTGTTTGGAAGAAGTGACTCAGTCGACCGACTGACTCGCTGAATCGCTGCAGTGTGACGTCGACAGTTCAGCTGGAAAATATCTGAGGGAGTGGTGGGTGTGGCTTGAACTGAGTGGGTGTGGCTTGACCTGGGTGGGTATGGCTTGTGGAGGGGATTGTGGGTAACAGTCATGTCACTGAATGTCCCATCAGAATCCTCATCAAGCCCAATGAGCTCGCTAGCGTTGTTAGCAGTGGTCTGTTAGCTTTGAACTGCCACCACATGGATGGTGCGGCACCCCCTGGTGGTCCTCCTGCCACACTGCGCAGGAGTGTGGAGGCTCTCGGAAAACCTGCAAGCGACTCGACTCATTTGTGTCGTCCTCAATAAAAACTGAATCTCGGCACTTTGAGTCGGTTGGAGCTCATGCATTTCCACTAACGTCCACCGGAGGCTTCAAGAGTCAAAAGGGAACAAACAGCAGGAACTGTGTTGCGGTCAAGACCCCAACACGGTTGCCAATCAGAACAATGCTGGACAACGACACTGACAGACATGTCAGGAGGCAGCCAATCAGAACTAGCAGAGAAAGAACCCATGGGATTTATTTTTTTTGCTGCAGTACCTCGAGTGGCCACTGGAAAAATCGTCCCGCCACCGTATTGGCAGTCTGGTATCCAGTTCTTATAAAACATCCATGACTGCTTCGTCGCTGCCATGTGACCTGAACACGGGTCACATGACCTGGTGCCTCAGAAGCAACTCTGTGCCAGAGAGCCACTGAGCCAGAGTGTTTGACGTCACAATTTACACCTTGACCACGTGGAAACACACAACAACGCAAATAGACAAACGAAGATCTAGAGAAATAGGTGTGAAATATCTTTACGATTTGAAAAATAATAAAAATACCACGTGATCCTGAGAAAATCCCACAAACTCTCAATCTTCAATAGATTAATAATAAAACTCAGTAGCTGTCGACCAGTGAGCGCAGCTCCGGGGATCCTAAAGCGGTGGCGCCACCTTCTGTCCCTTTTCATATTTTCGTTAGGTCAAAGCCGGCGAGACCGCAGCTTGAGTCCCTTCAAAAAAATCCTTTCACTGATGGTAAAAGTTTCCACAAAATTTCACTCTAAAACTAGAAAACAAATCCATTGGCATCAACACACATTTGCGAAACCATTTGCAGGCTTTTACTGTGAAACCGCTCACCGGAAATGAAGTTGCAAGTTCCTCTCGCTTTGTGCAGACGGGCCGGAAGCCCAGACGAAGTAACTTCCTGGAAGTCAGGACTTGGTTCCAGTCGCTCCCTGCTGAGATCCACCGCTCTGTCATCAGGAACCACCGGCAGCCTCTCGGTTCGGTGCGTCTTCCGGTCCGGAGCCGACCGAGCGAAGCTGACTCTCCTAACCGGAAGTAACAACAACGTCAACAACAACAGCCAGTTCAGCTTCCGCTGCCGCTAGCCTCGGTGGATTATCTCCAAGTGCATCCGGACTGGACCGACTCGGAACCACCGGCGTCTCCTCTACGATGGGAGCCCACCGCGGTGACGGAGGCCCGGAGTGGCCGCAGCAGGATGGGCCGGAGCCCGAACCGAGCCCAGTAGGGAGCCGAGCCGAGGCTAACTGTTAGCTAGCTTCACGCCTGTTGTTTAGAAGCCTGTCTGCTGACGTCACTGCAGCGCTGAACTGATGTTGATCTGTGTGTGTGTGTGTGTGTGTGTGTGTGTGTGTGTGTGTGTGTGTGTGTGTGTGTGTGTGTTTAGAAGCCGTGGAACCTGATGATCAAACACAGACAGATTCATCGACGAGGTCGCCGCTCACACATGGCAGTCAGGTGGGTGATGATGATGATGATGATGATGATGATGAAGATGGTGATGGTCGATGATGATGATGATGATGATGTCTACTGTGGTGTAACTGTGTGTGTGTGCAGCTACACGGACCCCCAGGTGTCCATGGACCTGCTGAGGGCGGTGCTTCAGCCCAGCTTCAACGATGACATCATGGCCGTGTTCCGCAAGTACAACAAGGTCAGTGTGTGTGTGTGTGTGTGTGTAAGTGGGATTGTGTGTGTGTGTAACTCCCGTGTGTGTGTGTGTGTGTGTCAGTTCTTTGAGAAAGCGGCTGAGAATGTGAAGGAGAACGTGGGCGAGGAGGTGCAGACGGAGCTGCTGGTCAAGGAGGCCTGCAGGAACGTGCTGGAACACGTGAGTCTCCGCCCCCCTGTTGGACCTCGGAGAGGTCGTGACCCCGTGACCTTTGCTCCCCTTGGTGCCGTGCCCTGACCTTGTTTTGGCTGATGTCACCTGACAGGCCAAGCAGATGTTTCCCGAGGCGGAGGTGAAGAAGGCGGGGTCAGAGGTCAGCGTCAAGGTGCGAGCGGCCTGCGGACCAATCAGGTGTGTGGCTGTGGTTGATCGCCCCGGCTCTGCCTTCACTCTCTCTCTCTCTCTCTCTGTGTTCAGAGGTCCAGAGTCACTGACGAGGACTACATCCAGAGTGGAAGCCCCTTCCCCAAGAAGGTACCTGTCAGTCACCTGTCAGTCACCTGTCAGTCACTGCTGCTCAGCCAGCTGCCACTAACGGCTCTTCTCATTGGCTGTGTTGTCAGAGGAAGACCCGCCCCGGACCCTCGGCCGGCGGCTCCGACCGCCCACACTTCTCCACTCAGTGAGTATCTGACCTGCAGCAGCAGCAGCGCCACCACCTGGCCAGGTCACATGCCTGACCTTCACCTTCACCTTCTGCTCCGTCCTCAGGGTGAAGCCGAAGGCAGAGCCGCTCAAGAAAGAAGGACCCAGGGTGAGCGAGTGGGCGAGCGAGGCTGGGCTTCCTGGTCACATGACCACCCTGCACCTAGCTCACTAGCCTAGCCAACTGTTAGCATCGACGCTAGCTGCAGAAACCCTGCAACCGCCATCGACAACCATCTGCTGGGTGACTGCTGCTGCTAACACTGTGTGTGTGTGTGTGTGTGTGTGTGTGTGTGTGTGTGTGTTCCAGTGGGACCCGGCCAGGCTGAGTGAGGGCAGCACCTTCGTTCTGGGCTCCAGGGCCAATAAGTGAGTGAAGGCCTGCAGTCAGGTGATGGGGGGGCGGGGCTCAGGTGAAAACACCTGGTTCATGATGACGCCTGCTTGTGATGTCACAGAGCCCTGGGGATGGGCGGGACCAGAGGACGGATCTACATCAAGCACTCCGACCTCTTCAAGGTGAATACACAGCAGGAAGTAGCCAGTGTGTGTGTGTTGCATTACTGAGACCTGTGTGTGTGTGTGTGTGTCAGTATGCAGCAGATGCAAAGGACAAGCAGTGGTTGGCAGAGAGACACCACATGAGGGCGACAGGCGGAAAGATGGTGAGGAGACAGACGTCCCACACGACCCTGAATGCATCATCAAAAATAAAGACCCACAACGTGTGTGTGTGTGTGTGTGTGTGTGTGTGTGTGTGTGTGTGTGTGTGTGTGTGTGTGTGTGTGTGTGTGTGTGTGTGTGTGTGTGTGTGTGTGTGTGTGTGTGTGTGTGTGTGTGTTCAGGCCTACCTGCTGATCGAGGAGGACATCCAGGATTTATCCCGCAGCGACGAGTACAAGTGAGTCTGACTGCACCGGTCTGATAACACACACCTGGCCAGGGGTCGCTACCATGGTGACGAGCGTGTGTGTGCGTGCATGCATGCGTGTGCGTACAGGGACTGTCCGGACGTGCGGATGGATGAGCTCAAGCCCTTCTCGGTTCCTCAGTGGATGGTGGAGAAGATGCAGAGATCCATGGAGGCCCAGAGAGACGCTGACCTCTGATCACATGATCACAGCTGCAGCCGCGATGTGATTGGCTGGTGCTTTTGTTTTTCAATGCTGTTTTTTTTTGTGTTTTTTAATAAAAGCCATTAAAAAATATTTTTCATATTCTCTCTGTGCCATTTCCTTAAAACACCACAGCAGAAACTCTGTAGCTTATGACATCACAATTTATTTACAAAAAACACCTGTGGGGACACACTGGGTGGGAGGGAGCGGGGCTTCACTCGATGCCTTCCTGTTTGTCTTTGATGGCCACTCTGAAGCGCTCTTCCAGCAGCGACAGCTCGCTGATCAGATCCGTGATGGCGTTGGTGAACGCTTCCTATCGACGAAACAGTGACGTCACTCTCTGTCAACTGACCACTCCCCATCAGCCCCAGCATTAAACCCAACATCACACAGGAAGCCCAACACCGCTATGACGTCAGCCAGTGTGAGCTGCAGCGCAGTGTTCACTGGTCCAACCGTTTGTGTTTGTGTGTGTGTGTGCGCGCGCACCTGTGGGCTGTACTCAGGTGTGGTCTGCACTCGGATGACGATCTTGTGTTCCAGGGGATGAGGGACTTTGTAGCCGGCAAACAGAACCTGAGGATCCTTCAGCAGCTGACTGACACACAAACACACACACGTGATCACAGTCGGCTCTTCCGTCAATGTTCCCCGCAACGTCTGAGATTGTCTACATCTGCACAATGTGACTGTTTTAGTTCGGCTTTGGTTGTTTGTTGTGCCTAGAGTGACTGAATTGGAGTGTTTAACTACTGTATAGTTTATTTTTGTACCGTTTTAAATGTCTACTATCTGTCTATCACCGGTGTTAGCAGGCTTGCTAAGCGTGCTAGCTCGTGAGCACTGTGTGTGTGCGCGCTGTTCTTTAGCATGTAGCGGCTAGCCTCTTACGCCCGGATGATGTTGCCCAGCGTGTGGTCCTCCTTGTTCAGGGTGAACAGACAGGCGTTGGGGACCTTGGTGTCCTTGGTGATGGTGATCTTCTTCTCCCCTTCAAACAGGAGGAAAGACTCGAACGCTGGAGGCGCGTTCATCTTCGGCACCGGTGCGTAGCAGCAAGGCAACCGGAAGCCGTTCCTGCACAACAAGACGACTTCCGCTCTGTGCTCGTCCTCTTCCGAGCGAATTGTGGAGAGTTTGTTGTTGTTGTTTTGTTGCTGGAAAATAGATAATACTAATAAATACAATTAAAAAAGATTACATCAAGATTCAAAAAGGGGAAAATAAAAATATCTGAATAAAGTTGTACGAAATAAAAACATGGAGGGGATTCTGGGTATACGGTATAAATCTTATTTTTAACAGAATTTGAAGAACTGAAAAGACAATCAAAGTCCAAACTAAAATGATTAAAGTTCGGGGCTGATCTGGACTATTTATATTGGTGTGTGGGGAAAGAATTTGACTCTGCAACTACCGGAATATTTAAATAAAATAAATAAATAAAATGGCTTAATTTTAGTAAAGATATCTGATCAATAGACAGAGAAAATGTCTTCCTGAATTTAATCAGACCAATGTTCTTCCTACAGAACGTCAGAAGAAAACTTCCGGAGTCGATTTCTTTTTTTTTCTGTCCAATCACATCACTGTTTCTTGCGATTCCTCGCTTGCCATTGGCTGCCGTGACTCGGTTTGTTTTTAAACGCCAGCCTGTGATTGGCCCGCAGTGTGAGGAAGCGCCAGTTTAAACCAGGGGGCGGGAGCTCGGCCAGTTTGAATCGGGGCGACAGAAGCGTCGTTCGGATCGCGAGCACAGCAACACACGATACGGTACCGGTTTTTCTTCCTGCCTTCATCTTATCACCGAACTCAACCGCGAGACCGTGTTCATGCGCACAATCTGTCAACCTCATTGTATCTGTTTGTATTAAGATTCTACCGCCCGGCGAGCCGTCGATGCTAACATTTACTCCACTACTACTGTTAGCATGATGCTAAAACTGCTGCGGAACCAAGACAAACTGATCCCTCATCACAGCGACCCCACACCGGACCCGACCGGATCGGTTCTGTGTGTCTCAAATTTCCTAACGGCGGTCTCTTGGTCCCCCAGCAGCACCAGCAGAAGCAGAACCCACCGAGTCCTCGGCACACATGGCTTCCCAGAACATGGACCCTGCAGCGGCTGCGCCTTCCACCGCGGCGGCGCTCAAAGGCGGCGAGAGCGGCGGCAGCGCCGCCAAGGGCTCCGTGACTAAGCGGTGAGTCCTGATGTGGGTCCCGGAGGTCCTGGTCCCTGAGTTCCCCCTCGGCTCATTGTGTTACTCTCACGTGAACACAACTTACTTTCAACTGTTCAATAAATTGTGTTTCAAAACACTTAATCGTCTCTTTGTGACGTCACAAAGGGCACTGATGGCTCCAATCAGTTGGCAAGGTGTTGGCACCTGGTCTGGGTGAAGCCACAACAAGATGAAGAGGTTTGTGTGTGTGTGTGTGTGTTGTTAAGGGTGTTATGTTGCTGTTGTCATTGCAGCTGATACACACACACACACACACACACACACACACACCTCCGTGTTGTTGTCACAGTCTAGTGTGTAACTTTGTGTGTCTGTCTGTCTGCAGATTACAACAGGAACTCATGACTTTAATGGTGAGTTGTGTGTCTGTGTGTGTGTGTGTGTGTGTGTGTGTGTGTGTATTAATTGTACCTGAGCCTTTGGTCCTGACCCGTCCAGATGTCGGGAGATAAGGGCATCTCAGCGTTTCCTGAGTCAGACAACCTGTTCAAGTGGATCGGAACCATCGAAGGAGCTCAGGGGACGGTAGGGACACGGACACACACACACACACACACACACTGACTACATTCCCTCCAGTGTGGATGCTGTTGTTGAGATGTTGTGGACCAGTTCCTGGTTCCTGGTCCATCAGACTCTGAGGAGCCTCTGCCTGTCCACCACCACCAGGTATACTCGGGCCTCCGTTACCGACTCTCCCTGGAGTTCCCGGCCGGATACCCCTACCAGCCCCCGCGGGTCAAGTTCCTCACCTCGTGCTTCCACCCCAACGTGGACAACCAGGGCTTCATCTGCCTGGACATCCTGAAGGACAAGTGGTCGGCGCTGTATGATGTGCGCTCCATCCTGCTGTCTATCCAGAGCCTGCTGGGAGGTAACCAGTCCACTCCAGCTGGGAGCGTCGCTGTCTCACCAGCAGAGGGCGGCGCTGCGTTCTGACTGCTTTCAGCTCCTCCAGCCAGTGACAACACATCAGTGCGCTGTCCCTTTCAGAGCGCCCGCTGCTGCTGATTGGTCCCTGAAGCCTGTTGTTGTTTCTCCCCCCCAGAACCCAACAACGACAGCCCCCTCAACACGGCGGCCGCAGAGCTGTGGGACGACCAGGAAGGTGAGAGAGCTGGCCCCGCCCTCTGCTGCTGGCCCCGCCCCCACTGACAGCACCTCCTTCTAACCACACCTCCTCCTGTCTTGCAGCCTTCAAAGCTCACCTGCTGGCCACATACCAGGCGTGAGGCCACACCTCCATCCTTCCATCCCTCTGTCTTTACCTCTGTCTGTATCTCTGTCTGTACAGTATTTTTATGTTCTTCTGTCAATAAATATCAATAAATATTATTTCAACACGTGTGTGTGTGTGTGGCAGGGGGGGCCGTGCCCACAGTCAGTTTCTGATCAATATTGAATCATCAGTTTTATTTAGTGCTGTGAAAGGTCGACTTCATTCATCTTCAGAGGGAGTTGTCCACCGCTGCCCCCTGGTGGCCACAGTGGTATCTGGCTGGACGACTGGAGACTGACAACACCTCTGGCTTCCTTCTGCTGATCCTCCAATCAGATGCAGGCGATGATGTCACATGGTGGTCTAGCCGACGCAACCCAGTCCGCAGCAGGGCACGTGGAGGGCGTGGACACTGCTGGAGGCCACCTCCACCTCCATCAGCTCCTCCAGGCTGTGGTCCCGCCCCTCAAGCTCGCCATCAGGCTCCGCCCACGCCGGCTGGGTGGCCTCCACCGACCAGAAGGCCACCGGGACCTGGAGGAGCAACAGCAGGCTGACATCACACACGGAAAGACGGACAGACAGACGGGTCCTGTCTCACCCTCAGCTGCAGCTCCAGCAGCATGGACTCCAGGCCGGCGATGTGATTGGTCAGGTCGGGGCTTTGCTCCTCCCCCAAGCTGATCCATGGGGTCTGAGCCCAGGCCACCCTGGCAGCCACGCCCACCAGGCCGTCCACACAGCCTGGATGGACGGACAGACAGGAAGTCAGGCAAAAGTGGGTGGGTCTCCACAAGAAGTGGGTGGTCAACTGACCTGAGTTGACCAACGAGCGCCGGTCGCTCTGCTGGCTCAGCGGGAAGCGTCCAATCAGGTAGCGGGTCTTCCTGAGGTCAGACAGGAAGCTCTCCAGGGAAGACAGGAAGTGAACCCACAGGCGCTCCAGCACCTGTCTGTCTGCAACACCTGAGGGGGCGGAGTCACAGGCCGTCAGCAGGTGCACCAGCCGCTGGGAAAGACCTACAGACGGGAGAGACAGAGACAGTCAGACAGTCAGGTGTACAGACAGTCAGTCAGACAGACAGACAGACAGTCAGTCAGTCAGGTGTCAGTCAGTCGATCAGTCAGACAGACAGACAGTCAGTCAGTCAAGTGTAAAGTCAGTCAGTCAGTCAGTCAGTCAGACAGACAGTCAGTCAGTCAGTCAGACAGACAAACAGACAGACAGACAGACAGACAGACAGTCAGGTGTACAGTCAGTCAGTCAGGTGTCTGACCTCTGCTCAGCCTCTCCACCAGTCCTCTGGTTTCCTCCAGTTCGTCTCGCAGGAAGCTGCCGTCAGCTGAGCTGCCCAACGACGCCGCAAGCTGCTGGAAACAGGAAGTGACCCGACTGAGCGCTTCCTGTCCGCGCTGGCACTCCCCCTGCTGCCGCTGCCGCGCCGCCACCTCTTCCAACGAGCTCCGCCAGCGACTCATGATGATGTCATCAGCCCTGGACTGCAGGGGGGAGGTCAAAGGTCAAAGTGTGTCACCTTCAAAATAAAAGCCTCCACTGTTTGACACGATTATTATACTGGTTAACACTGAATATACTTCTCATAAACGCATTAAAAAATGTTTTTGACATAGACATGATAGACAGTGAACTCACGTTTTAATATGTATCTATATAAGTGTGTATACATATACATATGTATACAAACATGCATCCCCTTCCTGACCTCCTGCTGGACCTCCTCAGTCCTCCTGGTGTCCTGCTGCTCCTCAGCTCTTCTCCTCCTCCAACTGGAAATATTGTGGAACTGCAGCTATTTTTTCTCCTTGCTCTGATCTAAGACTTTAAATTAAGCGTGGGCAAACTACAGCCCGGGGGCCATATGAGGCCCTTGAAGCTTTTTAATGCGGCCAGCCAACACTTGAAGAAATGATATTAATATTCAGTCAGTCAGTCATAAACAGCTGCATCTCCTCCATGTTTGCAGTGTTTCCAGAGTCATTTCAAGAAAGATCTAAACTCCCTGGTGGTTCTAGATGGTTCTGGTTTGCTTCATTTTCCATTGACATTACAGCAACATGTTTTCTCCATAATATCCCAGGATAGCTTGTTTCCTCCTATGAGGTGGCTCACCAGAACACTGCATCCATCTGCTGCTGCTCCGCTACCCCCCTCTGGTACACTGTGGAACCCACTGTGGAACCCACTGTGACCCAGCAGTCTAAAGGTTTGTATCCCAACCCTGCTTGAGATGATGAAGAGACTTTTAGAGGCTCACCTGCTGTCAATCAGGAACACTTCTTCTTCTTCTTCTTTGTCCTCCTGCTGCTGCTGCTCTGGTGGACGGAGGAGACTGCGAGCTTCCTCACTCTGTCTCCATCTCCCAGGAGACCGCTGGGGTTTTAATGAACAGCTGAGGCCTCCAACCTCAGGAGACTACTGCTGCTGCTGCTGCTGCTTTGTTGTTGAGGTCTTTGAATCCTCGGGGGGATTCACCCGTGCACTCGTCACCACTGGCGGCAGCGGCGGCAGAACAATTCATGACTGAGCCGACTGGGAACGCTTGCACGTCAACATTCAATTAAATCAAATCCAGTGAGACTGAAGGTGATGGTGAGCAGAGGGAGGAGAGGAATCCCCCCGCCCGCTGCCTGCTGGTTCTCATCCACTGCTGTCCCTGCAGGCTGCTGGTCCGGACCAGGCAGTGAACACACAGAGTAAACAGTGCAGTCAAACACAACTTGAGTCTTTATTATTTCACAGGGGTTTTTTTTTTGCTTCCTTCCTCCCTGACGGTCCATCCTGCGCTCCGCCTAGTGGTGGGACACTGGTAGTACACGGGTTCAGACACGGCACAGACAGTAAAACAGACACTTGATAGATGCTATGAGGTGGATGGATCAGGTGATCGGGTGATCAGGTGATCGGGTGAGTCCCTGCAGCCCCCCCCCCTTCCCCTTCCACCACCATCAATGTGGAGTCGATGCTAAGTTAGGCGCTAGGCTAACAGTGGCAGAGCTGCAGGGATCACGTTCACATCTGCGTTGTCTTGTCGTTCTTTTCGTGGGGATAAATTCTCTCAAACTGCAGCGCCGTCTCTGATTGGCTGATGGGCGTCAGCTGACTGAGTGCAAGGAGTTTGCAGCGGGAACTGAGTGTCACTTCTCACATTCCACCAACAGGAGGAGACAGAGAGACGCAGCATCCCACAGCTGAACATCAGACAGTGGTGGTCAGGGGTCAGAGGTCATTACGGCCGACCCACCCCCTCCCACTCTTTCCGGCCCCCCCGGCTCGCTGTGATTGGCTGAGAGGTCACGATGAGGGTGTGCTGGTGTCGGAGGGTGATCAGTCCGGGGGCCTGGGGTCAAAGGTCATGGTGGCGTGCGGTGGCGGCGGGCAGCCAGCGCCTCCAGCAGCTCGTGGCAGAGACACTGGCAGAAGCCGTACAGGACGAGCAGCAGCAGCGTGGACGGAACCAGGCTGACCAGGACCACGCCCAGCCACTGCTGACCAATCATCAGCAGGTAGATCCCCAGAGGCAGCGAGCTGAAGTACACCTGCAGGGGGAGCCAGAGAGACACACAGGTCAGCCGCCCAGGACTCAGGCTCTGATTCCACTTTACAGAAACCACAACACTCATCATCATCATCATCATAATCACCATCATCAGCATCATCATCAGCAGCATCAGCAGCATCATCATCACCATCATCATCAGCATCATCATCTTCATGACCATCATCATCATCAACATCACCACCACCACCATCACCATCACCATCATCATCATCATCTTCATCATATTATTATTATGATATATATATATGTGTGTATGTGTCTAAATATATATATATATATATATATACACACACACACACATACATACACATACACATGTGTGTATGTGTATTTGTGTAGATCTGTTCTATGGATGGGAAACCAAATAACTTTTTTATTACTATATTTATTATTATTTATTATTATTTATTATTACTGCAAAGACTTTCTTTCATGTATTTCAGGCAGTTTGTTCATTTTTTCACCAGTGTAAAACTCAAATCAGGCCAAACTTTGACCCACTTTCAATAATAAACTAAATCAAACAGTGTGTTGCAGGGGCCACTGACCATGCACAACGCCCCCAGCAGGCAGCGGGGGAAGCTATGGGAGGTCCAGGCGCGACACTTTTGTGCGGGGGTGTGCGTGCAGGGCAGCGAGTCCAGGCTGGGGGTCCGGGAGGCGGGGCCTACCAGGCCCAGCACTCCGAGCACGCTCAGTGAGTCCCAGGAGGAGGGCGAGGAGGAGGCGGAGTCAGCCGCCGCCAGCTCCATGATGGTGATGACCAGGCAGTCAGATGAGCGGTGGGCGGGGTCGGCCCCGGCCCCGCCCCCTCCCTTCAGGCCCTCGGGGCTGAGCAGCACCTCTCTGCCGCCCCCTGCTGGCGCCCCGCGCCGAGCACGGTCCTGGCAGGACAGCACGGCCAGCAGGTGGCGGTCGTCCTCCATCAGCCACACCTGTGACAGGACAACAGGACGGAAGGGTGAGGGGGGCGAGGCTTGGCTGACTGAGTGGGCGTGGTCAATGGGGGGCTCACCTCATCTTCGGGGACGTGAGTCTCATGGCGACAGAACGGACAGCTGATGATGGAGGGAGACGACTCACCTGGAGGAAGAGGAGGAGGATGATGGTGATGATGATGG
Source organism: Thamnaconus septentrionalis (assembly GCA_009823395.1). Lineage (NCBI taxonomy): Eukaryota > Metazoa > Chordata > Actinopteri > Tetraodontiformes > Monacanthidae > Thamnaconus > Thamnaconus septentrionalis. The sequence continues at coordinate 12,237,654 of CM020506.1, forward strand.
TGGTGGGGGTCAGCTGGAGGTCAGCTGGGGGTCATGTGACCCTGGGGTGAGGACTCACCCACGTCGACCATCTTCTTGAGACACTTGGCGCAGACGCGGTGCAGGCAGCCCAGCAGTTTGGGCTTCCTGCTGCGGGTGTCGTAGCGGTTGTAGCAGATCTTGCACTCCAGCTCCTCCAGGGTGTAGACCAGCGACTGAGCCCACGACTGCACCTCAACGCACCACAGGGACCGCCTGTCAGCAGCGCTCCAGCAGCTGGCTGGCTGGCAAGGCTAGGCTAGGCTAGGCTAGGCTCGGATAACCAGGCGTTCTAGTCACGGTGACTTTGTAGCAAGGCATGATGGAAACACTCACCTTGCCCTCCGTCTCCTGGCTGGGCTCCGCCCCCTTTGGATGGATCATCCTATTGGCTGTGGTCTGTCTTGGGGGTGGGGCTTAACTCAACCTGTGGTCATCACCTGAGTGTGACACAAGGGAGCACCACAGTGAGAGCAGGTCGGCTGATTTACCTGCAGGTGTGTGTTTGTGTGGGAGTGTGTGTGTGAGTGTGTGAGTGTGTGTGTGTACCTGCGGTGAGGAACAGCGGCATCATGGGAGTGGTCTCTGTCATTGTGGTCAGGTGGGTGGTCCGGCTGCCGGATGGATCTGAATGCTCATCAATCGATAGCGAGGTGAGCAGCGAATCGGATCAACACCTGCGTGATCAGATTGAAAAATAACTTTATTGAACAATTGTGTGTGTGCGGTAAAAGGGGAACTACTTTGTGTTGAATTGTTTTGTAGACACACAAACAGACAAGCACACAGACAGACAGACTCCTCCCACCAGAACAGAAGCTAGCTGGTGCTAGGCTCTAGATGCTAGATGGTAAGTTAACCTTATCATTATCTCTCTCTCTCTCTCTCTCTCACACACACACACACACACACACACAGACACACACGTTGGGCTGGGTGTAACTGAGATATTAATAGACTGCAGCAGCGGTTATATAACCAGCAGGGGGCCACAGGGGGCTGCTGATGTTGCCATGAAAACCAGCAGCAGCTGATCTGGTGGCACTGTTGGCGTGTCACTTCCTGTTGGCGTGTCACTTCCTGTACATCCGATGTATCGAGGATATTTTGGACAGTGAAGACGAAGAACTGCTGAAGGTTTTGGTGCCAGACAGGAAGTGAGCTAAGAGTGCTAATGGTGCTAATGGTGCTAAATGTGCAAAAGATTCACAGGAGCGCTCTTATTTTGACTGTGCCAATAAAAGTGTGTTTACTTTTTCTCCACAGACCCCTACACCTTTCCCGAGGCTAATTAGCTGAGGCTAGCTAGGCTAGTAGTGCAGCCACAACAGACAGAGAAAATGTGGAATTGTCCCTTTAAAAAAAGACAGCACATTGTGTTTCCAAGTGTGTGTGTGTGTATGTGTGTCCTATACACAGTCAACAGGTCTGAGTCGTGCACTGTACTCCAGATTAGACAATACTACAATACTAGTACTCGACTAATCTACTCCATCACAATATACCGCGGTGTGTGTGTACTACTGTATTCTATGCTGGTCCTTGGCTCTCACCTGTCCGCGCGCACTCCTCCTGCTGCTGCAGGCTACGTGTTGCTGCTGCTGCTGCTGCTGATGGAGCCGAGTCGAGTCGGTTTCTTCCAGAAGATGCAGCCGCAGTCCGTGTTGCCTCTCAGTCACAGTGACGAAGAGAGGATTCCTGCTGCTGCTGCTGCTGCTGCAACATGGTGCAGTCCGAGCAGCCAGCGAGCAGACGGTGGATCCGCGCGATGAAGACGACACGACGGCAGCGGCAGCAGCACCAGAAGTCCCGCTAACGGCGTCCAGTCCGCTGGTCCCCGGGCTGCAGCGGCGACATGCTGCGTGTGTCTGTTTCGGTGCGTGCGTGCGTGCGTGCGCTCAAGGTGTCCGCAGCAACAGCGCGTCTGCGGCGGAGCAACACTGCGGAACTGCGCCGCCCTGCGTCCGTCTCATTAGCAGTCAACGGACGGCGTGCTAAGCTAACGGGCTAACAGGCTAACGAGGTAACAGGCTAATATTAAAAAAAAAAAAAAAAAATAGCAGAAAAAGAAAAAAGAAAAAGGCGCGGCGGCTCTCGAGCTCTCGGTGAGTCACCGACCGACCGTCACTCGGTGCGATGCGGCGCGAGCCCCGCGTTGCCATGGAGACCGCGGTGTGAATTGTCTCCCCCTGGTGGTGAACAAGAGGAAGGCAGCCAGTCAGACTTGGAACTCCTTTCCCGGCCAATCAGAGGGTCGACAGCGCACTCGTCATCACACAGCTGGTGAAAGGTTTTTAAAAATGTTTCTTTGGTTTTTTTGAGGTGGACTTTATGGATCCCACATGAGGGACATCTGCAGAGTTACAGCAAAGAGAATAATTAATAATAATAAATTAAAATAAATATACATACAAAGTATTCAGATATCTAAATAAGTGTCAATGAGGAGATTGATACACGTTGCAAATCAAATCTGGAGGAACTTTATTTAAAAAAAACAAAAAAACCCAACATACAGATTCTTTAAAAAATCAAAAACTATACATCAGCTGATCATCAGGTGGAGGGGTGGAGGTCATCAGGGTCGGGGGGGCGGTCTCATCCCAGGGGGAGGAGGTCCTGAAGGGGGACAAGCGAAAGAGACGACGGTTTGAATAAAGAAAAATTACACACACACACACACACACACACGTATATACGTATATACATACACACACACACACACACACACTAAGTAAATGCTGCGGCTGCAGTTCACCTCTCATGCCGGGAGGGGGCGGCCTCATGCCCGGAGGAGGCATTCCCATTGGGGCTCCTCGGCCCGGGGGCATCCCCATGGGCGGCCCCATTGGAGGACGCATGCCCGGGGGCGGGCCCATCATCCCAGGGGGCGGGGCTCCGCGGCCCATCGGGGGCGGGGCTCCTCGACCCGGCGGGTACTGAGTGGGAGCGCCGGCGATGCTGGCACCGGCCGCCGCCGCCGCCACCGTCCCTCGACCCTGGGGGGTCATGACCTGCTGGGACGGCCCCCCCACTCCCCTCACTGGCCCTGCCAGCCCAGCAGGGGCCTGAGGCATGGGGGCTCCTGCAGGGACGCCGCGGCCAGCGGCCCGGCCCACCCCGGGACCACCAGCCACGCCCGCCAGTGGCACCCGGGCGATCCCAGTCTAGAGAGAGAGAGAGAGAGAGAGTGAGAGAGAGTCAGGGTGACGAACGCCAGGTTCTATCAGTGCGTCAAGTGGCTGCGGTGTCACACGCACATCTTTAGGGGGCGGCCCCTCCACTGTCATGGACACCAGGTTCTCTCCCCGCAGCAGAACCAGGCCCAGCACACGCTTCTCCTCACGCTCCGGCTGCTTCGAGTTCTTGGGCCTGGATGGGGGGTGGGGGAAGAAAAGCACATTACCCAGCATGCCTCATCATCTTTTGAATTTTCTAAAGGTGCAGTCTGGATCTGCTCTGGGTGTCTTCCCACTACAGGGCAGTTTTTCCTGGCCACTGTCACCCCCTGCTGGTCTGGAGGATCAGTTGCTTTTTCCCTCTGATGAGCTTTGAGGCGCCTCTGGTTGTGATTTAGCACTGAACAAAGCAAACTTGATGGACTGATTATTTATTTAAGTATTATGTAAATAACTGTAAATACTCCAACTGTCTGTCTCATGTAAATGCCTTGTTTTGCCTTTCTTACCCTAGAAATTGAGTTTATTGTCTTTATAATGAATAAATGTCATTGTCTTTGCACTATATTACACACAAGGTTCCTCTTGTGAATGAGACTCTGGGTCTAATGAGGGTTCTGACCCGTATATGTAAAGGTCATTCAAATAAAATAAATATTGGAAGTCAATAAAGTCGTTTTGTTCTACTCTATTCTCACTGCTCCTACTGACTGACTGAGTGGTCTGGTCTGTTGGGGACCTACTTGATCTTGCGGAACTCGTCGCAGTCACACAGGATGAGGTTCATGTGCTTGTCGAAGGCCTTGAAGGTGCCGATGAAGATGCGGCCGTCCTGCAGGATGCACCTCATCCTGAAGTCAATGTGCTGCAGCATCTTGCTGCTCTTCCCCACCGTCTGGACGGGAGGGAGGAAAGACACACACACACACGCACACACACACATTATTCCACAGCTTCATTAGTGTGACAATAGCATAACATTTAACCTTGCATGGATTATTCTGTTATTATTCTAATTATTGGACCTGATGAGCAAAGGTTGTGTGACTCTGACTGTTAATCAACCAGATCTGGTCCAGAAAAGGCCCATTAATTATAAATGAAGGCATCGTCCATGTGATAGACTGAGCACACAGTAGATCTGCTGTTTGTCCCTGCAACTTCTGTTAGCATTAGCATCCGTTAGCTCCAGCTTCTGATAGACATTTATTCAAATGGCAAACACGTCTCAGTCGGCAGCACTTTTCACTGTTAACTCTGAGCTTTATGACGGTCACACAGCGCTGCCCTACATGTTTTAAAAACAGCGAGAAACACTTTTATCCCGCGACACAATCCAAGCGACCAGAGCGCTGTGCTAGCCGGCTAGCAAACAACAAACACGTCGAAGACTCCCCCTTTTATCAAACCCAAAAAAAAAACATTTTAAACAAAAAAAAAAAGTCGTTGTCGAGAAGTTATTCAATGTTTCTTGAAATTTTAAAGCACATAGCTTTGACAACGTTAAACAAGCTTCCGGCGTAAGTCCCGTAGGTTTGGCGGACGTTTGTCCAACGTCCATTCAAACGTCCATTTTTGTCAAAGTTGATCAAAATAGCGCGGCTGCAGGGACGGGGAGCTCGCAGACATCGCGGGCGACCAACACTCACCATGTTTGCGGTTCTGATTGCTCCGATTCCACTCGGATTCACGGAACAAAGCTCAAAAATTGACCCGCGGAGCTCCCGCCAGGTCCTTCTTTATGAGTGAGATTCACAGGAAGTGACGCAGAAACGGAGCGACGCTGCGGTGGTTTTCTTTTTTTGTTTTTTTTGTTTATTTTTTACAATCAATCGGGGATGTGGAGGATTGCATATCACATAAATTAAATAAATGTTGTTCTTTTAAAAAATAACAATACAAATAAAACAAGGTACAAAGCTACGGAAGTACGGAAGCAGTTTTCACGTGAAACTATTTTTCCACGTATATTACATGATAGTTTTCACGTTATAACGTGATAGTGAGCCCTAGTTTTTCTAGTTTGGCAGCAATGGGCTTCCCTACATGGCAAAAACCAAAATAAAAATGAGGAACTCTACCGCGGCCGGGCTCACGTGCCGCGTGACCGTCATGTGACTTTGCGGAAGCAGACGACACAGTTACATTAAGTTGTGTTGCGGAAAGACAACAGTGTAGCCGACACCGACACTGAAACCGACACCGACACCGTGGAGGTGAGTGCCGAACCCCCGCGGCTGCTCTCTGTTGTTCGCCGTCAGCTGAGCACTGCTGCCGTCTGGGAACGCGTGTACAGTCAAACTGAGTCGTGTAGTTTTGCTTTTTTGTGTGTGTCAAAGTGGAACCACCGTACCAAAAAGTGAAGAACCGCGATAGAACCGTCAGGGCGGTTTTTAACGGACGATAACCGGATGTGTTATTAAAGGATCGTCCTTGTAAAATGTGTTTTTTTAAACTGGTCAGCGTGTGCCCGCAGCACCCTCTATCTGTTCATATGTGTAGTTTAGTCAACAACAACAACAAAAACAACAAATACATAGAAATATTCAGTAATACCACAACTAAAGTTTTATCAAATTTGCGGGTAAATCAACGAATTTTATCCCTGTATGAAGTGTTTGGAGGAAAACATCTTCCTTTGTCTTGGTTCGCGTTTGTTTTGTGTGTGAAACAGCGCCCTCTAGCGGTCGACTGGTGCTGAAACTCATACCTTGCATATTGCTGCATCACAATCCCCTGCTGTGTTTCAGATGTGGTCAATGCTGCTGCCGCTGCTGCTGTGTTACTTCCTGCCGGCAGTGCAGAGAGGTGGCGCCGCCCCGGTGGAGGATGAGGTGAAGTTCCTGCCTGGCCTGGCGAAGCAACCCGACTTTCGCCACTTCTCAGGGTACCTGAGCGTGGCTGGTGGGAAACACCTGCACTACTGGTCAGTGCCTGGACCACACTCCAGAGTGGCCCCCCTGCTGGTGACTCCATGACTGTAACTGAGTCACATGTCACTCACCTGAGTTCCAGCTGAGTCAGCTGATTCACCTGGCTCACTACAGTCACTCATTCAGTTGACTCAGGTGACTCACTTGACTCACCAAACTCATCTCGCTCAGCTGATTCACCTAATTCATCTGACTCATCTGATTCATCTGGCTCACCAGACTCAACTAATTCACCTGGCTCAACTGATTCACCTGGCTCACCTGACTCACCTGTTTCACCTGATTCACCTAACTCACTTGGTTCACTTGACTTAACTGACTCAGCTGATTCACATGGCTCACCTGACTCACCTGACTCAGCTGATTCACTTGGCTGACCTGACTCAGCTGATTCACCTGGCTCACCTGTCTCACCTGATTCACTTGACTTAACTGACTCAGCTGATTAACTTGGCTCACTTAACTCACCTGACTCACCTGACTCAGCTGATTCACATGGCTCACCTGACTGAACTGACCTCCTCCAGGTTTGTAGAGTCTCAGAACGATCCGTCGACTGACCCGCTGGTGCTGTGGCTCAACGGTGGGCCCGGCTGCAGCTCCCTGGATGGCTTCATGACCGAGCACGGACCCTTCCTGGTGAGTAAGCCCCGCCAACATTAGCCCCGCCCCCCTCAGCAGCGGCACGTCATCAATACTGTCACAACGCCACCTGCTGACCCCTCGCTGTAGATCCAGGAGGACGGCGTCACGCTGCAGTACAACCCGTACTCATGGAACAAGGTGGGTACATCGAGGTCATGTGACACAGGGGAGAGGAGGAGGGGTTCTCCTGTGCCGTCTCCTCTGATTGGCTCACTGTCGCCGGGTAGATTTCCAACATGCTGTACCTGGAGTCTCCAGTGGGCGTCGGCTTCTCGTACTCTGACGACAAGAACTACGTGACCAATGACACGGAGGTGAGGTTGTGGGCGGAGCTGCGTACCGATTGGCTCGTCAGCGGTGGGCGTATCTGTAAAACTGCCCCCCCCCCTAGGTGTCGCTGAACAACTACCTGGCCCTGAAGGAGTTTGTGCGGCTGTTCCCAGAGCATGCTGGGAAGCAGCTCTTCCTGACGGGGGAGAGTTACGGAGGGATCTACATCCCCACGCTGGCCGAGAGAGTCATGGAGGACCCCAGCCTCAACCTGCAGGTCAGGGCAGGTACTGCAGCTGCAGCTACTGTCACTGAGCAGCTCGCTGCCCACAGACACTGAGCAGCTGCTGAGGCCTCCTCCTCCACCATCTCCATCTTCTCCTTGTCCTCCTCCACCTCCTTTTCCTACATATCCTCCTCCTCCTCCATAACGTCCTCCTCCACCTCCTCTTCCTCCATATCCTCCTCCTTCTTCTCTTCATCCTCCACCTCCTCTTCCTCCATATCCTCCTTCTTCTCTTCATCCTCCTCATATTCCACTGCCACCATCTCCATCTCCTCCTTGTCCTCCTCCACCTCCTCTTCTTCCATCTCCTCCACCTCCTCTTCCTCCATATCTTCCTCCTCCTCCTCCATATCTTCCTCCTCCACCTCCTCTTCCTCCATATCCTCCTTCTTCTCTTCATCCTCCTCCACTTCCTCCTCCTAATATTCCACCGCCACCATCTCCATCTCCTCCTTGTCCTCCTGCTCCTCCTCCACCTCCTCCTCCTGCTCCTCCTCTGCAGGGCGTGGCCGTGGGGAACGGGATGTCCAGCTACGAGATGAACGACAACTCTCTGGTCTACTTCGCCTACTACCACGGCCTGCTGGGAAGTCAGCTGTGGGCAGAGCTGCAGACCTTCTGCTGCGGCGGCGGCAAGTGTGACTTCTACAGCCCCAAGAACCCTAACTGCTCTGCCAGCGTGAGTCCAGACCGGTCGACCATGACCCCTGACCCCTGACCCCTGCCCTAAGGTCTGGTGTCTCTGCAGCTAGCTGAGGTCCAGACCATCGTCTACAGTTCAGGCCTCAACATGTACAACCTGTACGCGCCCTGCCCTGGGGGGGTCCCGCAAAGAGCCAGGTAACCTTTGACCTCCAGCCCCCTTCCATTTGCCTTGAGCTCACCCACCCACAGCCGCTGTTCAACTTCCTGTTCTCCCTCGTTAGTCTGGAGCAGGGCCAGCTGGTGGTCAGAGATCTGGGCAACTTGTTCCTCAAGCATCAGGGGACCGAGCGGTGGAACAAGGTCTGTATCCAGGTTCCTACAAGTTCATCTGGGTTCCTACAAGTTTCTGCAAGTTCTTACATGATCCTGCAGGTTCTTCTGGGTTCCTACAGGTTCCCCTGGGTTCCTGTAGGTTCTTCCAGGTTCCTCCAGGTTCTTCTGGTTCCCCAGGGTTCCTGCAGGTCCCTGGGTTCCTGCAGGTTCCTACTTGTTCCTGTAGGTTTCTCCAGGTTCCTCTGGGTTCCTGCAGGTTCCCCTGGGTTCCTGCAGGTTCCTCCAGGTTCTTCTGGGTTCCTGCAGGTCCCTTGAGGTTCCTCAGGGTTCCTCGGGGTCCTGCCAGGTTTTCCACAGCATTCCTTCCGGCCTCAGCATTCCCTGTTGTGTGACTCTTGATCGCAGAAGCTCCGGGGTTTGGCGAGGCACCCCCTGCTGGTGCGCCTGGACCCGCCCTGCACCAACTCCACCCCCTCCACCCTCTACCTCAACAACCAGTATGTCCGGGCGGCGCTGCACATCAGCCCCAAGGCCCTGGACTGGGTCATCTGCAGGTAAGAGCTCTGGGACTCCCTCTGCTGGCCAGGAGGGACATCGTCATCACCCACTTTCTGTAAAACCCCTGACCCTGTGACCCCGGCAGCTCTGAGGTCAACTTGAACTACGGCCGCCTGTACATGGACGTCAGGAAGCAGTACCTGAAGCTGCTGTCTGCCCTGGTCAGTCAACCTGCTGCCTGCTGATGGTGATGATGATGTTGTTGTCGTTGTTGTCATTGTCATCACTGTTGCTGTGGTTGTGTTGCCGCTGCAGAAGTACCGGGTCCTGGTCTACAACGGGGACGTGGACATGGCCTGCAACTTCATGGGTGACGAGTGGTTCGTAGAGTCGCTGCATCAGCAGGTAGCCCAGTGGTGGTCCAGTGGTGGTCCAGGTGTGGCCTCAGGGGGCGTGTCCTGACCTCTGACCCCTCCCCCCGCCCCCAGGTGGAGGTCCAGAGACGGCCATGGTTCTACGTGGACGAGGAGGACGGCCCGCAGGTTGGAGGCTTCGTCAAGGACTTTGACCACATCTCCTTCCTCACGGTGAAGGTCAGGCCCCGCCCACTCCCCCAGGTGAACCTGTGATGTCATCGCTCGTGTCACCTGACCCAGCTGTTCCCCACTCTTCTCACAGGGTTCTGGTCACATGGTGCCGACCGACAAGCCAGTCGCCGCCTTCGCCATGTTCACCAGGTTCATCAAGAAACAGCCCTACTGACCTCTGACCCCTGACCTCTGATTGGTCATCTGCACACTGCCTGCGTTTCTTTGCTCCACCACTCAACGTCATGATTCTCCACTGCCGGCCTCGGCCAATCAGAGCCCTCCAGGATGGCTCCGCCCACTGGTCCCGTGGCGACATGTTGTCATTCAACTGATTGATTGTAGATCTTTGTGTTTTTTTGAAATAAAGCTGCTGAACAATTTTAAATCACAGCCCAGACATTTGGTTTTTCTCCTGATGTGAAGATGATAGAGATTCATCGCCTCAGTGTCACATGACACCATGTCCAGCACATGATCATCTATTGACCGCCTGTAAGAAGGAAACTGATTGGTTGCTCACCTCTACAGCACTAGCTCACAGGAAGCTGGAAGCTATCGCATCTACGTCTATATTCATCATCTTTGACCCTCAGTCGGCAAACATGAGATCCACCTGTGCACCCGCCTCCCTGTCTGCCTTGTGTGTTGATGTGGGCGGAGCCAGAACCAGTCAGTTGCAGCTCAGGGGAGGAGACGAGACTCCAGGAGTTTAGTTCCTGCCGACAGTGATCAGAGGGAGGCTCAGCTAGAGGACACATCAACCCACCTGGACTCACCTGAAACCATCTGGACTCACCTGGACCATCCGAGACTCACCAGGTCTCACACCTGGACTCACCTGAAACCACCTGGACCCACCTGGACTAACCTGGACAGACGGAGGTGGTCCAGGTGAGTCCAGCTCTTCACCAGGAGGAGCTCAGAGCATTACAGCCGAATATTAGTATTCCTTCATCTGATTGGCTCACACGCCTGTCAGTGACCTTCAGGAAGGTCAGGGGAAGGTCGCAGGGGTGTGTGTGTGTGTGTGTGTGTGTGTGTGTGTGTGTGTGTGTGTGTGTGTGTGTGTGTGTTGGTCGGGTTGAAGTCAGCTGATGTGTATTTTTTATTTTTTGGCTGTAAGTTCGAGTCCCACCCACCTCGTCTCCACCAGGTAGGTCATGGACCAATCACAGCCAGGTGGGCGGAGCCATGCCAGTGTCCTCGCCTGTTTCCCACCTTCCATTGGCCGCGACGTCGCCGCTGCGGTGGTGAAGCCGCTCAGAGCCGCCAGGAGCAGCAGCAGTCCGCTGCAGACAAATAGACAGGTGTGTGTGTGTGTGTGTGTGTGTGTTGTGTAAACAGCACCCCTCCTGGTCGATGGAGGCAGCACGCCCTCACCTTCACCTTCAGCTCAAATGCTTGAGTGCGACATCATGGCCTCAGCAGGCTCCTTGTTTGGCCGCAGGTCACCTGGACGATGGAGGTGCTGCGCTTTGGTCTGAGCCTCCCATTGGACGACGACACGGTGGGACTGTGCGTGGACGTCTACGTGGATTGGCTGACGGCCCTGGTCTCCCCCGGTGGCTCTGCCCCTCCACCAATCAGCAAGGAGCCCAACCTGTACGGCCAGAAGATCCTGGAGCACCTGAGCTGCCTCTTCATGCCCAGGTAGGACCTGGCCCCGCCCCCCTCCGCCACCTTGCTAGCTCGCAGCTAGCTCAGAGGCTTTTCAAAAGGGAGGGAGGACCGCCAGGGTACGGTGGCCGACAAGGGCCAAACACAATACAACTGCCTAATGCGCCGTAAAATATACTCAAATAAAAGTCATGTCCTGTCGGCCACCACACCAGGGGGCGCTAGAGAGGACCGCAGGAAGAATGCAAATAAAAAATGATTAAATAATAGAATCAAATTCCCTTTTCAATCATTATCATCAAATATCATCAAATAAATAATTTGTGTGTATTGGTATATGTGTGTGTGTATGTGTGTGTGAGTGTGTGTGCGTGTGCAACATTGTCTGTTTGTTGGATTGTGAACAGGCTGCCCTGAGCTCACGAGCTGATTGGCCCAGAGTTGAATCTGTATGTGTATGTGTGTGTGTGTCTCCCCTCCGCTCCCCCCGCCCAGGTCGGAGCAGGTGAGTCGGCGCTACCTGCCTCTCTGCCAGCAGGTGTTGGCTGCAGTTCAGCGGGTGGCCAGAGAGGGCACTGTGTTGAGCAGGGACACCTGGGAGACGCTGCTGCTCTTCCTGCTGCACGTCAGTGAGGCCGTGCTGGCTCCGCCCACCGCAGCAGGTGAGCCGCGACACCCTCCCACTCACCCCCCCACCCCCCGTCTGTCTGTCTGTCTGAACGCCGTCTCCACCTGCAGAGCAGCTGTGCGACCAGGCGGTGGCGCTGCTGCTGGAGGCGTGGCTTCTGTCCTGTGCGCGCTGCTTCCCGCCACGGCGCCTCTGGAAGGCCGCGCGCCACACGTTGAGCCACTGGAGGTGGCGGCCGTCGGTGGTGGAGCAGTGGGGGAGGGTGCTGAGGGCGCTGACCTCCAGGTGGCGCCACACACACACACACACACACACACACACACACACACACACACACACACACACACACACACACATATCTTCACACAGCCACACAGTGAGGGAGGAAACATCTCAACATCAAATCCACAAAGCCACATTTAATGAGCAACAATCCGTCAACACAACAACTAAACAAAATCCAACTCAATTGTGTCAACAATCACAGAATGGACACAAATAATCCAACAACAAACAACAACAGCTGATCTACAAACAAGTCAAGAGACAATAAAACACCAGTGGACACCATCACCACCATCAAACAGCGTCCCCTGTCTGTGTGTGTGTGTGTGTGTGTGGCCAGGCTGCTGCTGCTGACTTTCAGTCCGACCTTCCCGACCTTCAGGGTGCCCCAGGAGGACGCTGCCCTGGTCCCTGCTGACCTGGACAACCAGAGGGTCCCTCACACCTGGTTCAGGTTCCTGCACCTGCTCAGGTAGTGGAGCCCGCCAGGGGTAACTGGGGTCACCGGGGTCAACGGGGTCTCACTGCACCACCTCCACGTCCAACAGGAGCCCGGTGGAGGTGTGCAGCCAGGCGGAAGAGGCCAGCGGAGAAGACCAGCTGCCACAGTTTGTCTTCAGGGCCATGAGGACCATCAGCACCCTGGTCCACGCCTTCCTGGGTACAGACACACCTCTGTGGGTCCGGGGTCAGCTTCCTGTACCAGCAGGAAGTGCTGAGTTCCAGGCGACTAGACTTCCTACTCAGTGACTTCAACCAGGGACCAGGAACCTGAATCCAGGAACCTGGATCCTGGATCTTAATGACAGAGACCCTCAACACACTTCCTGTCTCTGTTCAACTAACAGGTGTAGCTGCTGTCGACAGTGTGAAGATGCAGCAGCTGCCTCCACACACAGGTACACACACACACACACACACACACACATACACACACACGCACACGCGCACTCAGTCTTTGTTGCATCACATCCCCTCCTCTTGCTCCCAGGGCCAATGGGAAGCAAGCCCCTGTTCAGAGACCGCCTCCCTTCTCTCAGTAAGCAGATTCTTCGATCAGAACAGGAAGTGACATCACAGCGCTGCAGGTCCTGCACTCAGCTTGTGTCTGTCGTCTCCACCAGGTGTCGCCGTGACCAGAAACCTGTTCCGAGACCGCCCCCCTTCCTATGGTTGGTCCCGCCCATCCCCTGCCCCACTTTTAATTGGTGGCCTTGTCTCAGAAACAGGAAGTAGGACTTTTAGAACTTTTCCTCCAGGTCTTTCTCGGCCTCGCTCCGGCAGTGCCCCGCCCACACCTGTGAACGTACTGAGCGTGCCCAGTGCCCCGCCCTCTGCATCCTCCCCGCCCCCACAGAGCAGAAGACTCAGAGCTCTGCAGGTCACCAGGACCACCAGCAGACCTGTGGTGGTACGACACCTGTGTCCCTGTCTCCCTGTCCACCTGTCTCCATGTCCACCTGTCCACCTGTGTCCCTGTCCCCCTGTCTCCCTTTCCACCTGTCCCCCTGTCCGCCTGTCTCCATATCCACCTGTCCACCTGTCTCCCTGTCCACCTGTCTCCATGTCCACCTGTCCACCTGTGTCCCTGTCCCCCTGTCCCCATGTCCACCATCCCCCTGTCCCCCTGTCTCCCTGTCTCCATGTCCACCTGTCTCCTGTCCATCTGTCTCCCTGTCTCCCTGTCCACCTGTTTCCCTGTCCACCTGTCCACCTGTCTCCCTGTCTCCCTGTCCACCTGTCCACCTGTCCGCCTGTCCACCTGTCCACCTGTCCACCTGTCTCGCTGTCCACCTGTCCACCTGCCTCCCTGCTCCGTTGTGCCACTACACCTGGTTCTGAACTGTCCTCCTCTTCTCTTCTCTTCTGCCAGACGTCCCAGTGTAAGACCTCCCCTCAGCCCATCCCTGTGCTCCCTGCTTGTAGCCCCTCCCCATGCTCTTCCCTCAGCTCCTCCCCGAATCCCTCCCCCCTCAGGTGTAATGTGGACTCCCTCCTCCACCTGTTTGGCGGCTGGCTGTTCGAGGCCGCCCTGGTCCGCAGTGACTCGGCTCGGCCAGGTGAGTTTGGGACCGCACTGTGTGTGTGTGTGTGTGTGTGTGTGTGTGTGTGTGTGTGTGTGTGTGTGTGTGTGTCGAGGTGACAACCCACCTGTCTGGCTGTGGTGTCAGACAGGTGGGTTGCGGGCCGGGCCGAGGCCTGTGGGACTCTGTGCAGGATCTTCAGCAGTAAGAAGACAGGCGAGGAGGTCCAGACCGTCTACCTGTCCAGGTGAGTCTCTAGCAGGTCACCTGTTCAGCCCTCAGTGGCACTGAGTAACACTGATCCAGAGGACAGAACACACCTGCTGCCCTCCCCCCCATCATCTCCCAGGTTCTACCAGGTTCTCCTGCAGGTGCTCCAGGGACCAGAAGGGGCGTGTCCTCGGGTCCAGGCGTCCATCCTGCTCAGTTCCAGAACTCTGTTCTGCTGCGACCTGCGCGGCGTCAACCTGCTGTTCCCCGCCTTCCTCTCTGCTGTGGCCGGCGTGCTGCTGGACAGGTACAGATGCAGGTCAGGTCCAGGTCCAGGTCTGGTCCAGATCTGGTAAAGGTCCTTGTATGGTCCAGGTCTGGTCTAGTTCCAGATGCAGTTCTGGCCTAGGTCCTGTTCCAGGTCCAGGTCTGGTCTAGGTACAGGTCTGGTCCACGTCAAGGTGAGGTCCAGGCTCCTGGACGGCCAATGAATCTAAACAACATGTTTGTAGTTTGAACTCCAGTGGATGATGTCATCAGCATGTCACATGACCTCCAGCTGCCTCACCTGTCCAGGGAGCCGCTGCGGTTCAAGGGTCTTGTGAGCCTGGTGGATCTGAGACGAGCCTCCATCCGCATCCTGCTGTCGTTGCTGCCCCTCCCACTGCAGTTCCCTTCCAGCCAATCACAGGTGACCATCTCTCAAACATCCCAATGGGCATCAAGTCCGGCTTCATTCCTTCAGCTGTGTGTGTGTGTGTGTGTGTGTGTGTGTGTGTGTGTGTGTGTGTGCGTGCGTGTAATGTGGGGGCGGGGCAGCTCGGCACCGATGATGCAGCAGGTGACTTCCTGTCACTGAGGCCCCGCCTCCACAGCGTTCTGATTGGAGCTCTGCACACGGAGACGGACACCACGAACACGCAGATGATTCTGGGTCAGTTTGGCAAAGTTCAGCCCTCGAACCACAGCAACAATGCATTGTGGGACTGATGTGACTCTGTGTCGCCCAGCGGCCTTGTTGAACCTCCTCCAGGACTTGGCGGCGCCGGAGGCCGCAGAGGTGCAGCGCAACTGGGCCTTGGCCATGTGGCTGCAGTCGCTTCACCTGCTGTGTCAGAGGCTGGGGGGTCCCTGGAGGACGGACTGGGCTGTCTGTCTGTCTGCTCTGGAGGTCCTGGCTGGACTGGCCAAGGTGGGCACTGACACCCGGCACTTCCTGTCCTATTTCCTGTCCTGCCCTCTGTAGTCCTTCCTGTCCGGCCTGCTGTCCTACTTCCTGTCCCGCCTGCTGTCCTCCTTCCTGTCCAACTTCCTGTCCCACCTCTTGTCCTCCTTCCTGTCCCACCTCCTGTCCTACTTCCTGTCCCGCCTGCTGTTCTACTTCCTGTCCCACCTCCTGTCCTACTTCCTGTCCCACCTCCCGTCCTCCTTCCTGTCCCACCTACTGTCCTGCTTCCTGTCCCGCCTGCTGTCCTACTTCCTGTCCAACTTCCTTTCCCACATCCTGTCCTACTTCCTGTCCCACCTCATGTCCTCCTTCCTGTCCCACCTACTGTCCTACTTCCTGCCCTACTTCCTGTCCCACCTACTGTCCTACTTCCTGTCCTACTTCCTGTCCCACCTCATGTCCTCCTTCCTGTCCCACCTACTGTCCTACTTCCTGTTCTCCTTCCTGTCCCACCTACTGTCCTACTTCCTGTCCAACTTCCTGTCCCACCTCATGTCCTCCTTCCTGTCCTACTTCCTGTTCTACTTCTTGTCCTACTTCCTGTCCCGCCTACTGTCCTCCTTCCTGTCCCACCTCTTGTCCCACCTCCTGTCCAACTTCCTGTTCTACTTCTTGTCCTACTTCCTGTCCTGCCTGCTGTCCTACTTCCTATCCTACTTTGTGCACCACCCTCTGTCCCACGTCATGTCCTCCTTCCTGTCCTGCCCGCTGTCCTACTTCCTGTTCTACTTCTTGTCCTACTTCCTGTGGCCACAGGTGGAGGTCAGCACTGACATGAGCGACAGGCAGGGGGTGCTGGAGGCCGTCTGTGGCTACATCGAGTACCAGTGTGGTCGCCCCCCGACGCTGCACTCCAGGACCTGCACTCGGTCATTGTGGCAGCCTTCCACTGTCTGAGCGTGTGGATCACCCAGCACGCCGCCCTGCTGGACCGACAGGTGACCTGCACGTCCTGGTTAGGAACCCGCTGGGTGACGCCAGCTCGGCCCAACACGACTCACTGTGTCCGCAGGACAGCCTGGCCCAGGTTCTGGAGACGGTGGAGTTGGGCCTCTCGGGCAGCAGGTCCCGACAGGAACAGGAAATGAGGCGCAAGGAAGAGAAGGAGCTAAGCCCTGCGTCCCTGAGGGTGAAAGAGGCGGCCGAGGCCACGCTGAGCTGGCAAGTGGAGTCGGGATGGGTCAGGACGGGTCGGGGACGTAGGAATGTCTTCAACTCACTGGCCAATCACGTCGCAGTGTGATGCAGGTGTCGGGGGCGTGGCCATACCTCTGCGCTCGGCCGGGGGAGCCTGAGCTGCTCGGCTGCCGCGGTGAGAGCAGGTCCTTCAGGTACTTTGTGGTGGACAACTCCATCATCATGGCCACCCTGGATCACCCAGAAGGTCCGTGAGTCACTGGCCCCACTGAGTCCTGAGTCACTGACTCACCTGGAGACTCGTTCAAATCTCTTGTCTCTCCTGACTTGCAGTGTCCTGTCCGTCGCTCAGCGTGTTGCTGAGAGGAGCGTCGGGTGGCCACGGCTGGACTTTGCAGCTCCACCTGCAGCCCAGAGAGGGAAGGACACCTGTGCAGGTGAGCCGGAATAGCTGAGAACTGACAGAGCCGGATCAGCGGGAGGTTCACCGCTCCCGTCGCTGCTGCTCCTCCTCCTCCTCCTCCTCCTCCTCCTCCTCCTCCTCCTCCTCCTCCTTTTCCTCCTCCAGTGCAGTCCCGTCACAAAATGCAGCGCTGCAGCCCAGCAGGTCCTCACAGCAGGACCCAGAGATCAGCAGCTCCCTGGAGACAACCACACTGTTCTGAGCATCCTGGATCTGGACCAGCCTATCTTCAGTGAGCAGGTGAGGTCCTTGAGGTGGTTCTGGTGGTTCCTCAGGGACCAGTGGCAGGACCTCTGGTCTTCTGTCCTGGTGGTGGTGGTTCTGGTGGATCCTCAAGGTCCAGTGGCTGGACCCCAGGTCTTCTGTCCTGGTGGTGGTGGTTCTGGTGGATCCTCAGGGACCAGTGGCAGGACCCCAGGTCTTCTGTCATGCTGTGATGTTCTCCTGCAGGTGCAGCAGGATCAGCAGCAGCAGCTTTGGGCAGTTTTTGAGAATCAACGCCAGGTTGAGGCTCGGGTTCAGCTTGATGGACCTCCAACTCCCAGGAACAGCTGCAGACCTCCTGGTCCTGTCACCTCCTTCCAGACGACCAGGCTCCTCCTCTCCACGCTGGGCCTGCTGAGCCCTGAGGCGCTGAGGGTCCCGAGTCCCGGCGGGGTCCCTCCTCAGCTGGGCTTTCTGGACTCGTCTCGTCCTGGCTTCCTGGAGGATCTGAGCCGACTGGATGAGCTGCCGTCCCGACACCGGGACTCCGCCCTCGTCTTCTGCATGAGGGCGGGGCAGAGGACGGCCGCTGAGGTCAGAGGTCCCCACACCGTGGTGGTCTTTCCAATGAGCCAATCAGACAAGCGCTCCTCCATCCTGTCTCGCAGGTCCTGAAGAACGTAGAGTCCAGCAGCAGTGTCCCGCCTCACTTCCTGGACTTCCTGTCATCTCTGGGCCGGCCAGTGGGGGCGGGGCAGTGGCCAGTGGGCGGAGTCAACACCAATACGCTAGGTCGTTCAGTGCTATTGCTACTTTGATGTTGTGTTTATTTTGTTTTGTTTTTCCCAGGGGTCAAAGGTCACTACTCTCCTTGTTTTCCCAGAATTCCCTCCTGGCCTTGGTGACAGTGGAGGGGGCGTGTTCGATGGCCAGAGGTTTGTGTTGGTGCACAGTGACGCCCTGAGCGAGGTCACCTTCACCGTCCCCTCACCGTCCTCACACAGTCAGTCAAGCAGTCAGTCGCCCCCAGGTGGCCACACCGCCACACTGCAGGCTGAACTCACCTCAACTCAACTCCGCCTCTGCTTTTTTTAGCTAAAGTGTCCGATTGGCTGAAGAGTCCAGTGGAGGCGGGGCTTCAACCAGCATCCAGTCAGCAGGTTCACAGCCAATCCAGAGTCTGTCTGTCTGTCTGTGAACTGTCTGTCTGTGAACCACCTGTCTGTCTGTGAACCACCTGTCTGTCTGTCTGTCTGTCTGTCTGTCTGTGAACTTTCTGTCTGTGAACCACTTGTCTGTCTGTCTGTCCAGAGTGGTCCAGCTGAAGACAGGAAGTGTTCCCTCTGCTGGGAGTCGAGGCTGCTGGTCGTCTGGGTCGAACGCTCTGAGGATGTCGGTAATGATTTTTAGGGGCTGTGATGTCACTGTGATGTCACTGTCATCGACAGAGCTTCAACACAACTGTTGTTCTGTTCCAGATCTCTTTCCTCTGGCCGAGCTGCTGCCAGATCCACCAGCACCAGTAGACAGGTACAACACAACACACCCACTCAGCTCCATTGTCTGTCTGTCTGTCTGTCCACCTGTCTGTCTGTCCCCAAGCAGGTCAGACATCCAGCTGGTCTTCATCCACCCCCTGAGAACTGGGCTGTTCCGGATCTTCTGCCGAGGAAGCACCAGCAGCAAGTTTGGTTTGGTCGTCCCGCTGGTCAGTGGGAGCGTCGTCAGCAGGAGGTCCCTGGGTGGGTCTGGCCCTCTGCCTGTCTGTCTGCCTGCCTGTCTGTCTGTCTGTTTGCCTCCCTGCCTGCCTGTCTATCTGCCTGTCTATCTGCCTGCCTGTCTGTCTTTCTGTCTGCCTGCCTGCCTGTCTGTCTGCCTGTCTATCTGCCTGTCTATCTGCCTGCCTGCCTGCCTGTCTGTCTGTCTGTCTGCCTCCCTGCCTGCCTGCCTGCCTGCCTGTCTATCTGCCTGTCTGCCTGCCTGCCTGTCTGTCTGTCCATGTTGTTTTCTGCCTGAGTGGAATTATGATTGATGGCCACAAGGTGGAGCCAAACCACCCTTGAGCTGTGATCCTGGTAGTGATGTCACAGACTTGGCATCAGCTGAACTCAGTGACAGTGAACACACCTGTGTGTGTGTGTGTGTGTGTGTGTCCAGGCTTCCTGGTCCGGCAGACGGTGGTCAACAGCGCCCGGCGGCGGCAGCTGGAGTCTGACTCCGCCCCTTTTCCCCACGTCAGACGGAGGCACATGATCAGTGACATCATCCAGCGCTACAGCAGCGCCCCCCCCCAGGCCGACTTCTACTCCGCCCTGTTCCGTGACCTCTGACCCCCCACCAGACTGATGACGTCACCTCTGTCATGATGTCAACTGCAGATCTAATAAAATGCAGCAGCTGCTGCTCTGTGATTGGCTCCTGTCCTGCTTTGTAGTTGCTGCTCATGAAATGAAACAGCCAGTCAGTTACACTGGCGTCATTAACCACAATGCATCAGTCGCAGACAGTGACACGGTCGCCGGCAGGTCACATGATGCAGCGCCCGAAGCCTTGGTCCCACTGGCAGACAGGGACTGCTCCTGAGTCAGCAGCGCTGGGCTGTCGGAGCCAGCGGGGTGACAGCGAACACATCACAGCTCTGACACCAACCACTGCTGAGGCACACACACACTGAGGGCCAGACAGCCCTGGGCTGGGCTAGGCTGGGCTAGGCTGGGATAGGTTAGGCTGGGCTGGGCTGGGTCAGGGTTGGCTAGGCTAGGCCGGGCTAGGTTGGGTTAGGCTAGGCTGGGCTGGGCTGGGCTAGGCTAGGCTAGGCTGGGCTGGGCTGGGTTGGGTTGGGCTAGGCTAGGGTTGGCTAGTCTAGGCTAGGCTATAATACGCCACCTTGCAACAGCACGCTATGCGATGCTAAATTGCAAACCACAGTGAAACCAGCAGCTGCATGTTTTGCACTTGACGAGACAGAACGAGTGGATCTAATGTCTGTGATCAGATGAACAGATGTTGGAGGTGATTATGAAGAATGGTTCAACCAAAAAAGGATCCTCCTCATCCAGGAACCTCCATCCACAACATCTCCACCTCCCTCACACTGTCACATCCACTGTGGTGCTGTTTGGTGTTGTTGTGTGAAGCTCCTCCTCCTCCTCTTCCTCCTCCTCCTCCTCCCCCTCCATCTTTCCTCCTTTCTCCCATCCCTCCTCGTTTTTCTCCTCTGCCTGCACATCCCCTCCATTCTTCCCCTCCCCTTCTTGTTCCTCCTCCTCTTCCTCCTCCTTTCCATTCTTTACCTCCCCTCCTCCACCTCCTTCCTCTCCTCCAGTTGTCATGGTAACCTCGGTCACCATGGTGACATTATTCCTCTTCTTTTTTTTTTACCCTGTTTTTCTTCAGCTCAAATAAATCAGGTGACCAGCAGCTCCTATTTCATGGTGCATCGTCACCAGCCGTTGCTGACGTCATTCTATTTCCTTTTTTTCCTCTTCCGGGAAGTCAGTGAGGAGAGAGAGAGAGAGAGAGAGAGAGAGAGAGAGAGAGAGAGAGAGAGAGAGAGAGAGAGAGAGAGAGAACTGCTGATCAGCCAATCTGCCTGCTCCTATTTCTGATCCTGCTCCTCCTCCCTGCTCCTCTCTCCTCCGCTCTCCTCCTCTTTCAGCAGCGATGCTCCCGCAGGGCTCCGCGGGCCTGGGCGCCGTGTCCCCGGGCGGGCGCTAGGGGGCAGCGGCTCGGTGCGGTGCGGCTCTCCGGTGCTCCGGTGCTCCGCTCGGTCGTCATGGTGCAGAAGTCCCGGAACGGCGGGGTGTTCCCCGGGCCGCAGGCCGACCAGAAGAGGCTCAAGGTCGGCTTCGTGGGTCTGGAGGCCGGTGGAGGGACCGAGTCCAGCCGCGACGGTGCGCTGCTGATCGCAGGTAGGGAGCCGCAGCCACTGGGATTGTGTTGCTGCTGCTGTTGTTGTTGTTGTTTTTCACAGAAACAAAGCGGCAGATTGGAAAGAAGCAGCGGGCACGTGCTGCCGCGTGATTGGTTACTTCAGTGTTGACAAGTCGGAGTTTTTTTTTTCCCCCCTGCCGACAGTTGAGATTGATGACGCTGCTGCTGCTGCTGCTGCTGCTGCTGCTGCTGTTGATTTACAACATCCGGTCAGCTGATGAATTCATCGTCGCGGCCGCAGCTCAGTTTAACAACACAACAACAGCGAGGATGGCGACTGACTGGCGCTCCAGTGTTGCGGGTTCGAGGGTCACCTGACCTGCCAGTGTGGTGTGTGCAGGTGGGGAGGAGGGGCCTCGGCGGCAGCGCAGCAGCGTCTCCGGCGGGAAGAAGCCGCCCAAGAGGAACGCCCTCTACCGGCGGCTGCAGAACTTCCTGTACAACGTGCTTGAGCGGCCGCGCGGCTGGGCCTTCATCTACCACGCCTACGTGTAGGTGGCACTCACTCAGTCACTAGGAGGCGCTGTCCTCGCTCCCAGCCAGGTGTGTGAGCGGACCAGGTGTGTTTGTCTCCATCCAGGTTCCTGCTGGTCTTCTCCTGCCTGGTCCTCTCCGTCTTCTCCACCATCAAGGAGTATGAGAAGAGCTCAGAGGACGCCCTCTACATCCTGGTACCCTGGACACCAGCCATCATTGACTGACTCACTGACTCACTGATCCACTGACCCACTGACCCACCAATTCACTCAGTCACTGATCCACCATCTATTGATCCGTTGAATCCCTGATCCACCACTTCACTGACCCACTGATCAACCGATCCATTGACTCACTGACTCACTGATCCACTGACCCACTGACCCACCAATTCACTGACCCACTGATCCACCGACTTTCTGACCCACTGATCAACCGATCCATTGACTCACTGACTCACTGATCCACTGATCCACCGACCTTCTGACTCACTGATCAACCGATTCACCGATCAAGCAATCCATTTTACTCACTGACTCACTGATCAACTGATCCATTGACTCACTGACTCACTGAGCCACCGACCTTCTCACTCACTGATCAACCAATCCATTGACTCACTGACTCACTGATCCGACCTTCTGACTCACTGATCAACCGATCCATTGACTCACCGACTCGCTGAACCAGACTCCAGGCTTCCTCTCCTTTGACCTGCTGCTCTGACCCTCTGACGCCTCTGAC
>CM020506.1:12262500-12450000 GCA_009823395.1 Thamnaconus septentrionalis
GCGTTCAGGTCCTGCGGCGGTCCCCCAGCATGGACCCCAGTCTGGAGGACAGTCCCGGCAAGGTGCCCAAGAGCTGGAGCTTTGGGGAGCGCAGCCGGACCCGACAGGCCTTCAGGATCCGAGGAGCCGCGTCCCGCCAGAACTCGGAGGGTAAGGGGGCGGGGCTTAGCCCCAGAGGAACAGGGAGTGGACTTGGTCCGGGTTCCAACATTGAGCGACCAATAGAATTCCTCCTAAAAACCACCAAAGAAACAATTTTCTTTCTGCAAAACTGTCTGCGTTTCTACGGCGTTGGGTGCAGTCGCGCCCCCCTCAGGTAAGAGGAGACATGACGTGTGCGGTGGGTTCAGACAGGAAACAGGAGCATCTCCAGCAGGATCTGGAGGACCAACCCCTCTCTCTGAGGCAACTACACTTCCCACAATCGCCCACACTGGTGGTTCTCCTTCTCTTCCCAGTCTGTGTGTGGGAAGCTAGTCGTGGGAAGCTAGCTCGTGCCTAGCCCAAAAGCTGCTTCCTCTGCTCATGGCTCATCTATGCTAAGCTAGTGCTAGCACTCTCCAGCCTTCACACTGATTAACCCACAGATTCCCCGCCAGTGTCGCTACTGCAAAGCGATGCTAACAGTGACTCCTCCCCAGCCTCCACCGTGCTCCTGGTCCGTTTGTGCTAAGCTAAGCTAATTCTTTCCGCTAAGTGCTTTTGTCGGCAGAAGTTAAGTCCCTCCCACTTTGAATCATTCTTGCTGTGCTTGCCGGCGGCCCCTCCCTCCTGCTGCCACGCTAGGCTTCAGTATCCAGTGTTTTGTGCTAAGCTATGCTTCGCTAACAGTTCCTTCCTGCTACGTGTGTCCATGCTACGCTTGGCTAAGAGTTAGCGCCAGCTTGCTTTCACTCTTTGTGCATAGTGGCCCCCTCGCCCCTTGCCCCCTCCACTCCCAGTCTTTGTGCTAAGCTAGGCTAACGGCCTGTCTCCTCCTCTTCCTCCTCCTGTAGTGCTGATAGAGATGCAGGATGAAGAGTTCAGGCAGAAGAGCTCACCAGGTCAGCACCCACAACACACACTGCCACACCTCACCACCGCCACAGCTGGAAGTGCTAACCGCTGCTGCTAGATGGAAAACAGGAAGCACTTAGCGCTTAGCTCCAGCCGCCACCTCTGTGTGTGTGTGTGTGTGTTTTAATGCATTGTTCAGCAAAAGGGGGAAAAAAAGAGAAAAATCTTTCTTCCATCCGGTGACCAACCACAGCAGGTCTCAGTGGGGGGGCTACAGGGCGCTAACGAGGCGCTAACGGGGGGCGGCTGCTGTTGTTGCAGAGGCCAGCCTGCAGGGGGAGGACCTGGCCGACGACAACAAGAGCTGCCACTGTGAGTTCGTGCCCCAGGACCTGACCCCAGGCCTAAAGGTCACCATCAGGGCCATCTGGTAGGAAGCTCCGCCCCCTCGCTCGGCCCCGCCCACCCCAGCCATCACTCATCGAGCTGCTCACGGTTGATTTGCTGCTAATGACAACACTCAGTTCATTCTGCTTCTTTTGTTTTTCCTTTCAGTTTTTATTATTATTATTATTATTATGATTCATTCTTTTTGTTTTTTCATTTTATTTTGCTCACCCCAGGCTCAAAGGTCGCCATCGGCTGTTGGGTAAGACCAGTCAGTGTGGCCTTCAGCTCGCTGCTCCTCCTCCACCTCTCGCTTTCCTGTGTCTGTCGTTCCCTCAGCCTCCTTCACTGCAGCTCCACCTCCTCCACCCATCTTCTGACCCGCTTGTCCACCTGTCCGTCCGTCTGTCTGTCCGTCTGTCCGTCCTCCTCAAATCAAGACCTTGCTTTCAGAAAGATGCTGGTGCTGCCCTGGTGTAGAAAGACTGTACAGTCCTCAGATCCATCATCACATCTGTATACAGATGTGGAGATCCAGTCAGGAGAAGGTCCTGGTTCCTGGTGATCCCTGGTGCAGGTTCATGGTCCTGACCCATGGTGGTACATGGTCCTGGTCCATGATCTTGGTCAATGGTCTTGGTCCATGCTGGTCCATGCTGGTCTGTGGTGGTGCAAGATGGTCCATGCTGGTCCACAGTGGTCCATTGTCCTGGTCCATGGTGCTGGTCCATGGTCCTGGTCCTGGTCCATGGTCCTGGTCCATGGTGCTGGTCCATCCTGGTGGTGGTGTTGATTGTGGGACCAGAGGGCTGAGAAACGTTTTTTAGCTCCTCCCACTGCTCAGCTGACTTCCTGTTTGCGTCTCCCCCCCAG
This sequence comes from Thamnaconus septentrionalis, assembly GCA_009823395.1. Lineage (NCBI taxonomy): Eukaryota > Metazoa > Chordata > Actinopteri > Tetraodontiformes > Monacanthidae > Thamnaconus > Thamnaconus septentrionalis. Next base: position 12,264,757 of record CM020506.1, read on the forward strand.
CATCATGCGCTTCATGGTCTCCAAGAGGAAGTTCAAGGAGAGTCTCCGCCCCTATGATGTCATGGACGTGATTGAGCAGTACTCAGCCGGACACCTGGACATGCTGGCCCGCATCAAGAACCTCCAGTCCAGGTAGGAGATCCCCCCCGGGGGCGTCAAGGTGGTTGACCTTCAGTGACCTCTCGTGACCTCCAGCGGCTCCTCCTCCTCCTCCGGCAGGGTGGACCAGATCGTGGGCAGGGGAACACCAATAGCAGACAAGGACCGGCCCAAGGCGGCCGCTGAGGAGCTGCCAGAAGACCCCAGCATGATGGGCCGCCTGGGGAAGGTGGAGAAACAGGTGGGCCGCCGAACATTGACCCCCACCCTCTCCCGCCCCCATCCAGCTTCTGATTGGCTCCCTCTGGGTCCCCGCAGGTCATCTCCATGGAGAGGAAACTGGACTTCCTGGTCAACATCTACATCCAGCGAATGGGGATCCCCCAGGCGGAGACCGACGCCTACTTCGGGTCCAAGGAGGCGGAGCCAGAGCCGGAGCCGGCCCCGCCCTACCACAGCCCGGTGGAGCAGCTGGAGAAAAGCCAATCAGCTTCCAGGATCCAGCAGTCAGTGTCCGTCTGTCTGTTTGTGTGGCAGCCTGGTGGCGCCCCCTGCTGACCGCACGTCTCTTCTTCTTCTCCTCCTCTTCCTCCTCCTCAGCGTGTTCCCGGCCGACCCGGCCGACCGGAACCGCGCCCCCCCCAGGATGATCCGATCCAGCAGCTCCACAGGAAGCAGGAACCACAGCGCCCCCGCCTGTCCGCCCTCCGCCTCCCTGCAGCCAATCAGCAGCTGCTCCTCCCAGCAGCTCCACCAGCAGGTGCAGCCCCTCCCCCAGCGCGGCCACGCCCACACCCCCAGCCCGGTGGGGGAGGGGCCGCTGGTGCGACTCCCTCCGCCCCCCCACCGCTCCTCGCACCGCCACGGTAGCGGCGAGCGAGCGACGGCGGCCAGGGAGGCGGGCAATGGGAGCGCAGGAGGGGCGGAGCCCAGGGCTGATGGCGGCGGCGGCGAAGAGCAGCAGGTGGAGCTGCCGCGCTCCTTCAGCAGCTTCTCCGTCTCTCCGTCGGGCGGCGAGAGCCTGGACTTCCTGCGCAGCAGCTTCTACTGCGACCAGCAGGGGGCGGCGCTGGGCGGAGCCTCCGCCCGCTGCGCCACCGTCAGGCCCTACATCGCCCAGGCCGAGTCCGACTCCGACTCCGAGCTCCGCCCACCCTCGCCGGCGCCGCCGGAGCGCAGCTGGTCCGGAACCCAGTAGAGCGACGTGATTGGACGAGCTCGCCGACCAGCAGAACCAGACGGAACCAGACCAAACCAGCCGTGAATGGAAATATTTAACCAGTTTGAAACTACAGACAAACCCAAAGACGACCACCAGCTGGAGCAAAGCACCATGGGAAGTCAAGCACCAGCTGTTTTGTTTTGCAACGCCCACCTGGTTGGTTCCCTGCTAGGACACACCCACCTCATTAGTTTTCTAAGAGGCTCCCACCTGATTGGTTGCTTGATTCATGTTAATCAACCGTCCTTCATTGACTATTTAAACATAGTGTGTTGTGTGTGTGTGTGTGTGTGTGTGTGTGTGTGTGTGTGTGTGTGTGTGTGTGTGTGTGTACTCTACCTGTGCTACACTGCAGTTATGACATCATGTTATCGTGAGTCCAGTTTATTTTATTGATCATATCAAGAATCTACAGCTCTAGTTTGTTGTTGTCCAACATTGTGCAGCTCGCATGTATCAACCTGGAGATGCCATCAAGGCAGTGGCTGGCTAAGCTAAGCTAAGTTAAGATGAGCTTAGAGAAGGAATGCATGCTCACCAACAGTCGATGAGGAAGGTTCGAACACCAGGAAGTCACATGGCCAACTGTCCAGCAGGGGGTGGCCAAGACCATCAGCATCGCCTCAGGAAACCACACCTTTTTGTACGTCAGCCTGTCCAGAGGGGGGCGCTATGGGACAAACAGATTCCTCCAGCAGAAGCCAGTGGCAGTGAATGTCGTAAACCATGTGACTGACTGAATGTTCTGGATCTGTTTTTTTTTTTTTTTTTCCAACTTTATTTAACAGAGAAAAAAAATAAACAGAAAAAAATCCTGCATGTTGCTTCTAGTCGGTCGACCGGGTTGGATCCAACAAGCAGGACGGCTGACTGGAACCGGTTCTGACCAGTTCTAACCGGTTCCTGTGACATCACGGCTGCTCCTGTCTGATTGTATTTCACAATTAAAAAGCTTTAATCGTCTTTTTGCTTCTTTATTTAAAAACTTTATTGAAACATCACACATGTACAGTGAGGCCAAACTGAACAATCACATCCACGCCGCCGCCGCCGCCGCTCACTTCTTCTTCTTGAACCTGCGGGACGGAGGAGAGAGAGAGTCATCACACTGCTGTGACTCAATGTGGGCCGCCCAGTGAGAGAGAGCGCAGGACTCACCTGGAGCCACCAGGGCGCTTCCTGTCCAGACCCAGACGCTTCCTGTCTGCAAAGGAAGGCCTGAGGAGACAGTTGGTCAGTCAGACAGTGAATCAGTGAGTCAGTGAGTCAGTGAGTCAGTGTGTCTCACCCTGCTCTGTAGTTCTTCAGTGACTTCCTGCTGGTGTTGGTCAGCTCTTTGTCAAAGGTCGACTTCTTGCCACCTTTAGCCGCCTTCTGATTGGCTGCTGCAGAGACAGGACAGCCATTGGTCAGGTGGCCTGCCACCTCGGGGTGTGCACCGCCGTGATGTGACCTCTGACCTTTGCTCGGCTGCTCCTCCTCCTCCGGCATCGCTCTCGCTCTCTTCGGCCGTCTCTCTCTCTTGGCCGCCCGCTCGGCAAACATCTGGGCCTTCAGGATCTCGAACTGAGTTCTCTCCTCAGACTGACGGACAGACAGACAGCAGACAGCAGGTCTGACTTCCAATCCTCATCAAGAAATATGAAGGGAGACTGACTGACTGAGTCACTGACCGACTCACTGAGTCACTGACTGATTTACTGAATGACTGACTCACTGAGTCACTGACTGACTGACTGAGTCACTGACTGACTGACTGACTGCTTGGCTGACTCACTGACTGACTCAGTGACTGCTTGGCTGACTCATTGACTGAGTCAGTGACTGTTTGGCTGAGTCACTGACTGACTCACTGACTGACTCAGTGACTCATCAGGAATATGGCTACCGTCAGCTCCTTCTTCTTGCCGTCCTTCAGGAACTTGTCTCTCTTCTTCTTCCCTCTCAGCGCCAGATCAAACTCCTGCAGAGCCTTCGACACTGGAGACACAACAACAACACTGTCAGCACACTCCGCCTGTGTGTGTGGGTTAGTCCAGCATGGTGTGTATTGCTGTACTGACTGCGGCTCTGCTTCCTCTCCTGCTGCGTCTGGAACCAAACCCTCTGAGACTCAGTGGAGGAGGAGCCATCCAGGCGCTTCTGGGCCACACTCAGCTAGACACACACACACACACACACACACACCATCAACAGAGGTGCAGCAAAGACAGGTGACGGTGCGTTCAGGTGACGGTGCGTTCAGATGACAGTGTGGCTGGCTGACGGTGCGTTCAGGTACCTTGGCCTCGGAGGCCGCCAGCTCTCTCTCCTCTCTCTCCAGCCTCACCACGGCCTCCACATCCTTCTCCAGTTTGGAGATCAGGTCTCTGAACTTGAGTACCACCTCTGCACACACACACACACACACACACACAGGTCACACCTGCCCAGGTGGGAGAAGCCCCGCACCCTGACCCCCCAGCCCCTCCCACCTGGCGGGATGACCCGGGCCTTGACGCTGGTCTTGGCTGACTTCACCACCTCCTTCAGCATCCTCCTCTCCGACTCCCCCACCAGGGACACGGAGCGCCCGGACCGCCCGGCCCGGGCCGTGCGGCCCACCCGGTGCACGTAGTGCTTCACCGTGGACGGCATGGTGAAGTTGATGACCTGAGGAGACCAGGAGGAGGAGGAGGAGGAGGTGAGCTGGTGGCAGCTTCAGGGAGACCCAGACAGGAAGAGGAAGTGACTCACCGTCTTCACACCGTCGATGTCCAGACCTCGAGCCGCCACGTCAGTGGCCACCAGGACGTCGATCTGCTCGTCCTTGAAACGCCTGGAAGCAGCAGGAGGAGAACATCTGCTGCTGCTGCTGATGCTGCTGCTGCTGGGCTAGTGTGTGTGTGTGTGTGTGTGTACCTGAGGTTCTCCAGGCGCTGGTTCTGGCTCAGCTCTCCGTGCAGTTCTCCCACCTTCAGGCCCAGCAGGCCCAGCAGGATGTGCAGCCGGTGGGCCTGCTTCCTGGTCTGGGTGAAGCACATGACGTGGTCCTGGAAGGTCCTGGTCAGCAGAGCTGTGGAGACACACACACACACACACACACACACAGTGTGAGCATTGCAGCGGTGGTGGCGGTCCGACCCCAGGGCTGTAGCTCCACCCACCCGCCACCACGGCCTCGCGGTCGCCCTCCTTGTTGGCTCGGATGCGGACGAACTCCTGACGCAGGAACGGAGCCACGTCAGTGTTGCTGTTGACGAAGATCCTGATTGGCTGCTTCAGCGACACGGCCGCCAGGTCCTTCACCTGGAGGTCAGGAGGTCACATAGCAGGGATGAGAGAGTGTGTGTGTGTGTGTGTGTGTGTGTGTGTGTGTGTGTGTGTGTGTGTGTGTGTGTGTGCGCACCTCCTCCGTCATGGTGGCGGAGAACAGCATGGTCTGTCTGTTGAAGGAGCACATCCTGATGATCTCCTTCATCTGCTCCTCAAAGTACTCATCCAGCATCCTGACACACACACACACACACACACACACACACACACACACACACACACACACACACACACACACAGGTGAGGAACCAAGGCGCCCATTGGAGACTGGCTGGGGTTACCCCAGGGGGCGGGGCCTGGCACCCCAGGGGGCGGGGCTTGGTAACATAGGAGTGGGGCTTGGAAAAACCCCAGGGGGCGGGGCCTGGCAACCTAGGTGGTGGGGCCTGGAAACCTAGAGGGTGGGGCCTGGCAACCCCAGGGGGCGGGGCCTGGCTCACCTGTCGGCCTCGTCCAGTATGAGGATCTCGATGTGGCCCAGCTGGAAGCTGGGTGTGTTGTGCAGGTGGTCGATGAGGCGGCCCGGCGTGGCGATCAGCACGTCTGGCCCCGCCCTCAGCGCCGCCTCCTGGGATTTGAGGTCCAGCCCACCTGCAGGGGACGACAGCGGAGCGGCGTCAGGGTGGAGGTGGGGGGGGCGTGGCGGGGCCAGAGTGGGGAGGAGGTGGGGATGCGGGGGGTCGTACCGACAGCCAGGCAGGTGGTGACGGAGGTGAACTGGGCCAGCTGGCGGGCCACCGAGTGCACCTGGATGCCCAGCTCCCTGGTGGGCACCAGGACCAGGACCCGGGTCACCTGGGCTGTCTTGGGCTTGTAGACCAGGCGCTCCAGCACCGGCAGCATGAAGGCAGCCGTCTTCCCTGGGGGGAGGGGGGAGGGGTCAGAGCGGGTCGGGTCCGGTTCCGCAGGGTCCCGGTCCGGACCGACTCACCTGTCCCGGTGGCGGCGCAGGCGCACAGGTCGCGGCCCAGCAGGCCCACTGGGATGCAGGCCTTCTGGATGGGCGTCGGCTGCTGGAAGCCCAGCGCTGTGACGGCCTGCAGGGGGAGCCAATCACACGCCAGCGTCAGCAAACAGCCAACCAATCCCAGCAGGGCTGGAACTACTTCCTGCTACATCCTCCTCCCTGAAACCACTGGGGCGAGTGAGGCCTCTAGGAGGCGCCGCACCCCAATGACCTCAACCGAGGCCAGCTTGACCTCTAGCTTGACCTTTGGTCACCTCAGGGTTGCTGCTGGAAATGACTCGTCGTCACTTCGCTTGTGTTGAGGTTTTTTTAGGAGCAGATCAGCGGTCAGCTGAGTTCGCTCAGTTGAGCCCAGGGTTGGTCGGCTGACCTGGGGACCCAGGGGTCAGGGGTCAGTTACCTTCAGGATGGGCCTGGACAGGTTCATGCTGTCGAAGGTCAGCTGCTCGTCGTACTGGGAGGCGTCTGCGTAGAACGACTCAGGAGCCTGAAACGGGGAAAGGGGCGGAGTCAGACCGTGACACCATCATCATCAAACTCACGGTTGGCCCCACCCCCTCGCTCACCTCCTCCCCGCCCTTCCTCTTCCTCCCCCGCCGGCTCTTGTCTCTCAGAGTGTCTGACAGGAGGAAGGAGTCGTCAACACCAACTGACTCGCTGACTCACTGACACCCAACGACTCTTTTGTTGTTTGAATCCTGCAGACTCACCTGATTTGGTCAGAATCTCCTCATCGTCCGACCCAAACTCATCCTCCTCCTCCTCCTCCTCCTCCTCCTCCTCCTCCGCCTCCTCGTCAGCAGCTGTAGAAGCCTTTGACTCCTCCTCCTCTTCGTCATCCTCCTCCTCCTCCTCCTCCTTCAGCTCTGTCTCTGCAGCAGCTCCAGAGCTCTCAGCTGATTTCTCCTGCCATCAGAGGGTCAGAGGTCACACCTGAGGTCTCTGGCGCCCCCCTCAGGACGGAGGTCTTCCCACAACTCACCTCAGCCTTCCTCTTCTTGCGGATCTTCTCGATCTTCTGGTCCAGAGTGGTGATGCTTCTCTGCACACACACACACACACACACACACACACACACACACACACACACACACACACACACACACACACACACACACACACACACACACACAGTGTTTCAGCACCAAGCATCCACCAGCAGGGGGCAGCACCAGAGCGACCTGCTCTCCACCAGCAGCACCACCTTGATCTTCAGCTGCTTCCTGACGTCCGCCGGCAGCCAGTCGTCCTCCAGCGCTGCGCTCTCGCGCTCCCCGAACTCAAAGTCCAGGCTGAAGTCCTTGCAGCCGCGGCCGCCCTGCTTCCGCTTCCTGTTCAGCACGATGGGCTCGTCCTGGACACAAGCAGGAAGGAAGAACCACCACAGCTGGTCAGCTGACCCACTCACAACCAAGCACAGCTGGTCAATCACACCAGAAACAACAATGAAACCTGACGGAACCAAAATCAGTACAACAGGACGGGTTGGTGTTACAACATTAACAACGCATGACACACGTGCCCATTGTGACATCACAGAGGGCCGGTTTCCAGCACCGCCCCTCAGTGAGAGGAAACACCGGCAGAAGGTCCGTCAATCAGAGAGCTAGCTAGCTAGCATGAAGACATTAGCGCAGTGTTCGGGTCGTCGGCGGTGCAACGGCAGCAGAACTTTGACCGAACAGAACCACAGCTTCTTCTCGGCTCCTCCAGCAGAACCTGCCGCTGGTTCCGGTGCCGGGCATTCGAACTGTGTGGCCGGCCAGACTCACCTCCGGCTCGGATTCGGTGTCGGGCTCCTCCGGACTCTCGTCATCGTCACGGATGGTTCCGATCAGACCCAGCTGCTCCAACATTGCGGCGGTGATTCGGCGGTTCTGATTCGTTTCAGCACTGTTTTCTTCTCTCGTTCTCTCTCTCTCTCTCTCTCTCTCTCTCACACACACACACACACACGTGTCGTGCCGGAAACCGGAAGCTACAATATTGTTTTTCCGCTTTCTACCCGCGGACGTGCCATGGACGGCTGCCCCCTGCTGGACGGAGCGGCGCTCCCAAGATTTCACCCAGAATTTTCTCCTTTTTCTCTCTTTTCTCTCTGTTCTGCTGCCTACACGAGGTCTCGCCTCTCAGTGAACCGGATCAGAATCATTCAGTGGGGTTTTCATATTTGGCGAGGGGTGCGTGTCAACAACAATAACCTCCGAATAAAACCAACAACGTCATGATTTTAAATGATCAACTGGGTCAGAACCAAACAGCTTTGTTGACTCGTGCTTTTATTTTGAAGAGAAATTGTTCACACCCTGACTGTTGTTGTTGTTGTTGTCGTTGTTGACTTGGGAATTCACTTCATGTCACGTGTTGCTTTCATTCTGTTTGTCTGCAGTGTATTCCTTTGTGTGTGTGTGTGTGTGTGTGTGTGTGTGTGTGTGTGTGTGTGTGTGTGTGATAATCAGTCATGCATTCGAACAGCAAACACACACACACACAGGACTCTGACTACATGGAATTACAGAGCCGCCCCCCACCCACCCACACACGCACAGACACCAACAGCGACTCCCTGGAAGCTCCTGAATTTCCTGGAATGTTGAGATGACCTGATGACATCATGATGACATCATCAAACAGGAAGTGTTCACTTGACACCTGAGTCACTCATCCAACACACAAGGCTGCAGTCCAGCAGAGCAGTACCAGTCCTCACCACTAAGCCAGCTGGGTCGCCCCCTGCTGGCTTCTCTTCTGCTCCTTCAGCCCATCTTGACTGGAGGAACCGGCTCACCCACCAGCGAGTCAGCGAGTCAGTGAATCAGTCAAACGAGCCACAACACCAGGTCAGCCGTGTGTCTCTGCACCTCTGCCACACATACCACAACCACATGCCGTGTGTGTGTGTGTGTGTGTGCGTGGCCCTCAGAACACACACTCCTCTGTTTGAAGGGGAGGAGCCAGTGAGTCCAAACAGAGAGGGGGAGAGCGAGGCCAGTGGGCGAGAGAGTCAGAGTGAGCCGAGACAGAAGAAGAACACAACCAGTAGAACTAGCAGAACCAGACCAGGCAGAACCAGCAGAACCAGCAGGACCAACAGACCCCAGGTGTCCTCCTCAACTGACCAGTGAGTTTGGTGACTCTGTTGTTTTTTTCCCATGATGCCTCGGGCCAGGCCCTGGTGATGCTGACCTTTGAGCTGGTCCCTGTGCTGGAGCTGCGATGTGTTTACTGACCGTGGGGATTCCCACCGTCACCGTCACCCTCACCCTGACCTGCTCCTGGTCCTGGTCCTGGTCCTGGTCCTGGTCCTGGTCCTGGTCCTGCTCCTGGTTCTTTAGCCTCCCTGGTCGCAGTTTCCTCAACAGTGGACACACCAGCATTTCTCAACTGGTGGTTTGCGACCCATTTTGCGGTTGCCGAGCTATTTTTATTGGGTCACAACTTCGTGGGCAGTTTCCCTCTTTTTTTAAAAAGCCAAAGCAAAAAATGAAAAATTTAATATTTATAGAGAAAGTGTTGGCTATTTAGCAGGACACACAACTCAGCCACTTCAGTCATTCATTGACAGGAAGTGGGCGTTAAGTGTTTTATATTTTTGTGTTGTAAATGTGGGTCTTTGCGACATCCTGATGAGGAAGAACATGCTGATGGTCCTGAGAGTCCACCACCAGTGGAGAACCTGATGGACTGAAGCCGTGTGGCTCACTGAGGAACTGCAACTCTGCTTAGCTTGGGCTAGGCTAGTTAGCCAAGGTTAGCTTAGCACCACTTGGTTTGGGTTAGGTTGGCTCCAGAAACCACAGCAGCAGTTTCCCTCCGCCGCTGAGCGTCAGCAGCCTGAGGGCAGAGGTCGCGGCTCCTCCCTCCTTCAGCTGGAAGCCCTTAGCACTTAGCGGTTAGCTTAGCCAGGCAGCTGGATGCTGATTGGCTGCTCGTCTCAGGGCTGCAATTAAGCACAAAGATTACAGGCTGAGTGTGTGTGTGTGTGTGTGTGTGTGTGTGTGTGTGTGTGTGTGTGTGTGTGTGTGTGTGTGTGTGTGTGTGTGTGAGTAAAGGGACCTGATGGTTCCTCTTCACTTCTCTAAAAATAGAGAAGTTGGCTGCTAAATCGGCCTGGCCCCGCCCACTGCCACGCCCTCTGGCCCGCCCACTCCAAAAGTCTGGACCAATAGCTTCAGGTCGAAGCTATTGGTCCAGATCAGAGTCCAGAGTCCAGAGGACTCTGATCCGGTGCTGTGTTTCAGGTCGACTCTCAAGGCCACCATGACTTCCTGCCTGTTGCCCCTCCTCTTCCTGCTCGCCGCCGCCGCCGCTACCAGGGAACCGGCTGGCCTCAAGATCCGGATCACCGACCGGGGGTTGGAGCTCCGTGAGTCCCCTTCACACCTGCAGCAGCAGCCAATCAGAGGGCTCTGTCTGATGACTGCATCTCCTTGTGTTGCAGTGAAGTCGGAGACCCTGAAGTTTGTGGAGGAGGAGCTGAGCAACATCTCCATCCCGGATATGGGAGGAAGTCAAGGACGCTTCACCTACAACATCACCAAGTAGGAATAACACCTGGTTCTACTGGACCTGTCTAACACCTGGGTCCACTGGACCTGGCTAACACCTGGTTCTACTGGACCTGTCTAACACTTGGGTCCACTGGACTGGGCTAACACCTGGTTCTACCGGACCTGGCTAACACCTGGGTCCACTGGATTGGGCTAACACCAGGTTCTACCAGAAGTGTCTGACACCAGGGTCCACTGGACCTGGCTAACACCTGGTTATACTGGACGGGGCTAACACCTGCGTCCACTGGATCTGGCTAACACCAGGTTCTACCGGCTGGCTAACACCTGGGTCCACTGGACCTGTCTAACACCTGGTTCTACCAGAACTGTCTGACACCTGGGTCCACTGGACCTAGCTAACACCTGGTTCTACCGGACCTGTCTAACACCTGGCTTGTCTTCTCACTCTGGTCCTAGTGTGAAGATCGTGGACCTGAACCTGACTCACACTGACCTGCAGTTTGTTCCCAACGCTGGTTTGCTGTTGGACATCCAGAACGCATCGATCACTCTGACCTTCCACCGACAGGTTCTCTACTGGGTCTTGTGAGTATGATGAAGATGATGGTGATGATGATGGTGATGGTGGTGATGATGAAGGTGATGTGTGGGATGGGCAGCTCTGACACAGGCTACATCAACGCCTCGGCTGAAGGTGTGAACATCAACACGGTGGTGAACCTGGTGGGAGACGATGAAGGACGACTGAGGATCAACAACATCACGTGTGGCGCCAACATCTCCAAGATGAAGGCGCAGTTCAGCGGCACGCTGGGGTAGGAAGCACCTCCTCCTGCTCCTCCTCCGCCCCCCCGCCCCCCTTCTCTTCCTGCCTCCCACTGACCGGCCTGTTTGTGGCTCCTCCTCCTCCAGGAGAGTCTACCACCTCCTGGCTGGCTTCCTCACCTCAGCGATGCGTTTCGCCCTCAACAGGAGGGTGAGCCTGTCTGTCCGTCTGTCTGTCTGTCTGTCTGACTGACTGTCTGTCTGTCTGTCTGTCTGTCTGTCTGTCTGTCTGTCTGTCTCACAGTCTGTCTGTCTGACTGTCTGTCCCTCTGTCTGTCTGTCTGTCTGACTGTCTGTCTGTCTGAATGTCTGTCCGTCTGTCTGTCTGTTATGGTGGATTCTTCAGGTTGCAGCAGTGAAGTGTGGATGTTGAAGGAATCCTCGTTGCCACCGACTTGATGGCATAAAAACAGGTTTATTACAAAGCAGTCAGAAATCAAAAGCCCAGGGAGGTTGCGTGTCCAGATGGGCAGAAGCTCTCACAATCTCTCTGAGGACAGTTAGAACATCATCTCCTTATACCACCAGGTCTCGTAATCAGGCACTCACCATATAAGGAGGACAAAGAAGCAATTCTAAGATAAAAGGTGGAGGGAAGGGAAAGATAGTGGCCAGGGTTGGAATGTGTGTTATCTAAACCCTCCTCCTAGGGAGCAGGGATGCAACCTTCCAAGGGCAGCAGGTCACCTTGATACAGAAACTGCACTGGCAAGGGGTCTGCAGGAGAGGGGTCAAAGCTTCAGACCACACACTGACTGTCTGTCTGTCTGTCTTTCTGTCTGACTGACTGACTGTCTGTCTGTCTCACTGTCTGACTGTCCCTCTGTCTGACTGTCTGTCTGTCCCTCTGTCTGACTGACTGACTGTCTGTCTGTCCCTCTCACTGACTGACTGTCTGTCTGACTGACTGTCTGTCTGTATGTCCCTCTGTCTGTCTGACTGTCTGTTCCTCTGTCTGACTGACTGTCTGTCCCTCTGGCTGTCTGTCTGTCTGTCTGTCTGTCCCTCTGTCTGTCTAACTGACTGTCTGTCCCTCTGTCTGTCCCTCTGTCTGTCAGATCTGTCCGGCCCTGGAACACGCTGCTCTGGTGCACATCAACTCGATGCTGCAGAGCTTCCCAGTGAGGTCAGAGGTCGACAGCTACATTGGCATCGACTACTCACTGCTGCGCGACCCTGTGGTGACATCCAGGAGCCTGGACCTGAGCTTCAGGGTCAGAGGTCACAAACTGAGGCTGTCCGCCCCAATGATGATGATGATGATGATGATGTCACTGGCTGGGAGACCGTCATGGGAACTGTGTGTGTGTGTGTGTGTGTGTGTGTGTGCAGGGGATGTTCTTCGGGCTGCAGAACCAGAACCTCACCCTGGTGAACGGTGCCGTGGAGCCTCAGTTCAGCCACCTGGACAGGATGATCTACCTGGCTCTGTCCGAGTTCTTCTTCGACAGCGGCCTCTTCTCCTACTTCCAGGCCGGGATCTTCCACACCAGGATCACCAGTGAGAAGGTAGAACCTTCAGCCACGCCCCCTCTGCCCACCAGGGTCTGGCCCACTCAGCCCCTCCCCTCTCCTCCACCCAGATGCCTCGAAACCTGGAGATGCTGCTGAGGACCACCTACTTTGGAAGCCTGATGATGGTGAGCGGAGAACCTTCACAGTCTCACACTCCACACATGGACCTCAGGGACAAAAACATAATTTTTACAAAAAAAGCAAAATAATAATGGAATTAAAGGTCCAGTGTGGAATAGTTGGAGATTTTAAAGAAGAAACAGCGACATCTGGTGGCTACATTTTGCCAGTGAACTACGGTGGCCCTGTGCACCCAAACCTGGAGACCTGCTCCACCTTCTTCTACTTCTTGGTTGGTTTATTTGAGGACGCCCCCTGGTGTTCAGCCTAATTACCAAACACTCTGCTGTCAGGCAGCTGGATTGTCCACACCAGGCTTCCTTAGAACCATGCTGGTGCAGGATGGCAGCTAACTGGGAGCACTGGGACCCTGACTGGTCCATGGATACTCTATATGAGAAGCACAGGACTGCTACTCCACTGTGATTATCCACTGCACCATGTCACTGTAAACTGCTAAACCAGGCCAAATATTCCACACTGGCCCTTTAAATCATGAGGTCATGAACTCTTGAGAGGAACGCAGGAGCCCGGTGTATGCTGGGAAGCGGCTGATTGGTTGATCCCTGCAGAACCCGGCGCTGGCAAATTCACCCTTCGTCCTGGAGATCAGCGCTAGCTCCGCCCCCAAGACCACCATCAGGACCTCGGGGGCCACGGTGGCCGTCACTGCCCTCGTCCAGGTGATGGCGCTGCCTCGCTCTCAGCCGGCCGTCCAGCTCAGCAGCATGACCATGGTGGGCACACACACACACACACACACACACACACACACACACACACACACACACACACACACACACTGGTGGCACTGACTCAGTCTCTCTCTGCAGGAAACTCGCTTCAACGCTAAATTCACCATGAAGGGGAAACGGCTGGCAATGCACGCTGACCTGCGCAGGTGCAGGCACACACACACACACACACACACACACACACGATCCAACTATTAACGGCAGGTGTTAGGTGTTAGTCAGCAGTGGACCTGTCTAACACCTGCTGCTGCTCCTGGTCCGTCTGTCACCTGGTTGGTGTTCCCACAGTCTCCGCCTTATCACCTAATGAGCCAATCACAGCTGCTGTTCCCTTCTGTCAGGTTTAAAATATTCTCCAACAAGTCGGCGCTGGAGTCTCTGGCTGTGAGTTCACACACACACACAACTGTGGCAGCGTGCACACTACCATCACAACACATTATTCTTGCATATATGCAAAGTGACCCGACTGTCTGTGTGTGTGTGTGTGTGTGCGTGCGTGCGTGTCCACCAGCTGATTCCTCTGCAGACTCCTCTGAAGACCATGCTGCAGGTCTCTGTGGTTCCCCTCATCAACAGTAAGCAGTCACTCAACGTGTGTGTGTGTGTGTGTGTGTGTGTGTGTGTGTGTGTGTGTCCCTTTAATTCCTAAGCTCCGTGTCAGGGGGCAGAGCCAACAGATCCAATCCCAACCCACAACCCTCACACAAGCAGGTCACCAAGCCCCACCCACATTTCTCAAGAACCAGTCTGGTGGCAAAACAAACCCTTTTCATTGGTCCAGAGGGGGGGGGGGGCGGGGCCAGTCCCACTACTGCAGCCAATCAGGGGCTACGATGCCAGCCAGCTGATGGAGATGTTGTTTGGTTGACTGTGTGTGTGTGTGTGTGTGTGCAGACTTCACTAAGCGGGGGGTGCGCCTCCCTCTGCCGGACCACCTGGACTTCGTGGAGGACGTGGTCGAGTATCACAACGTGAGTCGGGCTGCTTGCTCCTGATTGGTGGGGTAGGCCCAGTGCTGCCCCCTGGTGTCTGACTGTGGCTCCTCCCCTTCGCAGGGCTTCATCATGATTGGAGCGAACCTACAGCCCAGCGGGGGGCTGCTGGAGGCGCAGCCAACCACTGAGCCTGCTCTGTGAGGGGCGGAGCCTGGGCAGCCACCACGACCAATCAGCTTTCAGACGGTGTACAGCCGTGTGTGTGTGTGTGTGTGTGTGTGTGTGTGCGTGGGCCGTGTTTCCTGCTGCGGTGTCGTGCTGCCCTCTGGTGTCTGGAGGAGCTGCGACTCAGCGGCTCAGGAGCAGCGCTAGCGACACCAAATGAATGCTACATGTACACACAGTAGTTTGGTGTATTAATACTATGACAATAAAGTATTTGACAACGACTTGACCTTTGACCTCAGCAGCTCACTGACACTGTTCATCAGAACAACCAGGAAGCAACAGCCTGGAAAACCACAGAAGAAGAAAAGAAGAGAGACATGAAGCTGCTACTGCTGCTGCTGCGGCTGCTGCTGCGGCTGCTGCTGCTGGACAGAAACGCAGACTGACGGCTGATGGTTCAAAAACCACCGTCGCCCCCTAGTGATGAAACCACTCGGTGAAAATGTGTCCAGTATTTCAGAACGTTTATTATCTCCAGACCCTGAAGGAACCAGGCGCTGCTCCTCCTGCTGCTCCTGCTCCAGCTTCACGTCCTCTGAGCTCCAAACTGGTCCCCGATGCCGTCGTAACCGTGGCGACCGCACTTCCAGCCGGCCACCCTGCAGCCGAAGGTCAAGGCCTCCTGCAGACCCCCTCCTGTGGACCACAAGCTTCAGCGTCAGGGTCACAGCAGGGGTCACAGCAGGGGTCAGAGAGAGAGAGAGAGAGAGAGAGAGAGAGAGAGAGAGAGAGCGAGCGAGACCGACCGTTGGCCAGCGTGTAGATGACGGCGGCGTTGAAGGTGTCGCCGGCGCCCAGCGTGTCCACCAGGGACTCCGGGGGGAAGGACTCGGACCGGACCAGGACCCCGTCCGGACCCAGCGCCGCCGCCCCCGCCTCCGCCCAGGCGCACACCAGGACGGCCCTGAGGGGGGCGACACCGAGCGGCCGAACGCACCGTCAAGATGGGGTGCCGGCTCTGACCTCTGACCCCTGACCCCTGACCCCCACTCACCCCTCCCTCACCCGGCCGTACAGCCCTCTCAGGGCCTCCTCGGCCGTCCCGAAGCCAAAGTGTCGCGCCACGTCCTTACTGACAAACACCTGGGGAGCGGATTGTTAAAAAAATGAACAAATAAATGAAGGAACGATGAGCCAGAGTGGGCGTGGCCTGCGCCGAGGGCCGCACCAGGTCACCGTGAGGAAACAGCTGGTACAGCGGCTCTCGGGTCTTCTCAATCTCCACCGACACGGTGACCCGCTGCTGCTCCGGAGCCAGCGAGCTGTTGAACATCTCCACCTGCTGGATCATCTGCACCTGCTCGGCTGCGTTCCGGCCCTGAGGGACACAGCAGAACCAGGGCTCAGCAGCCACCAGGACTCCACCTAGAGGCCAACACGCTCACAACTGTGTCTGCACATCCACACATTGGGACTGGACTGGTCAGGCTGGTTTAGACCAGGTTGAACCGGGTTAAGTTGGGTTAAAAGGTTTAGACAGAGTTAAAGTTGGTTAGACTCATTCAGATGAGGTCAACTGGGTCAGAGTGGTGTAGACTGGGTTTAACTGATAGACTGGGTCAGACTGGTTGTTCAGTGGTTTAGACTGGGTTGATCTAGACCAAGGTAAACTGGTTCAGACTGGGTTGATCTAGACCATGCTAAACTGGTTTAGACTGGGTTTTGGTTCAGCTGCGGTCGGACCAGTTCACTCTCTCACCTCCCAGTGGATCCACCTGAACTGGCGCAGGTCGACTTTGGAGAAATCCTCCACTGTGACGTCAGGAAGGTTCCTGGGGGACAGGAAGTGAGGTCAAAGTTCATTTCATCACAAATCAACAACCAACAAGCAGGCAGACGGGCAGCAGCAGACACTCAAGAGGAGAGACAGCAGTGTGACCTCACTTCCTGTTTGAATCAAGGTGGGCCTGGCTGCCAAGGGTCCAGCAGCTGCAGCAGGGACCATGAGGAGCTGGTGTGGATCTGGTGGGGGCAGGGAGGTTTTGGACAGGGAGCTCCGCCCCGTCCCCCCCTACAAATCCCTGGACAACTAGTCTGGAGTTTGGGGATGGGATGTGGCTTTGCCAGGGTCAGGGGAAGTGGGGGAAGGGCGGAGGGTTCAAGCTAAGGCAGAAGATCCCGTCCAGAGACAGTTGGACTCACTTCCACACACAGAGCATGGGTTCTGGGTTCTGGGTTCTGGAACCAGGCTCCTTGAAAGAGGCTGGACTCTACTGGTCTCTGGACTCTGCTGGTGCGGGGGACCTGTAGCCCCCCCCCCCACCTCAGATACCATTAGTTCTTCCCTCTGAAGGAGAGGATCGCTTGCCTCCACATTGCAGTGGGGATTAGGTCTGGAATCAGGACCGGACAAGAATCCTGAGTACCGCACCTTCTCAAAGTCTGGTGCTGAAAGGAGCCCCAATAGGAGGACTTGGTAGTTCTACTGGGACACTGGTACGCCCACGTAGGCAGCAACAGTGAGACCTGGAGGGTCTAATTGGCTCCTTCAGACCCAGACCTGCAGCATTCACCAGCAGCCTGGATGAGATGAGGACCAGCACCTCCAAGTCTGAGGCCATGGTTCTGGGCAGGAGGAAGGTGGCTTGCTCCCTCCAGGGTGGAGGGGAGATCCTGCCTCAAGCGGAGGAGAAATCTCGCAGTCTTTTTGCCGAGTAGGTGACCCTCAACCTCTAACCTAACCCTGGACAAGAACCTGAGGCCGAGGTCTGGTTCTGTTCTGGATGCCACCTATACACCCTAACCCTAACCCAGGGCCCAGACTAGAACCAGAGGAGGATCCAGGCCCGCTGGGAGGACCACGTCTCTCAGCTGGCCTTGGAACACCTCAGGATCCTCCTGGTAGAGCTGGAGGAAGAGTCCAGGGAGAGGGAAGACCCTGCAACCCAGCATGGATAATAACTGGCTGCCTGAACTGACACCAACCTACTGACTGGTTAACTGACACAACCATAGGATGAAGCTCACAAACAGACTGGATCTCCACTCACCGTCTAAAGGAACAGCACAATAAAAAAACAGAAAGGATGTCTCACCCACTGGACTAAAATCAGGTTCCAGATCAGCCTAGGTCCAGATTAGTTTGGACCAGTTCAACATTAGTCCAGGATTAGATTAGACCAGGAACAAACTGATTCAGGTCAAGATTAGAAGAGGGTCAGAATGGACCAGGATCAAAGGGCGTGTTCTCATAGCCTCGCCGCGCCTCGCCACGGTTTGATTGTGTTCTCATTGGCCCCCGGATCACGAGACCAAGGGCGGAGTCAACGCGGTAAAGCGGGACAATGTTTTCGACGGCATTATTTCTGTGCGATACACAACAGCGCAGCGATGGAAAAAGTAGAGGTTGTTTCATACCTGCTGCTCGGTCTGTGGTTGCTTTTCTGTTAAAGAAATAACACTTTTCCTCACTGAAGTCACAGTTGATCATTTATGCAGGCAACATTTATAATTTCTTGTTTCGTTTTCTGGGAGAGGTGTAGTTCAACCTTTGTAGTTTCCCCAAAAGTAAACACGAGACAGATACAACGGGAAATAGCATTTATTTAAAAACAAACAAACAGAAAAACAGACAGTAAATACGCCTCCTTATTTGAAATAGCTGCCCTAGCGAGCCAAGGACGACTTTGTTAAATGCCGCGGTGTTCGAGGCTTCCTCGCGGCGAAGAGCCACGTCCTCTCGACGAATCAGTATTTCCTCTCGTCTCAAGACTCCTCGGATTCCCTAGCTTAACGCGCCTCACGCAGAAGCAACTCGATTTGTTCCGAGCGCTTCGCCATTTCCCGCTTGTCTTTTTCGTGAATATGGTTGAACACACTCGCGAACACGGAAGTTCTGTGTCGATGGAGTTGGCGACGATGTCCGCTCCGACAGGGAAAATCGACGAGGACACTGAGCCAATCCAGTGCCCTGCTCGTCGCTACGTCACCACTAAATTCGCCTCGTCTCGCTTGGACCCTGAGCGCTTGAGGTACCAAAACGGCGCCCCCAACCCTACAACCAGTGTGAACGCCCTACAACCGCACCGTGGCGAGGCGAGGCTATGAGAACGCCCCCAAATTAAACCAGGCTAAGATTAAACCAGGATCAGATTAAACCAGGTAAAGATTAGACCAGGATTAGACTAGACCAAGTCAAAATAAGACCAGGTCAAGATTAGACCAGGTCTAGACTAAACAAGGATTATGTGTTTCCTGTGGTCCTTGGCCAACAGTGAGTTAAACAGCAGTCTCAAAACACCTCCTGTGTTCTGGTTCTGATGATGAGTATTGAATATGGACCCCAGACCTCAGACTGTACAGCACCAGCACTCTGGTGGGTTGGCAAACATGATTATTGATTAGATTATTGATGATCTAATCAATAATCAGTAAAGAGGTGTTTTGGGACGCTGCGAGACTCGGCCCAGTCCACCGGTGGTCTTACATGTCGGACAGAACAACGGTTCGTGATCCAGAGGAGGGACAAACCACGCAACACGCGCAGGGGATTTGACCTTTGACCTGCCAGACCACCGCCGAGATGTCGACGCCATGGCGTGAGAAGTCGGCCATGATGAAACTGACAGACAGGAAACAGGAAGTGACAAACTGGCCACAGAAAGGCGGACCACCGGGCGAGCGAAGGGAGGCGGGAACTTGTGACAGGAAGTCCTGAAGGGAAGGAGTTAGTCTCTCACACACACACACACACACACACACACACACACACACACACACCTGGCCACACCTGTTCATGTGCAGGATGGTGCGGCTTCCTGTGTGGATGTTACTGATGACCATCGAGGCTGGAAGGAAGCACTGAGCATGCTCAGAAATCAGCGACACGTCAATGTGGAACTTCTGAAAATCCTCCAAAATAAAACTACAGACAGGAAGTGGAATTATAACCTCTTTCAATAGAAAAAAAGGAAAGAGATAATTAAATAAAGAGATAATGAGACAAGAGCAGATTTACACGCTGAGGGAAGGAGGGAAGAGGGAAGGTGGGAGGAGACAGATGAGGAGGAAGACAGACAGACAGTCAGTCAGTCTGTTTTCTTGATGACCTGAAGACCAGAGTGTGAAGGAAAGAGGAGGATAAAAAAATGGAGCAGCTGACTGACTGATTCACTGTCTGACTGTTTGACTGACTGACTGACTGTCTGATTCACTGTCTGACTGTTTGACTGACTGATTGTCTGAGTAACCTGCTGGGAACTCACTCTGCCACTGGTCCTCCTGCCAGTGATCCCAGGAAGGAGGTTCGAGCACCGAGCAGCGACAGGACGGTGCAGGAGTTGGAGGCGTTTCCTCCTCGCTGCCAGCGCTGAGACACACACCTACACACACACACACACACACACACTTTTTGAGAGTACAGGGTAAACGAGTCCTGTGGTTTATTTAAAATTTTCAGATTTGTTTTTACAACTGTTATGGGTACTTGTGTGAAATTTTGTGCTGTATGTATACTGTTGGAAATAATTGTGTAGTTTCCCAAATTGGGATCAATAAAGTACATCTATCTATCTATTTATTCTTGGCCTGATCTTCTCTTGTTCTCCTTTTTTCCTTTCTTTTTCTTTTTGCATCGTCCCTGTCTAATAAAGAATTATCATAGTTAAATGACGGAGACTTTGCCTTGAGTAAAATAAATTCTGAAACACAACCACAAAATAATAATAATAATAATAATAATAATAATAATAATAATAATAATAATAATGATTCGCCATACGCCGCGGGCCTGAAATTAATAACTGAAAGCTAATGATAATATGCTTTACAGCTGGACTTCCTCTCTTCGGCTCCGGCCTGCTATGGATAGATAGCATTAGCCGGTGTGCTAACCTGCTTATCAACTCTCAGCGCCAGCATTATCCGGCGTGTTAAACTGCTCGTCAGATTACGGCGTTAGCATTAGCCGTCATGCTAACCAACAGTCTGTCGGCAGTCGGCGTTCTTGCAGCGGAAGTCACCGGCTGCGTTAGCATGAGCTAACCTGCTGTCGGTGTCTTCTTCCGGGTATTTCTCCACCACATTGATGATGTCGAGACAAACCAGACCCACACACAGAATCTTCTTCTGCTGCTGCTCCATGCTGGCACACAAATGAACACGCTCACGCACACAGAGACGCACAGTGTGGACTTTGACACGCCAACATTGTTGGTTTATCTCTCCGGTTTAAGCTGCAGGTGATTCCACTTCCGGTCGGAGGAACCGCTGCGAGTTGTTCTTTCGCTGTTTCGTTTTTGTGCTTCTTTTGCTGTCGTTCTGTATCTTTGTCGTCCTACTGAAACTACCGGTGGCGTTTCTGTGACGTCATACTCAGTTCTACCGCAACGTCAGTGCATCGCCTTCACACATTTAAAACCAGTGAGCAATAAACGAGACTGGAAGCAGCGCCACCAAGTGGAAATAATCTGAAATAGAGGGGAAAGACTTTATTCACAAATGATCGAAAATAATGAATGAAGCTTCAGTTTGTTTGTGCTTCAGACTCCTTGTTAGAACTTTTACTACTCACAGCAGTCCAGGTGTCGCTCCACTCCTCGCCGCCTGCAACCAAACCTCCAGTCACTCAATGTGTGGTTTGTTCAAATCAGTCAGCGGACCAATCACACTGACACACTTTCAATGAGTTCAAATCAATTTCCTCCATTAGATGTCAGTGTTTCCTTCAGACCAATGTGATGTCACAAGTGTGTGTGTGTGTGTGTGAGGACTCTGAGATGTGCGATGGACGTTTTCATTTTATTGTCGCAGGTTTTTAATTTAAAAGAGGTGAAGCAGCGACACGATGGAGTCCTCAAGTCTGTGCACGTACAGGTCCAACACACACACACACACACACACACGCCATGGTTAAACCCACAACAAACAGAAGTGTGTGAGTGTGTGCATGTCAACAGCAGCTTCCTTCTGCAGGAACACACACATCCCAAAGATTAGCTGGAGGTGTGTGTGTGTGTGTGTGTGTGGCAGCATTGGGGTGACACACACACCTACTTTGATCACACACACACACACACACACACACACACCTCCTGCCTGTCACAGCCGACCAATCAGATTCCTTCTTATGCAGTGCAGCCGGCTGGCGACAGCTCCAGACTTCCTATTGGTGCAAATGGCAATGGTGGGCGGAGTCTGCAGCCAGGATCCTGGAGGTGTGTGTGTGTGTGTGTGTGTATAAACATTCATCAGTGTGTGTGAGATGAGAGGCAGACAGGAAGTGTGTGTGTGTGTGTGTGTGTGATGGGGCTGACAGGAAGGGTGTGTGTCTTTCATCTGGAGATGCAGGGTTTAGCAGGAGGAAACTGCAAACACTCATTTTTGTGCGTCGCTGCTCTTTGATGTGCGACAACAGAGGCGGCGGCTGAGCTCAGCTCCGTCCCTCAGCCAATAGGAGGCACCGCTCGCAGGTCGGTCCCTCCCATCCCTTCCCTCGGTGGGACGCCTTCAAACGGGAGTGTGTGTGTGTGTGTGTCGTTACCTGGCATCCTGTCACACCTGGGGGGCGGAGCCTCGGCGTGTAAAAGCAGGTAGAGGCGAGTGTTTGATGGTCGGAGCCTCAGTGAGGAGCAGCAGCAGCAGCAGCAGCAGGTGAAGGTGAGACCTCCTCCTCCTCCTCCTCCTCCTCCATGTCAGATATCAGATCATCTTCACAACTGCATGAAAACTGATCACCAGTCAACACCTCAGACTCAGCAAGGATTCAACCAGGACCAATCACAGCTGCTCTGATCAGAGTTGACAAGGTGAGATTTTTATCATCATCAATGTTGTCAGTTTAATCAGTATTACTGTTATTATCATTTATTAGTTTCATCATCATTATTACTATTCATTGGTGAATTTATTTTGATCTTTATGAACAGAGACACGCGTGTAGTTGGAGGAGTAATGACCGTGTTGGAGGAGTGCAGTGGGGTCGCACCTCCAGCAGGTGGCAGCGCAGTGTGAGTCTAGTTTATTCCAGGGGCTACTGGACTCTGATCCACGCTCCAGCCTAGCAAAACAACACCAAACAAGCGCCACCATCAGGCCCAGTGATGCATTAAGTATCCAGCATCCACATAAAAGACTGATGACGTCATTGTCCCAATGTGAATGCATTGTAAGATGCTGGGAGCGCTGTGTCAAAAAAACAACATACTGATACAAATCTTTGTGCATTTGGTTAGTGGTTGTATGGTCATTTAGGACCTTCTCTAGTGGTTGTACGGTCACTCAGAACCTTCCCTCAAGGTTGTATGGTCACTCAGGACCGTCTCTAGTGGTTGTACGGTCATTCAGGACCTTCTCTACAGGTTGTACGGGCATTCAGGACCTTCTCTAGTGGTTGTACAATCATTTAGGACCTTCTCCAGTGGTTGTACGGTCATTTAGGACCTTCTCTAGTGGTTGTACGGTCATTTAGGACCTTCTCCAGTGGTTGTACGGTCATTTAGGACCTTCTCTAGAGGTTGTATGGTCATTTAGGACCTTCTCTAGTGGTTGTATGGTCATTCAGGACCTTCTCTAGTGGTTCTAGCTGCGGATCATGGAGACTCCACCCTGGGGTCCACTCCCAGTGGGGGTGGGGTAGGGTGGGGCCGGTCTCGATCCTCCTGGCTGTGACTCACCACCAGCTGAATGTCCTCAACTTGCTGGAGGCCAACAGGAAGCTCCTCAACGTCTTCAGCTTCTTTGCATGGGAGCTGCTTCCTCAGCTTTGATTGGTTCTGCTGCCGGCTGGAGAGCCACCGCTGCCTGTGACCTCATCAATGATTTTATAAACAATATCAGAATATTGGACAGGCTGAAAAATCTGAGACCCCCTTTAAAATGCAGCGTTAAGGCTTCAGGGATCTGAATCAGGGGGTCCAACCACCAACTACCCACTGCAATGTATGTCTATTATATATGTACATATATTTCTATATATTCAGGAAGCATCAGATGTATTTTTACTATGCTGTGCCATCACCTCTTCAATGCTAGTTCAGATCTTTGCCTTCTCTTCCACTGCTTCCCTGTTCAAGCTGCTGTCGATGCCAACACCTCCTGGAGGTCAATGCAGTGCAGGCTGCCGTGATTGGTCGATGCTGAGCCTCACCTCCTTTGTTGCCGTCTCCACCCCCAGGATGAGCTCCGCCTTCTCGCCGCCACCCTTCCTGCTCTACCCCTCCCCCTCTGGCGTGGAGCCGGTGTACCAGGGGCCTCTGAGGGCCGGGGGTCCGGGGCTGCTGCCCTACCTGGCCCCCTTCCACCCTCACCCCCACCACCACCACGGGGCCTTCAGCGTCTTCGAGTGTCCCTTCGAACCCGCCTTCATCCAGAAGAGGAACGAGCGTGAGCGGCAGCGCGTGCGCTGCGTCAACCAGGGCTATGCCAAGCTGCGGGACCACCTGCCGGGCCGCAGCGCTGCGGACAAGAGGCTGAGCAAGGTGGAGACGCTGCGGGCCGCCATCAGGTACATCAAGTACCTGCAGGGCCTGGTGGCACTAGAGGACCACCACGCTAAAACCAACAGCTCGCCCGGCACGCCGCCACCACCGCCAGGGGACTGCAGCGAGGAGTCTGAGGTCACAGCGTGACGGCTCCGCCCACTCAACTTCCTGTTGGCAACTGCTTCAGAGTCCCCCTCCTCCAGCCCCTGGCGTTGGCTGAGGGAACTGTCCAGCTGTGAGGTTTCTTCAGTGTCAACTCTCAGAGACAGCAGCGCTCGCACCAGGAAAACCACTCAAGTAGTCGCAGCCGCTAAGGATTAGCCACGGAGCAGCCAATCAGGCGCTAGCGTCTTCTCAATCCTGACTGTGACTGGACGGTTTGTTTTAGTGTGTGCTAACAGAAAGCTACCATTAGCATGCCAATATTTAAAAGTACAGGTTGATGGACATGATGGAGTTGGGGCTAGCGGCTAGCATCATCTCCAGCTAATTGGCATCAACTAGATGAATGCTAACTATTGAGGCTAATTCTGAACATGTTATCCAACTTGGTGAAGAATTAGCTTTAGCAATGTGAAGATTAGCTTCTAGGACACACACACACACACACACACACACACACACACACACACACACACACACACACACACACACACACACACACACACACACACACACACACACACACACACACACACACACACACACACACACACACACACACACACACACCTTGAAGTTTTTGTAGAACATCTGAAATTGTGTCATCTGCTGAACTAGCACATATGGCGGCTATGTACACTGTGCTAGCAGTTCGCCATGCTAAACCCATCTAGAGTTGCTCCACTTACTAATGTTAGCAGCAGCAGCAATGACAGAATGGCAACATGTGGCCTGGATATGTGTATTTAACCCAGATTAGCTTAGCCTAGCAGTGACACTGAATGTGAAGCCATTGCGTCCTTTATTGTGTGAAGCTGAGACTCGGCGGCTGGTGAGCTAACACGCAAGTAGCTGAAGGTTTGACATCGTTGTGTTTAAAGTGGTGGAGTGAATGAAGTCACCTTCAGACGGTGTCAAAAGATGAGTGTGCAATCCCTGGGGGTGACCAGCGGGAGGCAGTGTGAGCCCAGCTCCTCAGCTAGCCGCGGCGCTAGGTGTAGCCGCAGGCTCGGTGAGACAGAAGAAGCAGCCGCCAGTCGGTGTGTGTCAACACTCACTGTTGGTTTTAATGTTGTCGTGTCGGCGCTCACAAAAATCCAGGCGGTAGAAAAATAAAATGAGATTTTCTTCCTGCTGAGACCCGGAAACCTTCCGGAAAGAGACGTTAGTGAGCGAGTCACATGACCGGTCACAGTGAATACTCCAGCTGAACATCGCCGACAACAAAACAAAAGATCTGGTGTAATTATTAATTGTTGTTTTGTTTTTGTTTTTCATTCGTCCATTAAAACACTCTGCTGTAAAATCATCTCTGCTATCATCATCATTCACAATACAGCACCACTCAGGAGTCCCAGCCACCAATCAGGCTTCAGTCTCAACCTAAGCTTCACCTCCGTGCCGAGTCATCGCCGACTCCACACCGTTACATCCCTCTGATCAAAGTGCAGCAGGTCTGGCAGCCAATCACAGCACTGTCCAGTGGCGGCCAGGGGGAGGAGCCAAGAGTCACACAAACACAGCATCTCCTCCTCCTCCTCCATCATCTTCATCACACACCTCAATCTTTGGCCTCTATCAGCACAACACTGCTCAGTGGGGGAGGGGGTGCGGTGGGGAGGGGGTTCCTTGTTGGCCCGGGGCCCTCTAGTAGCGGCCGATGCACTGAGGTCAGGTGACAGAATACTGGCAGCCGATTGGTCGGTCAGTCTGGTGAACACAGCAGCTTCCCTGCACCACAGCCAAGGAACAAAAAGGGAAGTTTGGACACAAACACAACGACTGAGGCTGCCTCAGTTCCCAAACGCAGCCAATCAGCTGCTCCGCCCTTCACTTCCTCCTCCTGGTGGTCCTCAGGGCTGCGGCAGCGGCGAGGCAGCCAGGCGGCGGTAGACCATGGTGCGGTGCTGCGGCTGCAGGCAGGGCCCGACGCTGAGCTCCACCTGCTGGCAGCGGCGCAGGAAGCGGCAGCGGTCGCGGGCCAGCTGCTCCCAGGGGCCCCGGCGGTCCTCCAGCCCCTCCTCCTCGTCCCCGCTGGCAAAGAAGAACTCCACCTGCTCGCTGAAACGCACCTGCAGGGGGCAGCAGAGAGGCATCAGGACCAGGCTGTCGCAGTCAAACCCCTCAGTACACTGCAAAGCAAAGCTTCAGACTCGACAATCAATAACTTCATGTTGTTCACATTTCAAATAAAAAAAACAACTCATTGAAATAAATTAAATGTCAATAAAAATCCTACGGCTTCTTTTTTTTATTTGCTTCTGGTTTGAATCTCGACAGGAAGCTTTTCCCACCAGCTGATCACACATTTAAATATCAAACAACAACAACAAAGCAATGAAGTCATAATAATAATAACATCCTGACTGAGCAGCACAGCATTCTGGGAGGTGTAGTCTCACCGCTACAGTAGTGATTGTGTATTGGAGCTCGAGGGCCAAATGGAACGACGCCGCAGGCCAAATGTGGCCCGGGGGCCAGAGGTTCGCAGCTATGCCTGAGGAGGTTTAGCGTGGAGGGGCCAGCAGGGGGCAGCAGAGCGGCGGTGCTGCTGGGCTTTCAGTTTCAGTATGACAGGACTGGAACACGAGCCACATGTCTGGCTCACATGACGGCAGCAGCAGAGACTCCGCCCCCAGTGGTCACTCTCAGTACTGCAGCCAAAAGCCCAGCACTGAGAGACGCGGCTGACGGGCCGACCTTTGACCCTAACATGTGGGTTCACACAGGGTGGAGGTCCCCTAGTGGTGGCTGACGGGCACTGACTCACCTTCTTGGTGCCGGGAGACGGCCTGGGGGCCTGGCTGGGGCCGCTGTCTGGCCTGGTGGTGGGGGCGGGGCCACGGCGGGGGGAGGTGGCAGGCGGTCCTGAGCGGGTCCTGAGCGGGGCCTGGAAGTTGAGGGGGCTGTAGGGGTCGGAGGAGCAGCTGAAGGAGGCCCAGAGGCCGTCGGCCTCCTCGGCCTCGCTGGCCGAGGTTGACTCGTCCCAGGAGTCTGAGGGGGGGGAGGAGGGCAGGGGGAGGGGCGAGGAGGGGGGGGAGGGGGCTCTGGTCGGCGCGGGGCCCGTGTGCAGGGGGGCCGTGAAGTTGCGGGGGTCATAGGGGTCGTGGCTGCGACACAGCGACGCCCACAGAAGCTCCGCCTCCGGGTCGTCCTCGCCGCTGGAGGTGGAGAGGTCGGACGAGCCCTCACTGTCAAAACCATCGTCATCATCATCGTCATCATCATCGTCATCATCATCGTCGTCATCGCTGGACTGGCCCTCTGATTGGCTGCTGCTCTCATCTTCATCATCTTCATCGTCGCTGCAGCGGCAGCCCATGATGAAGGCAATGTTCTTGTTTTGGCACTGGGGGGGCGGAGCCGCACACTCCACCTGCTCCACCTCCACAGGCTCCGCCCCCTCCTCCTCCTCCGCCTGCCTGCTGCTGCTCTGCTCCTCCTCCTGCAGGGGGCGCTCCACCAGGTGGAGGCCACGCGTGTGGCCAAACTCCTCCTCCAGGCTGGAGTAGCCATGGTCCTGGTCTGCCGGAGTGGGCGGGGCCTGCTGAAGCTCACCCACTTCTTCCACCCTCCACCAGGTGGCGCTGCTCTGGGAGGGCGGAGCCAGCAAGAGGCCTCCCGAACCCTTGGTCTCGGCCAGCAGGTGTCGCTGTTTCAAATTCTGGTAGAGCTGCAGCCGCTGGGCGGGCCCGGGTCCGGGACGGTCCCAGGTCCAGGCCCAGTCGGTCCGGGCCACGCCCCCGCGGGCCACGCCCCCCAGGAAGCTGGTCCACAGGGTCTTGCTGCCCTGCGGTGGGTCCTCGCAGCTCCACCACACCTGACTGAGCAGAGTCCTGGCGTGGCCCTCCAGCGCCCCCAGGTCCTGGTCCTGTAGAACCGCCTCCCGTGGCTCACAGCGCAGGTAGCACCGCTGGGGAGCCGCGAGCGCGTCGTCCAGCAGCCGGAAGAAGTCGTGCTCCTCGTTGCTCTGCCGGTTCATCCGGTCAGCCTGGTTCCTCTCGCCGGGCGGGGGCGCGCTGCGGGGCCGCGCCGGGAGAGGGCGCTGCAGTAGGGAGAGCGCGGGCCTGGACACCGCCGACAGCAGGCCCGACCACGGGCTTTCCTGGGCGGCCAGGCCGGGGGAGGAGGCGCCCCTGCCGGCCGCAGAGGAAAGACCGCCGTCCTCGCTCATGGTTCGGAACATTTCCTCAAATTCTTCTTCAACTTGGAACGGACCACAATAAATACTGATGGTGATAATATTGATATTGATAATAAGGACGACCTGAGAAGAGTCTCTGCTGTCGAACAGCTGTTAAAGTGCAAAGCGGCTCCGGACTAGAGCAGCCAGCTGGTTTCTCACCCGGCCAAACTACACAACTACCAAGTGGTTTCTCACCCGGCCAAACTACAAACTACCAAGAGTCTTCTTCCGTCTTTCCTCTTAGCGGCGACTGGGCTCCATTGTTTTCACTCCACGTCCAGCTGGCCGCAGTGGGGGATCCAGGAAACGTCGCCCCGGTTCGTGGCGAGCTGCTGACCGGGATGGACACACTTCTTACGGGCGAACAGCGTCGTGAAGACGGCGGTGGTAGCGGTGGAGGAGCGGCGGCAAGATGTCCTGGAGTCCCGGGGTGAAGCAAAGTACTCGTCCGAAGAATTCAACGAGGCCATGTTGAAGGAAAAAAAGAAGCTTCTGGTGGGAAAAGCGGCGGCGGTGAACCGAGAGGAGGAAGCTAGCTAGCTGGTTAGCCACTTAGCTTAGCACTTAGCCAGGTCGCGGCGCTTTCGAAATCGGAAATAAATCTCGTTTGGAAACGAAATTCTTTTGTGGACTCGGCGGTGCGTCACTGCGGTGGTTCCGAGTGTAATACTGCTCCGGTTTGTCGAGGGTTTCTAGCGCCGCTTTCTTCACCCCTGCCGCCGCTGTGAGTCTGCTTCTTCTTCGCGCTTGGTTCGGTCCTAGATTTCATCAGACAGTTAAGGCACCGCCGACGAGCACCCGCCCCTCGCGCAAAGCGAAGCCTGTCGCCGGGGAGCGTCGCGGTGTTCCGGGAACGCACACGCACGGCGGCTGTTACACAATCGACATGTGCTGCTGCTGGGTTGTAATCCATAGTCCGGCTCTTTACTGGAGGACACGTGTCTGTCTGTTGGATCAATACACTCGGAACTAAACCACACAATCAAGCCAGAGTTACACAAAAACACACACACAGGGAGGGGGGAGCCGAGCTGCCTCCTGTTACACAAAGCAGATAAGCAACAAAACTGACAGACAAGAAGTGAAGATGTGAACTGGAGATCAAAGTCAAAAACCACACTTTAAAGGCCCCTGATGAAATATTTCAACACAATAATGACTAGATTTTTTTTCAACTGATGTTTTAAGATTCTGAAGTTCAGTTTAACTACAACTCTGAAAAAAACAATCTGTCAAGTCTTTTTTTATTACATACATAGAATACTAAAAACTTTTATATATGGATTATTATATAAAATATAATCCATATATAATTATGGATTATAATTATAAATGGATTATATTTTTAATTGTTTTAAATATTTTATAATATATTAAAAATTATAAAATATTACAATATTTTTTAAATATTAAAAATATAAATATTTCTAATATTTATATTTTATAATTATTATAATTGATAATGATTCAATATATAGTCATGAATCAGTAAGAGAGAAAAAGAGAAACAGACATGTTTTCAATAAGTTTCAAGTTTATTTTAGTGCAAATAATACAAAAGCCAGTGGAGGTGAGTGAGGGCTGCTGGTTATTCTGGAGCTGTGAGGGACTCGGGTTCAGTCAGTGCATCCAGAGAAGTTACATTCCGTCCGCCGCACCTTCTCCTCGTGCAATCAGCCGCCACCGCCACACCCGACGCCCCCGCCACCATAAAAACACCGGCGCTGGCTGGACAGGAGGGCGGCGCTCTGACCGTCAGTACAGTTACAGCGCACAAGAGTCAAAAAAAAAAAAAAAAACGCAAGTGAAGTGAAATCAAGGACGCGGCTGCAGCGCCACCTGCAGGACGTTGTCGCACCTGGAAGGAAGCCATAAAAAAAGACGCTCATCCTCCTTATGGAAAAAAAAAACCATCATCCTGCACACCACCGCTACTTCCTGTTAGCAACATCCAGGCTAATTCAGTCTAATTCACACCCGGCTGTCCAACAGGAACACGTTTAAGAAATGAGTCAGCGTGCACCGAGCGTCACTTGGTCCCAACCGTCCAGCAAAGTGCAGCTGAAATCTCAATTTACAGTGTCAACAAAAAGAAAAAGAAAGAAAAATCAAAATCAAAAGCCACGTCCAAAACAGCGGTGGGTGTCTGAAAATGAGTCAACAGTAGGAATCAAAGAAGAAGTGAAGGAAAAGACCCTCCCTTCAAAATAAAAGTCAGTCAGAGAGTCAGTCAGCTGTGCTGGGGTCACCAGTGTAGGAGCTGTTCAGTCATTGGTCGAGTACTTGGTTGGACCTTCTGATGAAAAAAAAAAAACTCACACTGATGTTTGTTATTGCAGGAAGCTGCTCAGTCTGCAAGCTAAACCATCTCCATCTGCAGGAGAGAGGCCTCTTTAGAGGGACAGGCAAGAAAAAGAGGGAAACTTTTTTCAAAGAAAAAAGAAAGATAAAAAAAGGAAAAAAAGGAAGAAAAAAGAAAAATAGGGGGGAAAAACTCAAGAGGGAGGCTTTTACTTTGAAAGAGCTTCCCCTCGGTCTGTGGAGAGTTCAGTGGGCAGGGTCAGAGCCGGCCCCGCCCAGCTGGTGCCAGTCCACCCAGTGCTGTCCTGGCGGCAGCCTGCGGAGGGGGATGAAGGTCTGGCCCAGCAGCAGGGGGTTCTCCCAGAAGGCCCCATCGCCCAGAACCCTCAGGTGGATGACCCGCTGCTGCAGGTCGCCCTGGGGGATCCGCTCGTACACCAGCTGGGGGGGAGAGGAGGAGGAGAGGAGGGTTAGTACACACACTTCCAGTTTCCACCACACACACACGCTGCCTTCAGGTGCTGCCGGGAACGACGGCTTCCAACGCCCCGGACCTGCTGAGGGAGGGAGTCTGACTCTGCCCTCATGTGCTCGACAGGTGGCTAACACTACTTAGCACGTCGCTAACCGCTAACTGCTACGGTGTGAATGTTTAGAGGCTGGCTGACGCTACCTAGCACGTCGCTAACCGCTAATGTTTTGAGGCTGGCTGACGCTACCTAGCATGTCGCTAACTGCTAATGTTTAGAGGCTGGCTGACGTTACCTAGCACATCGCTAACTGCTGCGGCGTGTTTTGAGGGAGTTGCAGAGGCATGATGGGTAGTGGCACTGCTGCTCTGTGCTCCGTGTCAGTGGAGTCTCAGGACCAACACGCTGTTCCTCTTCAGGAAGTCGCCGCCCAAATTTATTGCACAGAAATAAAAAAACAAACGTGAGGCAACTTTGCATCAGGTCCAGTCAATCAATCACTAAAATCCCTCAACTCAATTGTGTCCTGCTAAATAAATGTCCAACATTTCCTATATAAACATATATATTTCATCTTGTTCTTTTTTTTGGAAAAAAAAGGGACCCACTTTTGGGTCAGGACCCACCAGTTGAGAAACGCTGCTCTATGGCACCACATAATGCAGACACCTAAAAGTGCCTCTCTCCGCCTGCTGCTGATTGGTCGACTGCAGTGCAATGAAATGACCAGGAGCGGCGGCCATGATGGATCGCGGCGGCCATGTTGGATGCTGACGGTGTCGTTTCCCAGCAGCACCGTGAAGGCAGCGCGGCACAGGAAGTGAGGCGGCGACCTGCGCCGCTGCATTCCACTGACCGAGCTTTAATCTGTTGGATCTTTGTGTTCTATTGTGATTACTGGGACTGAACCAGCGAACGAAAACCAGTTCACCATCCAGCACAGAAGTCAATGCAACTGGTACTGCACAAGGGAACAATGTCCCATTGTTTCTTTAATGTCTATGATGATGATGATGATGATGATGATGATGATGTTACCATCTGGTTGTAGGTGGGGTTGCAGGTGCGGCGGGCCGCCCTAGTCTTCCTCTTGCTGGTCTTCTGGGGGTCCGGCAGCAGGTAGAGCTTGACGTAGGGGTCCGGGTCTGAGCCGTCCTGCAGGGGCTGCTGCAGGAGGACCGAGAGGGTGGGGGGGTGGGGGGTTCAGTAGGTGAGGGTGCACACACACACACACACACACACACACACACACACACACTCACCAGGCCTCGGATGTGCATGACCATGATGAAGAGTTTGTCGTTCTTGTAGGAGATGGACAGCTTGACCTCCCCTCGCTCTGCTCCTGGAGCTGGAGACCAGCTCACCTCTGCACACACACACACACCCTCAGTCAGTGTGTGTGTGTGTGTGTGTGTGTGTGTGTGTGTGTGTGTGTGTGTGTGAGTGTGTGAGTGTGTGAGTGTGTGTGTGCCGACCTGCCGTCTTGCTGCTGCTGCTCCCTGGCGTCTCGTCTCGAGGCAGCGGGTGGAAGAAGGTGTAGACCAGGTCCGACTGCAACCAATCAGGAGCTGCGTTAGTGACTCTTGATGATGGTTATTGTTTCACCACAGCTGTGTGTGTGTGTGTGTGTGTGTGTGTGGTGTGTGACAACGTGACAGGACATCAGGAAGTAAAACAAAAACAAAAAAACAAGAATTGGTGAAAAACAGAGTGTAATTCAACCTCCTGGCAGAAAGCGGGAAACAGAGTGCATTTCATTGCAATGCAGGAGTGTCAAACGTGCCGGCAGCCAGCAGGCTCCATAGGAAACTAGTGCAATGAGGCTAAGCTAATTAGCTGCTAGCTCAATTAGCCTTGAGGCTCACAGAGAGCAGCGGCAGCAGGTCCCCACTGGTCGCCCATATCAGTTACTGTGTGTGTGTGTGTGTGTGTGTGTGTGTGTGTGTGTGTGTGTGATACGCTTCACTTCTCAGAACACTGAGCTCAGTGAAACTAAAAGTGGAAGCAGAAGTGAGACATTAAAACAGGTGGGTCCCCCCCACACACACACACAAACACACCACCAACAACAACAACAACAGTGTTGTGTGTCCTCGTCAGCAGCGACACACAATCCTGCACCTTATGTAACACTGCTGGTCTGTGTGTGTGTGTGTGTGTGTGTGTGTGTGTGTGTGTGTGTGTGTGCAGCAGGTGGCCGCTGTCCCAGAAGGGGGGTGAGTGGGCGGAGCCTGGCTATTAACAGCACCTGTGCGACCTCGGGGGCGGCGTGGATCAGGTGCCACACGTAGCCGTTGAGTTCGTCCCGCCTCCTGTCAGCCGTGGCCTCAGCACGGGACCGCCGGCCAATCAGGAAGCGGCTGGGGAAGCTGGGAGAGAGAGAGAGAGAGAGAGTGTGTGTATTTCAGTGTGTGTGTGTGTGTCTCAGTGTGTGTGTGTGTGTGTGTGTACCTGGGCAGGGTGGAGGAGGGGAACAGCAGCCTCAGTTTGCTGTGCAGCTCCTGGAACTCCTCGAAGGTCCTCTGCACCAACTGCGCCTCCTGCAGGCCGTCCCGCTCCACCTTCACCACGAAGGACTGCAGGCACACACAGGTGAGACCAGGTGAGTCCAGGGACTGCGGTACTGGCCGGGTCACGTGACCTCCGGCAGCCACTCACGTAGCCCTTGGCGGCGGCCCGGATGTGCTTGCAGACGTAGAGGCTGCGGATGGCGCCGTCGCTGCGGGCCGTGTGCACCCGCGGGGCGAAGGACAGCGCCGCCCTGTCGTCGGCGCCGGTGAACTTCATCTGGGCCAAGTTGTGGATGAAGAAGTTGAGCTTGGTGGCCACGCTGCCCAGACTGGACTCGATCAGCCTGGCCCAGGAGTCAGGGTCAGGGGTCAGGGGTCAGAGGTCAGCACTCACCGGCTCTCTCTCTGTGTGTGTGTGGCTGTGTCTCAATTCACGGTCTGCATCCTTGGAAGGAAGCGTCCTCCGCCTGAAGGAAGCGTCCTCCCAAGGACCCGGCCCAGGAAGACCGACCCAAACCCCGCCTACCCAGTAACCACGCGGGACGGTCTAGCCTTCACGTCGTTCCCTCCTGCTGGCCAACCCCGGAAGTGACGTTTTCATAGCATCAAGCTAACCACTGGTTCGCCATCTAATGATGGCGTTGGATGTTCAAATAAGTAAAAACCCGACGTTAAAAACTGAATATTTGATGTGAAATTTCAATATTTAAATTTATACGTCGTGTCTTTGCCAGTAGATGGCGCTAATTTCAGCTGACTTCCCAGGATCCCAGGATGCTTTGCAGCAGCACGCAAAGCATCCTGGGATACAGAAGGAGGTAAAGGATAGTAGCGGTGTAGCCTTGGCTAACAGTAGGGGGCATTTGGAGCATCTTTCTGACTATTGGGAATTGGTAGGATCCTTCACGCAGTGCGATGACGCAACTTCCTTTCAAATGCAGCCTTCCAAGGATGCAGAGCCTGAATTGAGACACAGCCTCTGTGTGTGTGTGTGTGTGTACCTGGTGAAGTACATGGTGGCGTCGGACTCAGACTCGTGAGGCCTCAGAGCGTCGTAGACGTACTTCAGGTCGTCCACGTCCGAGAGCTCCGGGATCCCACAGGACAGCATCTACACACACACACTGAGCCACCCAGCTGCCTGTGTGTGTGTGTGTGTGTGTGTGTGTGTGTGTGTGTGTGTGTGTGTGTGTGTGTGTGTGTGCACCCACCAGGCCCAGCAGGTTGAGGAAGAGGTGTGTGTGCTTCCTCAGCAGGTTGTAGGCCTCGCAGCAGAGGTCCACGAAGTCGTGGAAGCGGCTGGAGGTTTTGTCGCCGCCGTTGATAACGTAGGCCATGTCGGAGGTGAAGACGAAGGGGGCGCGGTCTCTGCAGGGGGCGGGTGGGGTGGGTAGGGGGGGGTCACATGATGATGATGATGACGATGCCTTTATCGCCATTGCAACACGTAAACGACAATAAAGGCATCATCATCACACCGCTGCCAGCAGCCCAGTAGCAGCAGGAGGAGGAGGAGGAGCCACCCAGCCACCCACCTGCGGATGTTGCCAAACATCTGGGCGTGGCCCAGGAAGCGGCCAAAGTCGATGTGGAACATGTGGCCGCTGCTTTTCATCATGATGTTGTCGTTGTGGCGGTCGCAGATCCCCAGCACGTAGGTGGCAACACAGCAGCCTGCACACGAGTAGATGAAGTTCTCCACCGCCTGCACACACACACACACACACACACACACACACACACACGTATGTTATTAACCTGATGACTATGGCTGCTGTCATCACCATCATGATTATTTTTCTAATGTTCAGAGACAGGAGGACAGCTGAGAAGTCCTGAGGTGAAAGAAGAGATTTTGTATGAACATGATGTTTAAGTTCTGATTTGGATGAAACATTTCCTAAATGTCAGCAATGTCATGATTGTAAGTTCATGACAAACCTCGGACAAAAAAAATAAAATAGAAAAAAAAGAAAAGAAAAAGAAAACAAACACAAGCAGAGCGCTTTGCAAACTCCCTGTTTGACTTTTTCTTGGTTTTCTTTTTGGTGGCTAGACTGAGATGCAGAGGCAGCAAACCCAGGTGTGTGTGCAGGTGTGTGCGGTGTGTGCAGGTGTGTGCAGATGTGTGTGGATTGTGCAGGTTTGTGCAAGTGTGTGTGTCCTGACGAGTGTGTGCACCTTGTCGTACTGCTCCTCGGCAGGGTTGTGTTTCTGCAGCCAGTCGGCCAGTGGGCGGTCCTTGAAGGAGCCGGTGACTCCGTGCTCCACCTGGATCTTCCTCAGCGTCTCCGCCTGCGGGATCAGCTCCACCATACCTGGCCAGCAGGGGGAGCCGCCGGTCAGCAGGACAGTCGGTGTTCACAGATTCAGAACAGACGACGTGGTTGTGCATTACCAGGTTTAAATAAAGCACAAAAAGATTTGAAAGAAGCGGTGAGTGCAGATTGTTTGTGTGTGTGTGTGTGTGTGTGTGTGTGTGTGTGTGTGTGTGTGTGTGTGTGTGTGTGTGTGTGTGTGTGTGTGTGTGTTTGCGGGTCACCTCGGCCCGGGCCGGTGGAGCAGCACCTGAACAGAACCATCCTCATGTCCAGACCCTCCTGGATCCAGATCTTGTTCATGATGCGAATCATCTGCAGGGTCAACATGTCCTGCCGCAGGTCGTCCCCAGACTGACACACACACACACACACACACACACCATGGAATGAGGTCCAGAAGGTGTAAATGTCTTATTTTTCTTTTCCTTACTGGATAATATACTATACTATACACTATATAATATACTATACACTATATACTATACTATACACTATATAATATACTATACACTATATACTATAATATACTATACACTATATAATATACTATACTATACACTAATATACAATACACTATAAAATATAATATACTATACTATACACTATATAATATAATATACTATACACTATATAATATACTATACTATACACTATATAATATACTATACACTATATAATATAACATACTATACACTATATAAGATTCATATTTAAGGTGTATTTATATTGTATTTTGTTTCTTTTTAATTCAGATACTCGTGCTTCTCTTTGCACTGTATTGTTGCTGTTATGATGCAGATTTCTATTCTCATGTATTCTAACAACTGAACACCAGACTGGCAATATGGTGCGCTTCTCCCCAGTGGCCAGTCCAGGTACTGCAGCCCAAAAAAACCCCATAAGGCCCATAAAGCCTTTGATTGATGGATAAAGTGTGTTCCAGGTGCATGATGGGAAGTGCCACTACTGCTGCATGCTGTGTGTGTGTGTGTGTGTGTGTGTGTGCAGGCTCACCTTGAAGATGACGTTGACGTTGTCCCCCAGGGGGTCCAGGTTGTGGAAGGACAGTTTGAGAGGGACGGCGTTGGAGTTGAAGAAGGAACACAACTACACAACACACACACACACACACACACACACAGACTGGCTTTAGCCTCGCTGAGCAGCACTGTGTGTGTGTGTGTGTGTGTGTGTGTGTGTGTGTGTACCTGTGTGTTGAGTCCTCGGACCAGCAGTGCAGGGTTGAGAGGAAGCCTGCAGCTGCTGTTGACACTGAAGAACTGCTGCATCTCCTCCAGAGCCTCCCTGAGGACCACCTGGAGGACATACACACACACACACACACACACACACACACACACACACACACACACACACACACACACACACACACACACACACATTAGGGCCCCTACACATTGCTGCGTCCAATAGGAGAGGCTGCAGCATTTAGAACCAGAGCTTCCTGGCCCCACCCACCTGTCTGCTGGAGGGCGTGGCCTCTCGCACCTTGAGCGCCACCTTGCTCAGGATGGACACCAGCCAGCACTGACGCTCAAACTCCTCACGCAGCCCTCGACCAGCGCAGCACAGCAGAGCCGCCAGCAGGTGCTGATATCGAGCACTGAACTGACTGTCCAGCAGGTTGTCCTTCAGCAGCCTGAGGAGGAGGTGGGGGGAGGAGGAGGAGGAGGTGGGGGGGGGGCAAGAAGAGGAGCAGGAGTAGGAGGAAGAGGAGTTGGAATTAAGTTGGTGTGTGTGTGTGTGTGTGTGTGTGTGTGTGTGTGTGTGTGTGTGTTTGAGAGAGGTGGTGACATCACGGGTCAGCTGACCAGAAGAGGAAGTGAGCGATGCGGACGTCGGCCACTGCTCTCCTCAGCAGGAAGCGAACCAGCGAGCTGTCCAGGTAGCACTCGTACTTCAGAGCCTGCAGAGACAGAGAGCAGTTTAGCTTAGCACACTAGTGTGATTAGCCAGACTGTGGGAGCCAGGAGGTTCCGCCCCCAGGTTGACTGACAGACGCCAACAGTGAAGCTGTGGCTGAAGAGATGAAGTGCAGTGTGAGCGCTGTCCTGCAGGGGGCACTGCACACAGGAAGGAGCTCCCACCTGCACCAGCTGAGGCAGGAAGTCCAGCAGCTCCGGGTCCGACATGGAGTCCATCCACTGGACTGCCGTCCTCCTCAGCTCCTGGTCCGGGAACCTGGAGGACGAACAGACAGACTGGGTGAGCAGCCCGGGAGTGGGGGTGTGGTGGGGGTGTGGTGGGGGGGGTCTAGGAGGGGGTCTAGGAGGGGTCTCACGAGGAGTGCAGCAGGCCCAGGGCGTCCAGGTGACCCAGACACGCCCACTGCCTCAGCAGGGCGTAGATGTCTGGCAGGCAGGACCACTGCCAGCAGGGAGCGCTGGCCAGCACCAGGGGCAGCGCTGCACTCTGGGCCTGGCAGAAGGCCCTCTTCTCCCACAGCAGGCGGCGGTCCTCCACCGTCAGCCTGGACACACACACACACAGCCAGGATGAGTGTGTGTGTGTGTGTGTGTGTGTGTGTGTGAGACAGGCAGTCTGACCAGAAGACGGCCTTCTTGTGCAGGACGTCCTGCAGCTGGATCTGGCTGATGGCGTCCAGCCTGGAGAAGTCATACTGGGGGCAGAAGTCAGCGGGAGGAGGAGTGCTGAAGACCACCTCTGAGAAGGAGGAGGAGGAGGGGGGGAAGTCCACCTGGGAGAGAGCAACCAGGAGGTCAGGAGGTCACCCGGCGGTCTGTGTGGCTGTGTCTCAATTCAGGGTCTGCATCCTTGGAAGGAAGCGTCCTCCGTCTGAAGGAAGCGTCCTCCAAGGACCCGGCCCAGGAGGACCGACCCAAACCCCGCCTCCCCGGTAACCACACGGGACGGTCTAGCCTTCACCACCGTTCCCTCCTGCTGGCCAACCCCGGAAGTGACGTTTTCATAGCATCAAGCTAGCCATTGGTTCGCCATCTAACGATGGCGTTGGATGTTCAAATAAGTAAAAACCCGACGTTAAAAACTAAATATTTGATGTGAAATTTCAATACTTAAATTTATACGTCGTGTCTTTGCCAGTAGATGGCGCTAATTTCAGCTGACTTCCCAGGATCCCAGGATGCTTTGCGTGCTGCTGCAAAGCATCCTGGGATACAGAAGGAGGTGAAGGATAGTAGCGGTGTAGCCTTGGCTAAGAGTAGGGCGCATTTGGAGCGTCTTTCTGACTATTGGGAATTGGGACAAACCTTCACGCAGTGCGATGACGCAACTTCCTTCCAAATGCAGCCTTCCAAGGATGCAGAGCCTGAATTGAGACACAGCCTCTGTCTGTGTGTCTGTGTGACTGTGTGTGTGTAAGCCCCGCCCACCTGCAGAATGACGCTGTCTGGCTGGCTGAAGTTGGGCGAGCTGCTCCGGGCGTTTCCACTCCTGCCAGGAGCTGGAGGCCACAGACCCAGCAGCTTCCTGCCACAGGTCAGGACGCTGGAGACACACACACACACACACGAGCTAAGCCTTAGCCTGTGAGCAGGTGCAGGTGCAGGTCATGTGACGTGCGGTGCCGCAGTGCCGACTGACTGTCTGAAGTTGAAGAGCGGCATGGTGACCCAGCCCAGCGGCTCGGCCGGCCGGCGCTGCTTGCCCTTCTCCTCGGCTCCACCGGGGGGCGGCAGAGGGCTGGCGTAGAGGCTGACGCTCAGCTGGGACTCCCTGGGCAGCTGGTTCACCTGCACCGGGAAACACACCCTGCACACACACACACACACACACACACACACACACACACACACACACACACACACACACACACACACACACGGCTCTGGTGGGCGGAGCTCGGTCACATGACCTGGGGGGCGTGCCCGGCCGCTCACCTCTGGTCCCACACCACCAGATGGAAGAGGTACTTGCTGACTGGCTGCCTGCTGGTGTGCTGCGGGGCGCAGAGCTCCGCCCCCCCGTGAGTCAGCGAGCAGGACAGGAAGAAGCCCTCGTAGCTGGCCAATCAGATCGCAGCACGGAGAGAGAGAGGGAGGGAGAGCGAGAGAGAGAGAGGGGACGATCAAATCAGCATCCAGTTACCATGGTAACCAGCTCACACACACACACAGACAGACACACACATGGTGTGTGAGGCTGGCAGCTGTCAGTCGGCCACTCAGGAGGTCAAAGGTCAACTCTGGTTCCCTGGCAGTCAGCCTTTTGTGGCAGCAGAGAGAGAGAGAGAGAGTGTGTGTGTGTGTGTGTGTGTCTCAGTGTGTGTGAGTGTGTGTGTGTGCTCCCTGGCCTACCTGGCGGCCCAGGTGATGGGGACGCGGTGGGCGGCGTACACGTTGAAGGACAGCACAGTGCTCGCTAGCCCCGCCTCCTGGCGCAGCGCCGTGCAGCTGCGGTCCGGCGCCGCCGTGTGGTGGAAGTTGGCATTGAAGGTGCAGCAGTAGAGGTGGACCAGGTCCAGGACCGCCTCCGTCAGCTTCTCCACCACCGCCTCTGTGTGTGTGTGGATGGGGTGGGGGGAGGGGGGTGCAGTTAGCCCAGCAGCTCCTCGTCCAATCAGCAGCGGCGGTGGTCTGAGGGGGGGGGGTCACCTACCTCTGTTCTCTCTGAGCACCAGCACTGATGCATCCTGGGAGAGCAGAGTGGACAGACAGTGCTGTTAGAAGGCCTTGCGGGCAGACTGGCCCCTCCCCCTCACCCCCCTCACCCCGCCCTCACCTTGGCGACCCGGGGCTGCAGCCGACAGGGGCATGCTGGGAGCTGGCTGAGCGCCGCCGTCACCTCGGGGGTCTCCATGGAGGCCAGCGAGCTGCACAGGGCCTTGACCGACTGCACCAG
This sequence comes from Thamnaconus septentrionalis, assembly GCA_009823395.1. Classification (NCBI taxonomy): domain Eukaryota; kingdom Metazoa; phylum Chordata; class Actinopteri; order Tetraodontiformes; family Monacanthidae; genus Thamnaconus; species Thamnaconus septentrionalis. The sequence continues at coordinate 12,305,469 of CM020506.1, forward strand.
CCGCTCCACGTGCAGCGGCAGCTCCGCCTGAAGCTGGGGGAGAGAGAGAGAGAGAGAGAGAGAGAGACAGGTGGGTGGGAGGGGCCTGGCCAGCAGCGAGGGGGGAGGAGTCTCAGTCGGTCTCACCTCCGACAACAGGAAGGATTCGGCCTCGTTGTGGAAGGTGTCCAGCAGGAGGGTCAGCGCCTCCCTGAGGGGGCGGGCGCGCACACACACACACACACACACACACACACACACACAAACAGGAACAGAGGGAAAAATCAGACATCCTGCCTGCATCACACCGACATCACCAGAGTCCGCCCCCCACGGCCCCAGCTCGGCCCCACCCCCGAACCCCCCCTCCCAACCCCTCGCTGAGGTTGGCCCCGCCCCCTCACCTGGTGACCGTCTGTTTGATTGGCCGCTCCTGCAGCAGGATGGAGTGGTTCATGGTGGACGGCGTCTCATCGTCGCTTTCCTGTTGTTCACACACACACACACACACACACACACACACACACACACACACACACACACACACACACGTCAACAAAACTACAACAACAACAACAACACCAAAAATTTGGACTGTCTGTCTGTCTGTCTGTCTGTGTGTGTGTGTGTGTGTGTGTGTGTGTTCGCACCGTGCGGGCCAGCTCGCCGCTGACCTCTGACCTCCTGGTGAGGGAGAGTCGCACGTCCCAGTCGAACTTCAGACACTGCTGGACGAACTCCAGGGCAGCCAGGGTCTGAGAGCTGGGAGGGGGTGGGGGGGTGGACAGGGGGAGGAGAGGAAGGGGGGGGAGACGTCGCTCATTGTTCCACCTCAGGAAGCCCAGGCCACAGCTGCAGCTTATCACACACACACACACACACACACACACACACACACACACACACACACACACACACAGAGCAGCTGCAGGCCTAATGATAATGTATGAGTCCCTGGAGAGAAGAGAATGTGTGTGTGTATGTGTGTTACATAAGCCAGTTTCACGCAGCAGCCACGTCCTCACTCCTGGCCACTCACTGCTAGCGTGTTAGCAGCTAAAGACAACGACAACAAACACCAGCACTCACACCAGCTGCAGCTCCAGACCTATAGGACGTGACGTACGGGGTCACGTGACCCCGGGGGAGGGGGGGCTCAGAGGCTCTCACTTGCTGAGGAACTCTTCCTGTCCGCAGATCTTGAGCAGGAAGTGGTCCACGTCCATGTGGTCCAGGTCGTCCTGGGCGTAGCAGAGGGTCTGGTAGATCAGCAGGTCCACGGTGGAGGAGCCTGGACACACACACACACACACACACACACACACACACACACACACACACACACACACACGTTTGTTGATGTCCTCCAGGCCCCGCCCCCCTGACTCTCAGTGGCCCCGCCCACTCACCGTCGCAGGTGAAGGTCAGCGGCTCCCTGAAGTGCTCACTGACCACCGTGACCCTGACGTTGACCCCCAGGGCCTGGTGCAGCTCCTCCTGGCCCACAGAGGGCGACCACACCAGGCCGGCGTTGCTGGAGCGGTCAGCGTGCGGGAAGGCCCGACGCAGACTGCAGGGACAGACGGAGGGACGGACGCTCGGACTCAGGATGCATGGACAGGGCTAACGCTAGCTGGGGCTAGCAGTGTGTGTGTGTGTGTGTGTGTGTGTGTGTGTGTGTGTGGGACACTCACACGTCCAGCATGTGGCAGAAGGCGGCCACCTCCTCGTCTCTCTCCTCCGACACCTGGAACAGCTCGTAGCCGAAGCCGTTGGGGCGGGACGCCAGCGACACCTGTCAATCACACACAGTGGCCAATCACAGCAGTGCTTGACACTTCACACACACACCCCGATGTGTGCTAACCTGAGCCAACCAGGTGGACTCAGGTGTGCTCAGGAAGTAAGAGCAGCGGGGTTAGCATAGCATCGCATTGCACCGCTACTGGCTGAGGCCCCGCCCCCCCGCCACCTCTTACCGGGTCAGCTGACACTCGGCGCTGGTTCTTGTTGCTCTTGGGCACCGGGACGTAGGTCCTGGGCGGGACCTGAGGGGGGAGGGTCTTGCTCCGAGCGACGGGCTTCCCTGATTGGTCTGCTCGACCCTGGCGCCCCCCATTGAGCTGGGCCAGGGATTGGTTGATGGTTTCATAGTTGAGCTCGGCCCCGCCCACCTTGGGGAGGTCCAGGTCCGGCAGGAACAGGTTGATGTCCCGGCTGGGGGGCGGAGCCAGCGCTGATCCCCGGGGGGGCAGGAAGGGGTTCTCTGGCCCCGCCCCAGAGGGGGGGAGGGGGTTCCTTGGGGGGAGGGCGGGGGGGACGTCGTCGGGGAAGAGGGCGGAGCCTTTAGACAGGAAGTCAGAGCTGAAGTGTGAGTCCTGACTGTCCAGGATGTAGGGCGGGTCCTTGCTGTGGGGGAGCGGGGCCGTGGCCGGGGCGGGGCTGGCCTGGGCGGGAGCGAGGGTGGGGCCAGGTGGAGGGAGGGGTCCGAGCCAGACAGGCCCCTAAGCAGGGGGTCCCCAGGGGGGCCGGGGGCCGGTCTGGGCCGCTGGACCGAGAGGTTGGGGGACTTGGAGCGGGAGGGGGCGTGGCCAGCCCCGGCTCCGCCCCCAGCCCCGCCCCCTCCTCTGTCCTGCTTGATCCTGGAGAGGGCGTCGTACTCCATCTGCAGGGCCTCGGCCAGGACCAGCTCCTTCTGGCTCAGGCCCAGAGACTCCAGGCAGCCCCAGCCCGGCTCGCCAGCCTCCTTCTGGGTCTGAGCCGCTGACATGACGCCACCAGCAGGGGGCAGCACCACAGGAGACCAGCAGAGGAGGGCTGCTCTACAGGAAGTGGTGTGAAGACATGGAGCTGCAGGGGGGGGGCGGGGACAGAAGAAGAGAGAGAGTTGTTTTAAACACCACGCAGGCAGCTAGTTTGCTAACTAGCTAGTTAGCTGACATGATGCTAATCATGCAAGCAGCATTAACCAGCCACTAGTTTTCAGGGTGCAGTCAGTGGTGAAGCTAACGACAGCCTGGTGTCGGCGCATGACCTCAACAGGAAGTGGATTTGGGAGGCGGGACTATGAGGACAGGCAAAGCCCACTTCTGACCAACACAGCCTTTAACAGCAGTGTCTGCACTGGGTTTGGACCCGACCATAAAGGAAGTGTCCTGTTCCTCAGTCACCTCCTGGGCTCAGAGGTCTGCTAGTGAGACACCTAGTGGCCTGGAGTGGGACGTTCACACAACCCAGCCACACACACACACACACATCAAGGGGGGTGAGGACCCCCCCACACACCCTTCTGTCACATACGCACCATCCATTGCCGACCCCCTGCCAACACACACACACACACACACACACACACACACACACACACAGTAAAGCCTTTATCCAGAGGGGGGAGGAGACAACAAAGAGCTCAAATTGTCTGACATCCCCAGTGTGTGTGTGTGTGTGTGTGTGTGTGTGTGTTGACAAAAGAGCCACCCTGCTCCGGTTGTGACAGACAATCAGAACTGGTGACACAACATCACCACCCAGAGGAGGACCCGCACCACCAGCAGCAGTAGTCAGCAGGGGGCGCCACTGAGTCAGTGAACCCTGGATAGGTGGGCCTCACAGGGGGGCAAACAAACAAAACCACAGGGGCCCTTGACTCACGAGCACTCAGCTCACAGCTGATTGGACCCCCCCCCCACTTGCTAACTGGCTAACTAGCCAGAGCAGCAGCGGGAGGCGGTGACACAACATGAAAGAGTCACAGTTGCAGTGAAATATCGCCATCGTACCACGTGATCATGATGCGAGCAGCGAGACAAGCACGGCCGTCCACCTGCCGAGAGCGCGCGCTGAGACAGGTGCACATGACGTCATCGGCAAGACAGGTGAACTGCGTGAGCGTCAACAGCGCCTCGCTGTGCTGATTGGGAGCTGATGTGCGGTGTTTGCGGAGTGTCGGACATCCGCAAGCTGACGGGCTTGACGGCCGCGGACGGTAACGTGGCGTCGTCCGCACCGGAAGAGACGTAGCTTTGCGCTCATGTGTGACAACAGCCGCGTGAAGACAAAGTTTCCGACTGACTCTCACTGCAGGTGTGTTGGTTTTCTCCCCGCTCAGAGCCGCGGAGGGCGGTGGCAGTCGGTGAAGACCCCCACTGAAGGTTACCTGAAATCCGCGCAGCGAGTGGCGGGTAGACGAATCACCACGGAGCCGAACCCGAGGGCAAGCCGGAGCTCCCCGAGCCGAGCCGAGCCAAGCCGAGTCCTCCACCGTCTCCGAGCGGCGGTCAAACTCGCGGTTCGACTCCGGTCGGCAGGTGTTCGGCGGGGCTCCCAGTTGGTTTCGGCTCAGCTCGGAGGGAAAGTGCGCCAGAACCACCGGAACACTTCCGAACTGAGAGCTAGCGGCTGTAGCTAACGGCAGCTAGCGGGCGGCGGTCCTACCTGGCTCCGAGTCTCGGCTCTCGGTCCTAGGGGCGGCCGACGGTTGCCATGTTACAGCGCTTCACTTTCAGCCACCAAATCACATCGACCCGCTCCTCGCTCAGTACCGAGCCGGCCAGTCCGGATCCAAACACGGCAGGAGCGGCGTCCGGCGGCTCGTCGAGCGGCTTCTCCCCACGAACTTCCGGCGGTGGCAGTGGACCTCCAGCCCGCGCTGACAGGCTCCGTGTGCGGGAGGAACAAAGCCGAGGCTGCGGCCGCTTGACAGCCCAGTCCCAGCCCACCTCAGGCGGCTTCGCGTTAGCTTCTCCCCGGCAGCTGCCGGCCGCTCCGAGGCGCTGGCGTCAAGACGGGTAGTCAAGCCCAACTACTTCCGCTCAGCTTTTGACAATAAAAGAGGCCGAGTAGCGGCACCGACGGAACAAATAAAGTCAGACTGTGGAGAACAAGGCTGCAGGGTCGAACTTTTAACTTTAAGTTTCATTAATATGACATTTGAAATACAATTCAGTCTCCAATTGCCAGACTACATGGAATAATAATGCATTTCATCATTGTTATTTTATTTTCAAGCGCTTCGAGGCGCCATTGGTTGTGATTTAGCACTTTACAAATACAAGATGATTGATTTGACATCAAAGCCAGTATGGTCACGAACACGACAGCACTGCAGATTAATTCACTGTTCCTGGAACTCTGGTCATTATTCAATACAATACATGACAAGAATGTAGTTCCGGTAAGACCGTGATTTTGTGAGTTAGCAGGAGGTGGAACAGCGACATCTAGTGGATTTAAGTTTCTTAAAACTTGCTAACAGACCACCGTGCCAGTGATGAATGGAGCTCCTGTCAAGACTCTGAGCAGTGAACACCCGCCGGGTCCAGTTTTGTTTTCCACTTGGTTCTGCTTCAGAAGTGAAACTGAGAATTCAAATGTAAGACAGAAGCAAAACAGAGAAGAAGTGAGGAAGTGCGGTCAGCTTGCCTTGCTTTTTTCTTCCAAGCCGACGACCTCAGAGTCCTGATCACATGTCAAGGCTTCACTTGTTGTGACATCAAATCATCGTGTGACTCACAGACTCGTTCATTATTAACTCCACAACGCGTCCAATACATTTTAGAACTTCATGGAAGGTCTGTTTACGCTCTGCAGCAGCTATAAAAACCACCTGCCGTCACTGTAAACACTGCAGCACTGTACAGTGACACAAACCACCAGCAGGTGAAAACTCTGAGCAACTTTATTCAGGCACAGTTTCTGTCCTCAGCCACAGAAAGACATTCATTTTCAAACATTCTTCTTAAAAAAAAACAGGAAAATTCCAGTGTGACGGCTGAATAAATAACAGCTTTTACTATTATTATTATTATTATTATTATTATTATTATTATTCATAAGAATAAAAACTTTTGATAAGTTTAACATTTAATGTGAAATATATTTTTATTAAATTAGAATATTAAAATTGGTTTTATTTTTATATCACATACACCAGGATTTAAAAGTGTTTATATTATATATATATTTTACATGAAATTTGACTTTAGAAAGTAGTTTGACCTTAAGTGACCTCTAAGTGATTTCAGGTGACCTGTGCATCATTTCTGGTTAAAAAAATATCAATATCTAAGTCTTTTCCTCCGTGAGCCTTCCTGACCTCTGACCTTCTCAGATGCTTGGATGTGAACTCATCCACTTTCCTCCAATCAGCTGGCAGGACGCAGCAGAACCCAGAAGTCTGTCAAAGTTCTGATGCTCTCCACTTCCACCACCAAGAGTCTCCGTCAACTGGTTCCACCAGGACCAGGAGGAGGACCAGAAGGAGGACCAGGGAACCTGGACCGGAGAACCAAGACCAGGGAACCAGGACCTCCGCCTGCCACCTCACTTCCTGTCCAGGATCCTGAATCAAGGATCCTCCTTCTCCTCCTTGCTGTGGAGGGAGGTCCTCCTCAGGTTCTCCTTCACCTTGACAAACTCTGGAGCTCTGAGGTTCTCCTGCTGCTGCTGCTGCTGCTGCTGCTCCAGCTGCAGGAGGAGGAGACAAAGCAGTGACCTCAGCAGAACATCAACCAGCAGACAACTGCCAACCTCTGTGTGTGTGTGTGTCACCTCCTCCAGCTTCCTGTGCCTCTTCAGAAGCTCCGCCTCCAGAGGGGAGATCTTGCGGCTGGCTTCCACTTCCTGTTTCCTCTGTTTGATCATCTGGTCCCGTTTCCTGGACTCCAGGACTCTCTGCAGCTCCGGCTTCACCTGCACCGCAGAGCCAGCCCTGACACACACACACACACACACACACACACACACACACACACACACACACACCGTTTAGCCCTCTGTTTGCAGTCTCCTGCCAACCCATGTGCTCAGACAGAAACACTGTGGTCTCAGAAGTGGGCGGAGTCAACACCTGGCTGACTGGGGGGCTGTGGCGACCTTTGTGACATCACAGAGGGCTGTGCTCCAGACCTCCTGGTCCCTGCTGGTGCGACTAGCCAACATCTCCATGTTGTCGTACATGTTTTCCTCCAGCAGGGGGCAGCCAGTGGCCACCCAGCAGGTAGTCAACACATAAAGAGACTTCCTGTTTATCACCAGTGTGTGTGTGTGTGTGTGTGTGTGTGTGTGTGTGTGTGTGTGTGTGTGGTGGCCCCCTCCAGCGCCTCTATTCAGTCTTTGTCCCTGTGATGAGGGGACCAGCCGAGGTGACAACTTTCCCAGCGTCCTCGGCGGCTGCCTGGCTGTTGCCTGGCAGCGGCTGATTCTGCTTCTGGTTCTGGTTCTCCTTCAGCTTCTAGTTCTGGTTCTGGCCCTGCTCCTGTGGGACCTTCTCCCAGTCTGGATGGGTGGGTGGGGCCACAGAACGCTGCCCTCTAATTGGCCTGCAGGCCTCCCAGAATTCCCAGTCAGCTTCTCCAAGGTGTTTTTTTCTGACTTTAGATTTTTTTTTCACCCACTTCCTGTCTTTTCTACACTCACTCTCTGTCCGAGTGACTCGACCTCTGACCTTGAGGCGAGGGCCGTTACCTCTTGCAGCTGCTCATCAGCTCCTGGTGGAGCTCCTGGTGGCTCTTGGAGGCTTTGACGGGGTTGGGCAGCTTCCTGGGTTTGATGAGGTCATCGTCGTCGTCTCCCTGCAGGTAGTCGGGGGGCGGGGCATAGCAGGAAGCCGCTGGGCAGGACTTCCTGTCTGGACGCTGCTGCTGCTGCTGGGCGGCTTGAGCTGAGGCTGCAGAGACAAGAAGAAGAAGAAGAAGAAGAAGAAGAAGAAGACAAGATGAGAAGGTTCCGATCCAGAACTCAAAGCTCTTGTCTCAGCAGCGCCACCATGTGGACACAGCCTCCACCTGCAGCAGCAGCAGGTGCAGCAGGTGTGTGGTGGGCGTGGTGTCAGGTGGTGTTGAGGTTCTCTGCTCATCGATTGTCAGCTGCTATCTGATCTCCTGCCCTCAGATATTCTGGGACTCACTGGGTCACATGACCTGCAGGGCGGCGCTCTACACAAAGACTCTTTCTCTGCAGCAAGTGGAGCTCAGCGCCGCTGCTGCTGCTGCTGCCGCTGCCGCTGCTGCTGCTGCTTCCTTGCTTTTTAACAGGCAGCAACATCAGCAGGATGTTGCAGCCGTACTGGCTTCCAACCATGACCTCCTGCTGCTGGAGGTCAGATAATCAGAACCTCCTCCTCCTCCTCCTATTCCTGCTCCTCCTGCTCCTGCTCCTCCTACTCCTGCTACTGCTCCTCCTCCTCCTCTTCCTCCTCCACCTCCTCCTCCTATTCCTGCTCCTCCTGCTCCTGCTCCTCCTCCTCCTCCTGCTCCTCTTGCTCCTGCTCCTCCTGCTCCTGCTCCTGCTCCTCCTCCTGCTCCTGCTCCTAGGAGGCTCAGTGTTGATCAGATGGTGATCTTGGAGCTTCGGACTGAAACAAATATCTTCAGTCTGAGTCGATGCTGAAGATGAAAGTCCTGCTGCAGGACGCTGACCTCTGACCTCTGACCTCCTTAGGCAGAGTGAGCCAATCAGAGTCAGGGCTCCTGCTGTGTTTTTTGGCTGGTTGGGATGTTGACTGGAGTCCCAGCAGCAGCAGCAGATGTTTGTAGGTCAAAGTCTGACTGACTTGTGAGTCACTGGGAGTGAAATTGAGCCGAAAAGAATCGATCGACCAGCTGAAGAGCAGAACCAGAACCAAGGTCTGACAGACCCGAGTGGACTGGTTCTGGTTCTGACATCCATCGACCACCAATCGGTTCGGTCCCTCCTTTTCTCCCCCTAGGCCCCCCCTCCTCCTCTTCAGCCCCACGACGATGCTTTAATTATTCATGAGTCCCTCAAACAGGCAGAAACTCAGAGGGACCAATCAGAGCAGAGAGGTGGAGAAGATCCAGAAGAAGGAAGAAGCAGCCGCTTGACAAAGTTCTGGCTCTGTCCCACATCTCAGCAGAACCTTCACCACCATGAGAGTGAGAGAGAGAGAGAGAGAGAGAGAGAGAGAGAGAGAGAGAGTGTGTGTCTAAAACCTCTCAAAAAAGAAAATTCTCCACCAGAACATCAACCAGACCCAGGACTAGAACCAGAACCAGACCCAGAATCAGACAAAGAGCCAGAACTATAAGCAGAACCAGACCCAGAGCTAAAAGCAGACCCAGAACAAGACCCGGACCTCTTACCAGACCCGGCCACGCCCCCTCTGGCTGCAGAGCGGCGCTGCAGGCTGCTGCTCTGATCCATGGACGTCTAAAGATCTGCCTCAGTCTCCTCCTCCAGTCAGCAGCATCTCTGGCTCCTCCCCCTCTGGTCACATGACCCTCTCTCCCCCCTCCCCTTCCCCCTCCTCCTCCTGATCCTCAGCCTCCACATCTCAAACATCTCATGATCACCACAGTGTGACAGACCATTGCTGTGTCTCAATTCAGGGTCTGTGTCCTTGAAGTGCGCATTTTGAAAGGAAGTTGCGTCATCGCACTGCGTGAAGGCTTGTCCCAATTCCCAAGGGTCCTTAGGACGCTCAAAATGCGTACTCGGAAATACGCACTCGTTTTAGCCGATTCGAAGGATGCACCGCTACTATCCTTCGCGTACTTATGTATCCCATGATGCTTTGCGTGCTGCTGCAAAGCATCGTGAGATCTTGGGAAGTCAGCTGAAATTAGCGGCATGTACTGGTAAAGACACTTCATATAAATTTAAGTATTGAAATTTCACATAAAATATGCAGTTTTAACATCGGGTTTTTATTTATTTGAATATCGAACGACATCGTTAGATGGCGAACCAATGGTTAGCTTGAAAGCTATAAAAACGTCACTTCCGGGGTTGGCCAGCAGGAGGGAACGGTGGTAACGCAACGAGGAAATACGCCGAAGGCTAGACCGTCCCGGGTGGTTACCGGGGAGGTGGGGTTTGGTCCGTCCTTCTAGGCTGGGAACTCGAAGAACGCTTCCTTCAGACGGAGGACACTCGGTCTGAAGGGTGCAGACCCTGAATTGAGACACAGCACATGTGACTTCCTGCTTCCTGCCATCTGACTCCGCCCACTGGACCCTGACAGCTGATTGGACAGGTGACCGCTGGCAGCATCACTGGCTGGGCTGAGTCACAACACCCCCTGCTGGCAGACGTCAAGAAAACTGGGCTGGGAGAACCAGAACTGGAAGCAGGAGGCAGGAAGCAGGAAGCAGGAAACAGGAAGCAGGAAGCAGGAAGCACGAAACAGGAAGCAGGAAACAGGAAGCAGGAAACAGGAAGCACAAGCAGGAAGCTCCTCAACCAGCAATCACCGATGACTTGTGACATCACTCACTGATGACAGGAAGTGGCTCTCTGCTGCACCTCCTGTTAGAGCCAGATGCTACAGATGCTAATGCTAAGCTACTCACTCACCTTTGCTGCCGCCGTTCCTCACCCTGGCCTTCTGCTGTTGCTGCTGCTGCTGCTGCTGCTGCTGCTCCAAGCTGTAGCCCTTCTGGAGACACAGGACAGCCACAGGAAGTGATGTCACAAGGGGCTAGGGGCTCAGGTACAGTTCACCAGGTGACCAGCAGTGAGCGCACCTGATACTGGAGCGCCACCTACAGGACCAACATCACATCACACCCAGCACTGCCACGACCACACAGGAAGTGACATCATATGTATAGCCAATCACATTACAACAGCACTCCGTGTCCCCGCCCACACACACACACACACACACACACACAGCAGAGGACGAGATGACAGACAGATGGATGTCCCGCCCTGCCACTTCCTCTCTCCCACCGAAGCCTCCTGATTGGCTGGTTGCCAGGGGGCGTGTCCCCAGCAGCAGGGAGGGTTTCTAAGGACAGTCTGACCTCTGGTGGACAAAACCGTCATTACATCTCCAACCAGCAGGTGGGCCACCAGCGGTCAGGCGGCACTTCGCTTCTTTCAAAGTCGGCCAATCGCAGCAGGGCTGTGGCGGCCGCCAGTCTTAGCACCGCTAACACACTGACACACGCTAATGCCAGATTAACCCCGGACTCTGAGCCACACACACACACACACACACACACACACACACACACACACACACACACAGACGTTTCGCTGGCAGGTTTCTCAGCTTTACTCTGCTGCTCAGTGCAGTTTGAAGACCTCCTCGATGATTTCCTCTTCAGGACTTATTGGGGAAAAAGTTGCAAACTTCTCGCTAGTTTTTCAGGGTCAAAGGTCATTCTCTTCTGTGGGGGCACCAGTTGTCCCGCCTCCACTGACTTACAGCCAACCAGGTGAGTGGTGTAATGTTGAAGGAGCAGCTCTGTGTGTCTGCCCCCCCTCCCCACACACACACACACACACACACACACACACACACACACACACACACAGAGGCCACACCCCCTGACCCTGGTCACATGGTCTGGTTATGTAAGTGCTGCTGCAGCCGCTGATTCACTTACTTACACATGACTTGACCGCCTAATTGTCCAGGAACCTGACGGCAGCTCTGATTGGCTAACAACACCCCCCCACACACACACACACCACCACATCCCCCTGTTTCACTGACTTCCTTTTTGGTCTCTTAATATTTTTGTGACACATTTGAAAGAACAACAACAGACAGAAAGTCGTTGTTTTCTTGACTCTGATGTTGGATTCTTGGAAATAAAAAAAGAATCAAATAATTTAAAATAACAATCATAAAAACAAATAAATAAATATGAATAATAAACAAAAACAAAATAAAATTCTAACAATATACAATTACACTTAATATATTTGAATGTGTCCTGCAATGTGAAACACAGTATTGCAGACCATTAGTGCACTGTGTTAGTCCGCTAGCTCGAAGACAGCTGGTCCTGATAGGGGGCGCTCTTCATGAGGACTTCCTGTCCACTGGAGCTGAAGACGAGAATAAATGTGTGACTGACCCCCCCTCCAACCCCTCCACCCTAAGTCTTCCCCCCCAATCCCTCCACCATGCTGCCAGCTGTCTGTTGCCCCCCCCCCCCAACAGGTGCGTCACACCCCATAGCTCAAATGTTTGCCGTCTTCCTGGGCTTGGTGAGGAGAAGCAGAGTCACTGCAGAGTCACTGCAGAGTCACTGCACTGCAGGAGTAGCCAGGAGTACAAACACTGCAGCCAGGAGTAATTCTACTCATCCTGCTGTAAACTACTGGCTGCAGGTGGTCCACAGCGCCCCCAGCAGGACAGTGTGGGGACAGGCTCCACATGGACCCCTGCTGTTGTGTGTCGCTGTTGTCGAGGCAACCTGTAATAACCTCCCACCTGTCGCCACCTAGAGGCCAAGCACTAAACAGCCCTGGGATAGAGGACACGCCCCCCCCACCACCACCATTCACCTGGACGCTCTATAGTTAGCTCATCTTAGCATGCTAACACGCTGAACCCTGCTGCTAAATTTAACTCACACTCACATGTGGGAACACATTAGCCTGCAGCTAACTAGCTAGTTGGTTAGCATGTGTTAGCATGTCAGTGGTGCCGTGTTATCGCATCAAAATCAGACAGGAACATAAAATCAAAACTTTGATTTGAAGTTTTCCATGTTTTTTTTAAAGTCATGTTCTCATGGAGATGTGAGAGGACCAGAGTTCTACTGGTGGACCTGGAACCAGGACAGAACCAGAACTGGAACTGCCCCTGGAACCCCAGTCAGTGTGAGGCTCTCAGGTGACTGAGGCCCTGTTGTGTGTTTGTGCGTCTGTGAGTGAAGCCAACTGACCTTCTTTCCGTGAGCGGCTCCCATTATTCCCAGAGCTCCCAGTGCTCTCAGTGCTCCCAGTGCTCAGCCTCCTCTCTGTAGCAGCGACTCCTGCGGTTCCCAGCAGCCTCGGGGCTCCCCGTCGTCCGTTAGCATCGCAGCAGCAGCGCAGCTCGACTGGACTCAGAGCGGTTGGTGCTGGACAGCGAGGAGCAGCAGGAGGAGGAGGAGGAGCAGCAGCGGGAGGAGCAAGAGGAGGAGCAGGAGGAGGTGCTGCCACCTGTTGCTGCCTGACTTTGGGCCGTCAGCTGTGAGGAGTTAAGATTCTGTGAGTGGATTAACGTGGATCAGCAGCGCCGGCAGAGAGGAAGTTGATCTTCTGCTCAGGGGATCTGCCTTAGCATGCTAGCTTAGCATCAGCACTGCAGTGCCCCCGTGTGGTTCTACAGCAAAAAACACACACACACACGCAGGCTGACTTCAACAGGATTTATTGGCAGAGAAAAGGCACGAAGAAGAAGAAGAAGGAGGAGGAGGACCAGGAGGAGGAGGAGGAGGAGGAGGAGGAACTGCGAGTGACAGCAGGTTGGAGAGGGTCTCCTCAGGAGGGCGTGTCTGTCACGGAGGGGGTGGAGCCTGTGGCCGCCATCATGGAGGACGCAGGGCCTGTGGCCGTGTCCGTCAGGGAAGGGGCGGAGCCTGTAGCCGTGACCTGGGCGTCCTGGTCGTCCTGGGCGTCCTGGACGTCCTGGGCGTCCTGGTCCTCCTGGACGTCCTGGGCGTCCTGGTCCTCCTGGTCCTCCAGGGTGTCGGGCGGAGGAGTCAGCTGGAAGAAACAGCAGGAGCACCGAGTCAGACTGAAGGACACCTGGACTCACCTGGACTCACCTGGACCAGGTGGACCAGGTGGACCCAGACCATGATGTAGATGACACAGATGGAGATGATGAAGATGATGAAGATAAAGATGATAAAGAAGATGAAGATGCTTAAAATGATGAAGACGATGATGATGGTACCCATCTCTCCCTTGGCAGATTGAAGCCACTGTCGCAAGAAGACACAAAAGAGCTTCCATGACCTCAGACCTTTGACCTTCACCTCACACTCAAGGTCGAGAGAAGATGTTTTCATACCCGCCCAACGAAAACCCAACGTAGGCCCTTAGCGAGGCATAGAAGTCGTGCATCTTCTGTATCTGGAAGAGGGTTCAAAGTAGTGATGATGATGATGATGAGGATGAAGATGAGGATGATGATCTCCTACCAGTATCTTCTGTAGATCAGGGGGAAGTTCCTGACTAAACGAAACGACAGGGAGAAAAACATTATACCAACAGGAAGTTCGGAAGTGAACTTCTGCCCGGTAACTCAAGACAGCCAATCACAAGCCACCGTGAAGCAGGCGGTTAATTCTGAAGAGACAGAGGAGAAGAAGGGAGAAGGTCTCACAGCAGGTCCTCAAAGTCATCCTCATTGCCATTGAACAGACTGGGTCGAGCTTCTGCAAGACACAAATCAGCTGGTTGAACAAACAGGAAGTGATGTCACAGCTGTCCTGATGACATCATGAGAAGACCCGGTGGCTCAGCATCAGACACGATGATGGAACCTCAGAGACAGAAGGTCTCCAGCCGGCGTTCTCACCTGTTGGGACGAGCAGCAGCAGCAGCAGGACTGGGCGGGTCATGTGACATCATCACCACACGTCGGTGACATCATCGAGAGACAGTGTGGTGAGAAAATGTTGCACATACAAAAACGAACAATCATCATGCGACTGGCAGGAGACTCACCGGCCAACCTGGACATCTTCATCATGACACTGCACACACAAACCAGCACCTCACACCTTTTATTGACCAAGCCCCGCCCACTGCCCCGCCCACCTGGGGTCAAGAGGCCTCAGGTCGCCCATAGTGGCCCAGTGAGGAAGCCGACGTTTGGAATTAGTGGCAGGATGTTTACATTCACACGTGGAGATGTGACAAACAGCAAACAAGGTTCAGAAGTTGAGTGTTGACTCAAGCTGATGTTTGTCCTGGAGCTCCTGGTTGATCTTCAGGTCTCCACAGTTTCTCACCAAGCTGTTGCTTTTATTTCTGCTCTGCTTTTAACTTTTCAAACTGCATTGTTGTTGATGCCCTCGTTGTTTCCCTGAGTGGGAGGTCTCCAGACCTCCAGGTTCCTCAGACCCCCAGGTTCCTCAGACCTCCAGGTTCCTCAGACCCCCAGGTTCTTCAGACCCCAGGTTCCTCAGACCTCCAGGTTCTTCAGACGTCCAGGTTCTTCAGACCCCAGGTTCTTCAGACCCCAGGCCTACTGAGTAAAGACTCACTGCTAATCTGCTTTCATTGTAGGTCTTTTGGATTAAAGACTGAAGCCGTTGCTCAAATATGACTTCAACCCTCAGCAGGTCTTCAGCCTCCAGGAGTTGCTGGATCTGAAGAGCCTGACAGGTTTGTGTGTTTAGGTTGTCGTCATCAACGTCTGCAAACATCAGGAGGTTTTTTTGGGTCATTTTGATCGGCAGACAAGTGAAGTGTTTGGCTGTGGATCAGCAGACAGGAAGTGAGCTGTGTGATTGTTAGTGACTGGAAACTAGGTCAGCTGACTGACTAATAATAATAATAATGATGATAATAACTTCCATTTATAGATTGAGTCACAGGTTTTTATTTCATTCTCGCCTCCTCAGACGACGAGTCGTCACTTTATTCTCTTTTTTTTTCAAACGGACCAACAACAACACCAGACTGTGTTTCTCAACAACAGTTCCACTTGTTTCTGAAGTGTCGAGTTCAGAACGATGGAGCTCCTCAATCCGGTCCCCCCCCCCCACCAAGTCAGGTGACCAGCAGGGGGTGCCGTCCAGCAGGGGGCGCTGTCCTGTGGAAGGACGACTACAGAGCAAATGTTTGACAGACTTGATTTGTTGTTGTTTTTTTACAACTATAAAAATGAATGTGAGATAAGTGTTGAACTAGCAGGGTTGGACACAGTGCCCCCTGCTGGTCACCTGGGTTACTGCAAAAAAACAAACAAACAAATCAACTGGATTTGAAAGAGAAGCTGTGACAGTGGAAGCCAGCCGTCCTCTGCTGGCAGGGAGAGTCACACACACACACACACACACACACACACACACACACACACACACACACACACACACACACACACACACACACACACACAGGTGGAGATCAGCTGATTTGAGAGCTCCACCCCTCTCACCCACTGGTGTAATGACACAGCTAGCTAGCCACGCTAACTGACTGACAAAAATGCTTGCTAACCATGTAAAACCTACTGCTATCATGTAGCCACGTTAGCATGGCTAAGTGTCTCTGGGTGTGGGGGCTCCAGCAGGGGGCGCTGCAGACACGCAGCTCCTCCTCCGGCTGCGTCACGCTAGCAGCGGCGACGACAACACTCTGGCCCCGCCCACTCTTTTCCTTCTGCTGCTGGATGTTCTGCTCACAGAGGGCGGCGCCCCCTAGACTGTGACGCCCGTATGTACAGAATAAATTAAAAAAAGAAAAGAAAAAAAAGCAACAACTGATCAAAGACACAGGTTGATCACATGACCCCAGCCGCCGCCGGGGGCTCCTCCTATTGGTCCGAGGGGGAGCGGGGCTCCGCCTCCTCCACGCTGGGCCCAGACATCTGCAAGAAGAGCTCCCGCAGTTCTGTGATGTCATCGCTGAAGGAGTGCAGGGGCGGCGCCGAGTGCTGCTCGCGCTCCTCGATGAAGTCCCACAGCCGCACGTTGTTCATGAACTACACACACACACACACACACACACACACACACACACACACACACACACACACACACACACACACACACACACACACACACACACACACACACACACACACACAGGAACAGCAAGGGGTCATTAGCGAGGCCAGTGGTGCCGCCTGCAGGGGGCAGTGGTGGGCAGGACCCACCCGCACGCTGCCCTCGGAGCTCAGCTGCTTCCTGGGCCGGTCTGGTTCTGGTCGGGTTCCGTCCGGGAGGGCGTGCAGGTACAGACACTTGGCTCCGAAGGGACAGGAGCCTCGACCCTGGTCGAAGTACTTACAGGCCTTCTTACTGCAGGACAAAGGAGGACATCAGAGCAGTAGGACACACCGACGGACAAGACAGGACCTGGACCTGGGCCTGGGCGTGGGCCAGCACCAGCACCAGGACTGGGATCAGCACCTGACTCCGGACTTGAAGAGCTCAATGAGGTGGTCTTTGTCTCCCTGGTCCTCCACCCAGTAGACTGACGGGATGACGAACTCTGACGGCAGGCGGCACTCTGGACACGCCCTGAAGACAGAGGAGGGGTCAGAGGTCACTCATGGTAGCCACAGACCCTGGTCCAGACTCTGACCCTGGTTGGTCCAGACTCTGACCCTGGTCCAGACTCACTTGATGATCTTGTTGCTGAAGGTCTTGGTGCAGCGCCACTTGCGGATGCAGGCCAGGCAGAAGGTGTGACAGCAGGAGGACAAGATGCCGAACCTGCGCTCTGACGGGTTCACCTTCTGGACCACCACCTCCATGCAGATGGAGCACACCTGCAGGCCAGACCAGGGGGGACGGAGGGGGAACAGGTGAAGCAAAGAACATCTCAAGCAGCAGGAGGAGGAGCAGAAGAAGGAGGAGGAGGAGCAGAAGAAGAAGAAGGAGAAGAAGGAGAAGAAGGAGGAGCAGAAGAAGAAGCAGAAGGAGAAGAAGGAGGAGCAGAAGAAGAAGGAGAAGAAGGAGAAGAAGGAGGAGCAGAAGAAGAAGCAGAAGGAGTAGGAGGAGGAGGAGAAGAAGAAGAAGAAGAAGAAGGAGAAGAAGGAGGAGCAGAAGAAGAAGCAGAAGGAGGAGGAGGAGGAGGAGGAGAAGAAGGAGAAGGAGGAGATCTCCAGGTGACTCAGGCCCACCTTGTCCTGGCTCAGCTGGGCTGCGAAGGCCTTCTCCATGTCGGCCTCGAAGGCCAGCAGACACATCTGCAGGGGCAGGGGTGGAATTAGAGCAGTGGTGGGCAAACTAAGGCCTGGGGGCCACACGTGGCCCATTACAGCTCTTCATTGCAGCTTCAAAAACTCTGATTGGTTGCAACTTTGTGTGCATTTTCCACTGACATCACAGCAACATGTTGTCTGCACCAGAACCCTGCATCCACCTGCTGCTGCTCCGCTACCCTCCTCCCACCTCTGGCCCACTGGAGACCCCACTGTGGTCCACCAGAGTCAGAGTCAGGCCTGGACTGCCTGGAGCAGCAGCAGCAGCAGCAGCAGCAGCAGCAGCAGCTCTCACCTTCTCGTGGGCCCTCCTCTGCTCGGGGTCGTGGGGGTGCAGCACCTGCAGGCCGCACACCTGGCAGCGGCTGCCATGCAGGTAGGGACACTTGTCCTCGAAGTAGCAGTGGCCCATGGCGGCGTAGGGACACAGCTGGGAGGAGTCCTTCAGGGCCCCGCCCCCCACTGGTGGAGCAGCTGAGGAGGGGAGGGGGGGACAGGAATCATCATCAATCATCTTCATCAATACATCAGAGCTGAGCTCCAGCTGCAGGAAGTCCTCCTGTTGTTTGTTGTTTGTTGGCTAAGGAAGATTTCAGCTTGATTGACAGCGGAAAACTGAATGGGTGTGTATGGGGTGGGAGGGGCTTAGCATTTGAATCATTTAAAAGTAGCATTGGCTGAAAAATAGTTCAGATCTGCGTCGATCGCGCCAGTCTGAGTAGACGTGAACGTCTGTGCTGCAGGCCACGCCCCCACTCACACCTGGTGGTGACGCCACGCCCCCTCCACGTCGTCACAAAGAGCACAAAACAAGCAGGAAGTCTCACTTTGCTCGGTGGCGTTAGCGCTGAGCCCCGTCCTGATGGCGTCCACGTAGGTGTTGGGCGAGGCTGCCGCTGCCGCGACCTCTGAACCCTGGCCGTCTGCGGGAGGCCGGAACATGCTGTCCACCGTGGCGGCTGCGGGGGAGGAGGAGGGGGAGGGGGTCAAATACGCCTGCGGCTGCACTCCAACACCTGCAGCGCCGCCGCCGCCACACTCACCTCGGTCTCTGAGGACTAGCGGCTTCTTGGCTCCGCCCCTCACCGGGGCTCCACCCCCAACTCCTGAAGCAGCAGCACCGCCGCCTCCGCCGCTGCCGCCACCACCAGCGGCGGCGTGGTTCTCAGATGCCACCGTCACCACTCCGGCCCCGCCCCCTCTGGATGACAGCTTGATGTGGTCATACCTGCACACACACCACACACACACACACAGATGTCCTCTGGGGCCACTGAGGTCAGGTGGTGTAGGGGGCGGGGCCAGGTGTCCTACCTGCAGCGCTCTCCATAGGCGCACACCCCCCGCTGGTAGAACTTGCAGATGGTGGAGGGTTTGCTGCTGCTGGGGTCGTGGGAGAATAGGCAGCGGCTGCCCTCGCGACACACCCCATGGAGGAAGTACCTGCGACACAGCAACACCGCGTCACACCCACGAACACCGGAAGTGCCCCCCCCTCTCCCGCCGCACAAGGAAAAGAACCGCTGGACGGGGACTGGACGCAGTGACCGGAAGCCGCTGGAGAGACGAGTCTCTCGACCGGAAACCAACCCCCACCAACCCACCCACCAACCGCTGGAGCCCGCGCGCACCTTGAAGGTCAGGAGACCCAGCGCGCGGCGGGGCCTCCGGAACCTTCCGGTGCTCCGCTCGTGCCGGCGCGCGCGCGCCACTTCCTTTCGCGCCTTTTTTCCGGAGGAGAGCTGCCGCCGGAGAAGAAGAAGTAGAAGAATCAGAAGAAGAAGACGAAGAAGAAGAAGGGGCGGGGCCGCAGCTTTGAGCTAGCGAGCTCAAAGCGAGCTAGCCAGCCAGCGAGCCAGCAAGCTAAAAACATTAGCACGGGTCTAACGCGGCCGCTGCGGCGGGACGGACGGGGCGCGCGATACGCACGAGTTCACGGGCGGCCGACGGGGACACGCGCGCACACTCACCTGCACGTCACCTGCTTCGTGGTGCTCATGTTCGTTGCGGAGCTTCGGCAGCAACAACAGCCGCGGCCAAGTTGTCACGCTGGTGTCCCCGCCGAAAGTCGTCCGGCCGTCGCCGCGGACCTGGCACCAAGGTTCCGGTGACGTCGTTTCTACGAGACCTTGATGTCGACGGTCCCTTCCGCCGTGCTGCTGGTGTAGATATTAGCATTAGCACTGGGCTGCGTTCAAATGGAAAGAAATACAGCTCAGTTTGTTTGTTTTTTAATCTTAAAAAAAAAAAGAAAACACGCTGACATTAAGCTATTTTAAATGTATAAAGGGGAAGCATGTCTGTGTTTTAATGTACGAATAAAATAAAAATAGAAAAGACGCTATTTGACTGGATATCGTTTCTCATTATCTCAATATAAAGACTATGAAGGAAGACACTTCACAAATACAATGTGTTTACATGGGGGCTGAGACTCAGCGTGCTGCAAATAAGGCATAGGTGCCAACCTCTGGCCCGCGGGACATATTTGGACCACAGTGTTATTATAGTTGTGGTATTATACAGCACATGTAGCGCTAGTACTGCGAATCCGAGAATGCTGTGCTGCTCATTCAGTCAGGACGTTGCTTGAAGGATATTATTATGACTTAATTGGTTTATTGTTATTTTATATTTAAATATATCATCAGCTGCTGGAAAAAGGTTCCTGTTGAAATTTAAATGAAAAAAGATTCTATGATTTCTATTGACATTTTTTTTATGATTTTGATGAAACTTTTTTGAATTCTAAATTCAATTTTGTATGTGTGCAACATGAAGTTATTGATTGTCTAGTATGAAGCTTTGCTTTGTTCCTTGTCCAGCTTGTTTGACTCCACTGTTGACTGTTCTATCTGGAGGAAGATTAGTTCAGTCAATATCACTGTTGGACCTGCACTCAGTGTTTGAGCTCCTGGAAACAAATGACTGTGTTTACACCGTCCCTGAAAATAAATCAATATTCACATGAAGAAAGTTTTTAATGAATTAGAGGAAACTGAGGGAAAACTTTCAACTCCATAGTGTGTGTGTGTCAGAACTCAGGCACTGGTCAGTTGGAGATAAATAATTTAATGATGTCACAGGGGATGCAGCAAACAGAGAAACAGACACACAACAATCTGTGACAGGTGAGAGAACACACACACTCACACACACACACACACACACACGTTAGAAAACAATCAGGGGGCAGATGGAGAGCTGTGATTGGTTCAACAGTCTGATGAGGTCATGGTGGTTGGTGATGTCACAGTCAGCTGACGTCAGGCTCCGCCCACACCTGGCTGCACCACACAGTGACCCCGCCCCTCCCCCTGCTGGTGAGGCTGCGTCACTGCAGTATTGTCACACAAGAGGCTAATACTGTTAGCATTGCAGGGTAACAGCAAACTAGCCACTCTGCTAACTGTCAATCATACACAAGGTCTGTGTGTGTGTGAGTGAGTGAGTGAGTGTGTGTGTGTGTGTGTGCGTGTGTGGTCAGGCGGTCTTGCAGTGTTGTGTGTGTGTGTGTGTGTGTGTGTGTGGTCAGGTGGTCTTGCAGTGTGTGTGTGTGTGTGTGTATGGTCAGACGGTCTTGCAGTGTGTGTGTGTGTGTGTGTGTGGTCAGGTGGTCTTGCAGAGTGTGTGTGTGTGTGTGTGTGTGGTCAGGTGGTCTTGTAGTGTGTGTGTGTGTGTGGTCAGGTGGTCTTGCAGTGTGTGTGTGTGTGTGTGTGGTCAGGTGGTCTTGCAGTGTGTGTGTGTGTGTGGTCAGGTGGTCTTGCAGTAGTCCTCCACTCCAGTGATTGTGGCCTTGCAGAAGAAGCAGTCCTTGTTGTTCATCAGGTGCTGGTTGATGCAGGCCCTGCACACACACACACACACACACACACACACACACACACACACACACACACACAATATCAATCATCACATGATCCATCACAGGAAAGGGAACCACAGGTGACTTAAGCCCCGCCTCCCAGGCTCTCAGTGGGCAGGGCAACACACTACTTGGTGTTTGAATGAGAGGTTGAGGAGAAAGTGAGCGGCGCCACCTGCAGGACTGACAGGTGAGCTGAGTGGGCGAGTTGGGGCGGTCGAATCAAGCGCTCCTCCAGGAACACATGCAACAGCACTGCCCCCTGGAGGACTCGCCTCAAACTGCAGTCACGCCCATGGCTGCCTGATGGATGCAACTTAACAACAGTGCACAGTGGAGAAGACGCTGACACCAGCCACCTCTCTCTCTCTCTCTCTCTCTGTGTGTGTGTATGTGTATGTATGTATGTGTGTATGTGTATGTGTATGTGTACATGTACGTGTACGTGTACGTGTACGTGTGTATGTGTGTGTGTGTGTGTGTGTGGTGCTAGACTCACTTGCAGGACTTGTGTGAGCAAGGTCTGAAGACGGCGGAGATGGAGTGGGCGTAGCAGATGGGGCAGAGGTCCTCCTCACTGGTGGGCTGCACACACATACACACACACACATCAGTGAGGTTAGAGGGGGTGGGGCCAAGGGAGGTGGGAGGGGCGAGGGGGAGAGAACAGGAAGTGAGACTCACGGCGGTGGAGGCGGCGGCTTGCTGCGACTCCTCAGTCAGGAAGGACAACATCTGTTCCACCTTCAGCTTCTCCTCCTGGCTGATGTAGTCACTGTCTGTGGAGGAGGAGAAGGAGGAGGAGGAGTCATCAGGAGAAGCAGGAGGAGGATGAGTCAGCAGGAGAAGCAGGAGGAGCAGGAGGAGCCTCGAGAAGGTTGTGCTGCTCTGGACGTCTCAACAGCTTCCTGAAGGTTGTGCAGGTTCCTGGCCTCGTCTCCCCCTGCTGGTTGCTGCTGAGAACTGAGCCTGAGTTGAGAGGACTCTGTTCTGGCTGCTGATTGGCTGCTGGGAACGACGTGACAGCCCCTCACTTCCTGCTACAGGAAGCTCCAGGTTCTTCTGGTTCTTCAGGTTCCTCTGGTTCTTCTGGTTCTTCTGGTTCTTCAGGTTCTTCAGGTTCTTGGTCAGTCACTATGCAGCAGGTTGATCTTTAGCTCCTCCAGCAGCAGCAGCAGCAGCAGCAGCAGCAGCTGGAGGCCTCCAGCCAGACAAACACTGCCGTCAGCTTCCTGGAGAGGTGCCAGGTTGGTCTGCAGCCAGACTGATGGAGCAGCAGGAGGAGGAGGGGGAGGAGGAGGAGGTGATGGACGATATGGCTGTGTAGTGAGTCCAGCAGGTGGCGCCACTGAGGAGGCTGAGGATCAGGCAGCAGCATCACCATGACATCATCAGGGCAACCGACCAATCGGCTGCAGGGAGCACCACGACCTCAGCAGCCAATCAGCAAACACACACACACACACTCACACACACACACACACACACACACACACACGGGGCAGCAGCGCCCCCTGCAGGTGGCCACTCACAGGTGTGCAGGGAGAAGTGTTTCCTGTCGGAGGGTCCGGCGGTGGCGGTGGGCGGAGCCACGGCCAGGGAGGAGGAGGGTGGGCGGGGCATGGCGGTGACCACGGTGGGAGGCTCCGCCCCCTGGGCCAGCAGGTGCTGGATGGAGTGCAGCTGGAAGCAGGGGTCGGCCAGCAGCACCGCAGCGGCCCTGGACCGCCTGCAGGGGGAGACACAGAGCACAGCCTCAGCAGGTGTGTGTATGTGTGTGTGTGTGTGCTTCCTGTAGCGTAGCAGCGAGCTAACAAGTGTGGTTACATCAACAAAGCAAAAGTTCATCCTGCACTGAACAGTGACCAGAGACGCCTGCTGGCCCCCCCACACTTCCTTCTTTTGGAAACACTGTGACATCATTTCCTATTTGTGTCCACTAGAGGGCCGGAGCGAAAACCCAGTCAAAGAGCAAAAAGGTGCAGAACACAATACTGAGAGAGAGAAGGAGGGAGAGAGAGAGAGAGAGAGGAGGGAGGGAGAGAGAGAGAGAGAGAGGGGAAGGGCGAGAGTGAGAGAGAGAGGGAGAGAGAGAGAGAGAGGAGGAGAGAGAGAGAGGGAGAGAGAGAGAGAGAGAGGGAGGAGAGAGAGAGAGAGAGAGAGAGAGAGAGAGAGAGAGAGAGAGAGAGGAGGGAGGGCGAGAGAGAGGGAGAGAGAGAGAGGGAGCATCAGTGAGTGTGAGAGAGACGATCATGTTCCTCCTAATGCTGATAGTAATGGGAAGAGGAGGAGGAGGAGGAGCAAGAAGGGGGAGGGGGAGGGGCTGTGAGAGCAGCCGAGCAGCAGTTGGCTGAGAGCAGAGCAGACAGAGGAGCCTGAGACTGCAGTCAGCTGAGACTGCTCCTCCTGAGACGAGTAACCTGGACCTCAGAGGAGCAGCAGGAGCAGCAGGAGCAGCAGGAGGAGCAGCTGCCTGTCGGAAAACCATCTGCAGGAGGAGGAGGAGGAGGAGGAGTAGGTGAAGTGCTGAGGAGCAGGAGGAGATAACAGAACGCTGTGAAGGAGGAGAGATTCTCCAGGAGCTGCAGGGGAGGAGCAGGAGGAGCTGAGGGAGGCGCTGCACCTCCTGCGGACTGAGAGACTAAAGTTGTTTGTGTTGTTTGGACCGGCAGCAGCAGCAGGAGGAGGAGTCCCACCACCTCCTACTCCTCCTCCAGGAGCAGAGCAGAGCTGAGGAGCAGCAGCAGGAGGTGAGGCTGCAGCAGGACTGAGCACCATGCTGCCCCCTGCTGGCCGTCCGGCCCTCCTGCAGGCCCTGGGCCTCCTGATGCTCCTGCCACGGAGCTCCTCCCCCACCTCCTCCCTAACCCCCACCCCCACCCCCACCCCCTCCCCAGTGGGCGGGACCTCCTGCCTGCTGGCAGCCGACCTGGTGAGCTGTGGTGGGCGGGGCCTGGCGCTGGTCCCGGCCTGGGTGCCCCGCTGGGCCGCCGTCCTGGACTTGAGCCACAACGGGCTGGTGGTTCTGGAGGCGGGCTCGCTGTCGGGCCTTGCCCGGCTCCACACGCTGAACCTGGCCCACAACCGGCTGCGCTCCTTGCAGCCCGGCGCCTTCGCTAACGCCTCGGGCGCCTTGCTGCGCCACCTGGACCTGTCGTCCAATC
This sequence comes from Thamnaconus septentrionalis, assembly GCA_009823395.1. Classification (NCBI taxonomy): domain Eukaryota; kingdom Metazoa; phylum Chordata; class Actinopteri; order Tetraodontiformes; family Monacanthidae; genus Thamnaconus; species Thamnaconus septentrionalis. The sequence continues at coordinate 12,330,109 of CM020506.1, forward strand.
GGCTGGCGGCGCTGGAGGGCGCCACCTTCCTGGAGCTGGGGGCGGGGCTGGAGGAGCTGCTGCTGTTTGACAACCGGCTGGTGCGGGTGGAGGCGGCGCTGGCCCCGCTGGCGGCGCTGCGCCTGCTCTACCTGGGCCACAATCGGCTGGCGGCGTTCAAGGTGGCGCCACTGAGGCGCCGCCACGCCCGCCTGGCGCTGCTCGACCTCAGCCACAACCACCTGCGGCGGCTGGGCGTGGCGGCGTTGCGCCTCCTGCCGGGCGCTGCGCCTCTACCTGCACGCCAACCCGCTGGCGTGCGGCTGCGCCCTTCTACAGGCTGCTGCGGCGCTGGCGGGCGGCAGGCGCCGCCGCCGTGACCGACTTCTTGCCGCAGCACGTCTGCCGGCTGGACGGCGCCCCCCCTGGACGCCTGGTGCGCTTCTTCCCAGAGGCGGGAGAGGGGGCGGGGAGGGGCTTCTTCCACAGGTGTGATGACGATGGCAGCGAGGGGATGTGGCCATGGGAGGAAGAGGAGGAGGAAGGGGAGCTCAGCGTGTCCGTGGGGGCGGGGCAGGCGCTGCTGCTGCATTGCCCCTCCCCCTCTCACCCTGACAGCGGGGGTCAGCTGACCTTCCTGTGGGCGTCGCCCCGCCAGGAGCTGCTGGCCACGCCCCCCCAGGGTGGCGGCGGGGGCGGGGCCCTCAGGGTCCTAGCCAATGGCAGCCTGCAGATCGTGGCGGCGGCCGCCGAGGATGCTGGGACCTACTGGTGCATGGCGCTGGACCGGCAGCGGCGCCGCAACCACACCTGGGAGGTGAACGTGACGGTGGTGGGGGTGGGGCCAGGGGCGGGGCCAGGGCCGGGGGGGCGGGGCTTCAACACAGGCTGGACCACCCTTCTCGGCTGCCTGGTCAGCCTGCTGCTACTGCTGCTCTATCTCTACCTCACACCCTGCCGCTGCAGGCCCCGCCCCCCCGCTGACCCCACCCCCGACCCCACCCACTCCTCCGACCCCGCCCCCCCGCCACTGCCAGGACGCCAGGGCGGCGCCAACAAGCACGTGGTCTTCCTGGAGCCAGCCGGCGAGAATGGCCGGCCGGGGGCGGGGGCGGGGCCGGGGGGCGGGGCCTGCCGAGGACACCTGGGGCCGGAGCTCCTGCTGGGGACGGAGCCTCAGCAGCTCCAGCCAGGGGGGGCGGAGACAAACTGGCCCGACCGTAACCTGCACTCCCTCACTCCCTCCCAGCACTGACCACGCCCCCAAAACCCCCAGACCACGCCCATGGCTGCCTGACGGATGCAACTTAACCACAGTGCACAGTGGAGAAGACGCTGACACCAGCCGCCCACCTGCACTGTGACCAATCACAGCCGGGGGGCGGAGTCAAGACTTGACCGCTGCACCACCCTTTAAAGCACGGCTTCACCCTTTACACTGCACACACAGCTGTCAGCCAGGACAGGAAGTGCTTTGATGGACCCGCCCCCTACTCACCACATGAGCACTGTCGCCGGGCAGACGTCCAGCACAGAGAAAGAGGGGCGGGGCTTAGTGAACCTACAGTGGGACTGACAGCTGCTATTGGTTGGATGATCTTCACCCCCCCCCCCGTGCTAATAAACCTTTGAACAGCTGCTCCGCCTCCCGAATTCACTCTGTATGTGTGTGTGTGTGTGTGTGTGTGTGTGTGTGTGTGTGTGTGTGTGTGTGACACAGGAGCAGGAAGTGACGCAGCCAGGAAGAGAGCAGAGGGTGGGCGGAGTCAGTAGGCGGGCAAGGTCCTGGGGGCGGAGCTAAAGAGGAGGGTCAGGTGATGTCAGGGCGAGGATGATGAAGCTGAAGATGAAGATGAGACAGTGGAAACACTCAGAGACCGCAGAGGAAGTGATGTCATCAGGTCTGAGGCACTGCAGCATCAGCGGCTAAAAGATTCCAGACCAGCGGCAGGAAGCAGGAAGCACTTAGCAGAGCCACACCACAGCGGTTAGCACGCTAATGTTAGCACGCTGAAGTTCAGTCGAGGTGACACACACACACACACACACACACTCTGGTGGTCGTCCAATGGGGAGCTGAGCCAGAGACAGACAGGAAGTGGGTGCTGGCCTGAAGGAGGCGCTGTGAGAAAGGTCAGCAGGTTGTGTGATGATGTGACGGTGGGTGGAGTGTGACCGGTCAGAACCAGCTGGGTCTGGACCAGTCAGAACCAGCTGGGTCTGCACCGGTCCACCAGGGTGGTGGTGAGGAGGTCCAGGAGGAGCTGCTGCTGCCGCTGCTGCTGCTGCTCTCAGACTCTCTGCTCACATCTTATTTTTACAAGACCTGACTGGAGAATTGGAGGAGCTTCAGCTCTGATCCTCCACACACACACACACACACACACACACACACACACACACACACACACACACACACACACACACACACACACACACACACACACACACACACACACACACACACACACACACACACACAGGCCTCCTCTGATCCGCCTGCTGCAGCTCCGTCACCACTTCAACACTTCTCTATCTTTGGCTGCAGGAGAAACTCGACACGTCCTGAGAAACAATCCTGCAGCAGCAGCGGTGGGAGGGGGAGAGGAAGTGGGTGGAAACGGGGGGGGCAGGGTCTCCCCCACACCCTCCCTCCACTCTGTCCGGCTGAGCCGCTAAGCTAATTAGCCCGGAACTCAATCTAATTGGGGGGGGGGGGGGCAGCGAGCGGCTAATGGACGATAATTAGCATCATCGACTCATCGAGACCTCTTGCTCCTCCTGCTGTTCCTGCTGCTCCTCCTGCTCCTGCTCCTCCTGCTGCTGCTCCTCCTCCTCCTGCTTCTCCTCCTCCTGCTCCTCCTGTTCCTTCCTCCTCCTCCTCCTGCTCCTCCTGCTGACTAAGCACTCCTCTTAAAGATGGAGCTCCAGAGCCAATCAGAGCAGAGCTACAGCCCCCCCACCCCCCGTCTCTCAGCCCTCCCCCCACGAGTCCACGCCCACATCACTGTCTGCAGCTCTACAGTGGTTCTTCACCTCACTTCCTGTTTCAGTCAGAGCTGATGCAGTCTGACGACGCCCCCCTTCCCCCCTTCCCCCCTGCAGTACATCATGGGTAGAGAGCAGTGGTCCTACCCCTGTCTGTGTCCATCCACCAGGACCCGGACCAGGATCCCAGTCACTGCCACCAGTATGGGGTAGTGGTCCACACTCTCCAGACCTGAGGAGAGGGGTGGGGGGTGACTTCAGTGCTGAGAGTGTGTGTGTGTGTGTGTGTGTGTGTGTGTGTGTGTCTACCTGGCAGCCTCAGGTTGACCACCCGGTCAAACAGGTTCTTCTCGGCTGTGACTCGGTTCAACACCTGGTTCAGCAGCTGCAGGACCAAACTAGGATCAGCTGATCGCCCGTGATGACATCATCATGACATCATCGGCCGCACCAATCACGTGTCCTCTCTCTCACACACACACACACACACACAGCTGGCCAGAGGTAGGCGGGACTCCCTGTCAGACCCACCTGAGCCAGGCGGCGCAGCAGCAGCTCAGCAGAGGGGCGGGACCAGTCCAGGAAGATCTCAGGGACCAGCGTGACCGTCATCTCCAGCACCCGCAGCAGGCTGACGGACAGGTCGAAGCAGGTGGCACACACCTGGAGCGCGCACGCACACACACACACACACACACACACAATCACAGGCCAGGCTGGAGGAGCGGACCGCCTCCACCAGACTGTCTCACACCTCCAGCTACTCTGGACAGGAAGTGAACAGCATCAAGAGGAAGTGGGCGGAGTCAGAGTGCAGCAGGTGTGCTATTACCTTCAGCTGACGAGTGTCCACAAAGTTCCTCTCTGGACGTTCAGCCGCCTGCTGGATCTGTGGAGAGGAGGAGCAGGAGGAGATGTGAGGACGATGGAGATGCAGCTGGTGTTGGTGAGGTGCTGGGCTCGCAGCGCCCCCTACCTCCTGGATCATGCCGATGAACTCGGAGAAGGCCCAGTTGAGCTGGTTGAGGACGCTGTTGAGGAACGAGGCACCCATGTCCTTGTCGGAGCTCAGCAGCGCCGCCATGTGTCTCTGCAGCAGCAGCGACGGGCAGGGCTCTGGACCAATCAGAGGAGCGGAACAAGAAGTGAGAGGGGCGGAGGCAGGGAGGTCTTCCTGCAGCTTGAGAAGATGGACTGATTCTCTCTGCTTGTGATGTCAGCAACAACAGTGACAGACAACAAGACGACAGAAGTTAGGACGGGAAGGGGCGGGGCCAGGAGGGGCAGGGCCAAAGGTCACTAGTGGAGGGGGGCGGGAGCACGGTGAACTGGCAGTGGTGAGACTGGACGACCTGACCGCAAACACCGGGCTCACAAAGTCTGCTGGAGGACAAGAGACTTACTTTGGAAACTAGCAACGGACAGGTCTCCTGGAGACCAGCAGGGGGCGTCATGCAGGGCAGCAGAGGAGAAGTCAGTCAGACACAGAGACACAGTCAGAGGAGCGGCAGGAGCAGCTCTGGCTCCTCCAGGAGAACCTTCTGGAAGCTGACCAGGCCCTGAAGCTGCCAGCTAGCTCAGCTAGCTGCTAGCTCCACTTGCTTGGCAGGCCACTAACTCCTCCAGCTACAGGAGCAGCACATACAGCCGACCCAGGCTGTGGGACTAGAAAACCTTCTCCTTCTGTGGTGGTTGATGATTAAAGCTGGAGACCAGGTGGCGGTGGCGGCGGTGGCGGCGCAGTGGTAAAAATAGCAGCGTTTATTTGTGGACTGCGTCTCCAACATCAAGCACCATGACAGCAGAAAGACATCACACAGGCACCAGCAGCCTCTGATTGGCTGCTGCAAAGTTCAGAGTTGGAGTGGGCGGGCGAGTGAGAGAGAGGGAGGGGTGGGTTGGGGGAGGGGCACGACCTACTCTGCAGGCTGGGGAGGTTGGCGTCCTCTGGTTTGGTCTTCAGCAGGTGGGGGAGGCGAGTGTACCTGTAGCCAAAGCCACAGCCCTGCACACACACACACACACACACGCGCCAGGTGAGGAACACAGCAGCACCATCTACTGCATCCTGGGCTCCAGGAGGCTGAGTGGCAGCTGGTGCCTCCAGGGGTCAGAGCTACAGGCTGAGTGACAGCTGCTCACCCTCCAGAGGCGGACCAGGATCCAGTTGGTCTGGGCCCAGGGTCTCTGCTCGTAGGGGGCCAGCAGATTCTTCATCATGGCCACGCGTCTGCAGGGACACACACCAGGTGAGCTCACACACACACACACACACACACACACACATACACACAGTAGCCCCGCCCCCCCAGGCGGAGAGCCTCTGTGAGTGGGCGGGGCTCAGGCCAGTGACACTCACTGCTCCTCGGGGATGCGCTCCACCGCCCTGAGGGATTGTGGGTAGCAGACGTAGCTGGCCAGCGCCTGCATCAGGGAGTCTTTGATGTCTGCGGGGAGACAGGAAGTAGAGGCTGGGTGTGAGTCAGTGAGTCAGTGAGTCAGTGAGTCAGTGAGTCTTACCTGTTCCAACGATCCTGGGGTCTGCAAAGTGTTTGGCCAGGATGGCAGCCAGGTTGGTCAGCGTCTCCTCGTAGCCTGCACACACACACACACACACAGATCCAGTCCAGTGTAGGTGTGTGTGTGTGTGTGTGTGTGTGTGTGTGTGTGTGTGTGTGTGTGTGTGTGTGTGTGTGTGAGTGTGTGTGTGTGTGGGTGGGTGTCCACCTGGCAGCTGGTCCATGCAGTGGGCGGGGCTGAAGTAGTTCTTGAGGGCGCTGTAGGCGTTGATGGCCACGTTGAGGTAGAACTCTGGAGTGAAGGCGAACAGACAGCCGGTGCCGTCCGACCGCTGGATGGTCCGCACGCACACACACAGCAGCCAATAGACATCCAGCATCTTGTCCTGCCAACAGTCACATGACCACGTCAGCAGGGGGGGAGGAGGAGGAGGAGGAGGACAAGGAACAGCAGGTGCAACATGGGAAGGAGGTGCAGGAGAAGTGAGAGATGCAGGAAGTCCAGGAGGAGAGGGAGGTGCAGAAGGAGGAGCAGGAGGAGGAGCAGGAAGAGGATGAAGCGGCGGAGGAGGGTGGGGGAGGTGCAGGAGGAGGAGGAGGAGATGGAACAGCAGGTGCAACATGGGAAGGAGATGCAGGAGAAGTGAGAGGTCCAGGAGGTCCGGGAGGAGAGGGAGGTGCAGAAGGAGGAGCAGGAAGAGGACGAAGCACGGAGGAGGAGGAAGAGGTAGAGGAGTAGGACCAGCAATAGGAGCAGCAATGGGTGCAGCAGGAGGAGGAGGTGCAGGAGAAGTGAGAGGTGCAGGAGGTCCGGGAGGAGAGGGAGGTGCAGAAGGAGGAGCAGGAAGAGGATGAAGAGGAGGAGGAGGAGAAGGAGGAGGACCAGCAGTAGGAGCAGCAAAGGGTGCAGCAGGAGGAGCAGACCTTGGAGTAGATGGTGGCGTTGATCCAGGCCAGCCTCCTGCTCAGGTGGTTGAGCTTCTCAGCGAAGACCTTGTGGCTCTTCTGGAGCTCGTCCAGGATGTCTGCTCTCTGGAGGGGGAGGGACTTCCTGTCAGCTCCAGGGCCACACACACACACACACACTGAGTGGAGTGAGACAGGAAGTAAGCGACTCACCCTGGGGGGGCAGCGGGAGATCTTCTCCTCTGTGTCCTTCAGGGCCACGGCGTACTCGTGCACGTCGTCCGACACCACCACCATCTGAAGGACACCACAGGACACGCCCCCTCAGCCAGCCAGCCAGCCAGCCAATCAGAGGCCAAGCCCCGCCCCCTCCCTGCACTGACCTTGCCCAGCTGCTGGTGGACGCTCAGGTTGTACATCATCACCACACCGTCCACCAGCTCCAGCAGGGACTTGTCCCCAAAGCTCTGCTCTGATTGGTCCAGGGGCCGGCCCAGCAGGAGGCCATCAGCGCCGGGCCCGCCCTCGACTGCACACACACACACACACACACACACACACACACACACACACACACACACACACACACACACACACACACACACACACACACACAGAGGGTGAGAGGTGTGGTTGGTGGTGGTGGTGGTGCCACCTGCTGGCCGAGGTCACTCACTGTCCTCCTCGGTGCGCTGCTCCACAGCCAGGGTGCGAACCTTGACCTTGTCTGGCTGGGTCAGAGGTCGTCGGGGGGTCATGAGGCTGACGGCGGCCGTGCTGAGGAAGCGGTTGGCTCGGCCCAGAGTGGGAGAGCTCAGCCAGCTGGGCCGGGCCAGAGCCCCGCCCATCGCTACCGCTCCAAACGGCCTCTGGGGGGCAGCACACACACCACACTCAGCTCCTAGTGGCCAGGTCAGGTGGGTCAGGTGAGGTCAGTCAGGTGAGGTCAGGTCAGTCAGGTGAGGTCAAGTGAGGTAAGGTGGGTCAGGTGAGGTCAGGTGGGGTCAGGTGGGGTCAGGTGAGGTCAGTCAGGTGAGGTCAGGTGAGGTCAGGTGAGGTCAGGTGAGGTCAGGTGGGGTCATGTGGGTCAGGTGAGGTCAGGTGAGGTCATGTGGGTCAGGTGAGGTTTGGTGGGGTCAGGTGAGGTCAGGTGGGTCAGGTGAGGCCAGGTGGGTTCACCTGTGCAGCGCCGCTCTCCTCGTCCTCGTCCAGGTCGTCCATGGAGGAGGCCTGGATCTCCGCTGGGTCGATGATGATGTTGGCTTTACTGGCCAGGTCATCTGCAGGAGGAGCAGGAGGAGGAGGAAGTGGAGTAGCAGGAAGAGGAGGAGCAATATATCCCATCATGCATGGCGCTCACGCTGAATCAAAGGTCAAAAGCGTTGCATTGTTCCATGTAGGAAAACACTGAGGTTTCTCTGGACTGTGACAACATTCCTGTGTGTATTTAATTATGACTATATGCATCACCAGCTGCCGACGGGACGCTTTGATCATGAGAGCGCGATGATGTCACCAAGGGCGCCTAGAGTGTCTGTGTGGCCAATGAGTGGCTCTACAGTACAGTGGGTCCAGAGAGCTGCCAGCAGGGGGAGCTGGTGGGTCCCAGCTGCTGACTGATCAGCTCCCTGGAGCACAGTGAGGGCTCCCCCTGGTGGAGTTCAGCTGCAGCCACAGCTCCACAGCGCCACCTACCCTTCAGAGTCTTCTTCAGGTGGGACAGCAGCCCCCCCAGCCTCTGCAGGTCAAAGTAGTCCACCTTCCCGTTGTAGAAGAGCTGGGGGGGCACGTAGGCCTCTGCAGGAGGAAGACAGGGGGCGCTGGTGAGCAGGTGGAGGACCCAGGTGGGAGGAGTGGGGGTGGGAGTGGGGACCCGGGGCGGTACCTTCACTGCTGACGCTGCCTGGAACCTTCCGGGCTCCTTCGTCCCAGCACTGCCTGACAGCGGCCACCAGGCGGTGCAGGAAACACACCATGTACTCTGGAGGACACAGAGCTGTGGGGTGCTGCACACACACACACACACACACACACACACACACACACACACACACACACACACACACACAGCTACAGTCAGGTTGTCTGCACCGTCCAGGTGTGGTGGGCGGGGCCCAGTAAGAGGTCATGTGACTCACCCCTCTGTTGCTGGCGTTCTCCTGCAGGAACTTGCGGAACTTGTTGAGGAAGATGTAGCGAGAGGCCTCGCCCTGAACACACACACACACACACCTGTGGTTAACAGGCCACGCCCCTCCAGGGAGTCCCCTCCAGGGAGTCCCTGCGGTCACCCACCGTGGACTTGTCCTTGTTGTTGAGCAGCAGCTTGAGGATTTGAACCTGCAGCTCCTCCACCACTGAGGAGGACACGAAGAGAGCAGGCAGTGAGAAGAACTGCTGAGGACCTTCGGATGGATCCAACACCCTAGAAAGCTGCTCCTGGTGTTGACCACGGTGACCTTTGACCCCGACCTCACCTTCAATCCTCTTCTTCAGCCGCTGACAACCTCTCTCATAGGCCCGGCGCCTCAGTCGCTCGTCAGCGCTCTCATCGGCTGGCTCCCGCTCGTCCTTCCCCTGGAGAGAGAGAGAGAGGGGGGAGAGAGACCGAGAGGAAGAGAGAGAGAGACAGTGAGGAAAAGAGGCTCCTCCACCTCCTCCTACTCCTCCTCTTGCTCCTCCTCTCACCTCCTTGTCAAAGTGGGTGGGCCACCAGGTGGTGAGGATGAGCTCCTCTAGCCCCGCCTCCTTCACCCTCAGTGGGGTCTTGATGTAGAAGAAGACCACCGAGCGCAGGACGTCAAAGGTGGGCGAGTTGAGGAGAACCAGAGACAGAGAGAGGGGGAGGGGCTAGCAGACAGTGGGTAGGGCAAACAGAGAGTGGGCGGGGCTAATAGAGCCACAGACAGACAGGTGTCAGAGCAACTGAAGGATATAGGACGTTGTTGAGCAGGTACTTCCTGGACTTCTCATGGTGCAGGATGGCCGTGGTCAGACGCAGGTAGTGGATCTGGAAGACAGGGGAGAGACAGTCAGTCAGTCAGTCAGCCAGACAGTCAGTCAGTCAATCAGACAGTCAGTCAGTCAGCCAGTCAGACAGACAGACAGTCAGCCAGTCAGACAGCCAGTCAGTCAGTCAGACAGTCAGACAGCCAGTCAGTCAGCCAGTCAGACAGACAGTCAGTCAGTCAGTCAGTCAGACAGTCAGTCAGGCAATCAGTCAGTCAGTTAGACAGTCAGTCATACAGTCAGACAGACAGTCAGTCAGTCAGACAGACAGTCAGACAGGTGGGCGGTGCTACCTGGAAGCCCAGGTCAGGGATGATGGGGGAGAAGCGGTAGGCCCTCAGCAGTGACATCATCAGCTGCTTCAGACACTCGTTCACCTCGTAGTCCTGCACACACGGAGCCAGTCACACCCTGAGGGTCTGTGTGTGTGTGTGTTAGGGTCTGTGTGTGTGTGTGTGTATGTATCTGTCAGTGTGTGTCAGTGTGTGTCAGTGTGTGTCAGTGTGTGTCAGTGTGTGTCAGTGTGTGCTGCACCTCCATGAGCAGCCAGAAGAGGTCGAGCAGCTGCTGGATCAGCGGGTGTTCGTCCACGGAGCCGCCGCCCTCCAGGATCCCCAGCAGGAAGTTCATCAGCACGTCCTCCACCAGGTACACCTTGCACTGCAACACCAGCAGCAGCAGCAGCAGCAGCGCCACCTTCAGCCCACTCAACCTACACACTCAACAGCCGCTCGCAACAATTCCTTCCTCAAACTAAACTTCCTCCTGACATGGTGAATATTTCCTGAGGTGTTGAGTGCCAGGTGTGTCCAGCTGTGTCCAGCTGTGTGGAGGCACTGGCACTCCTCCACACTACACCTGGACAACTGCATCCAACAATCATGATAATAATATAACAATAATATCAGATTATCTTCAGTCACCTGCTGGACACTTCTATGGTTCTGTTTCAATGATTATGAAAAATAATAAGATCGAAAAAAGAAAAGTGAAAAGTTTTTCCAAGCAAACAACCCCTGAAGTTGTGTAGAAGAAGCAGTACTGCAGCCAGCCACCAGGGGGTGCCGGCTGCTCCTCCTCACCATGAGCGGAGCAAAGTGGTTGAAGATGTGAGCCAGAGTGATGAGGACGGTGGGGTCGCCCTGCAGCCTCCAGAGGGCGCTGTCCTTCTCCAGCAGCCTGTCATCCTGGGGTGGGGGTTGGGGGCGGAGGAGAGACAGGTGAGACGGCAGGTGAGGCTGGCGGTGACATCACGGCTGCCTCTGGAGCTCACCTGGAGGTCGATGGAGGTGGAGAGGACGTTCTTGATGAAGCCCAGCAGCTTGTGGGCCTTCAGCAGCTCAGCGGTGGGAGGGTCCTGCAGGGGGAGGTACCCTTCCACTGGGTACGTGAGGGGGGAGGAGTCAAGGAGCAATCAGCCTCTGAGGAGGAGAGCGTAGAGAGGGAGAAGAGGAGCAGAAAGAGCAGCAGGAGGAGGAGAAGAGAGAAGAAGCAGCGGAGAAGAAGGAGGCCTAGCTCTGCTGCTGATTGGCCGGCTGGCTGTGGGCGGGCTGTAGTAAGGCTCCGCCCAGCAGCTGCAGGTGGAGGATATCTGAGGGGTCTGCTGCCAAAGTTGAAGGCCACCGACTCCTTGAAGGACAAACTGATGGCCGGGAAGTAGGCCACACCTGGACCGGTCCTGATCCTGCTGAAGGCCGTCCCCAGAGACTGGCCGTTCCTGCATACACACACACACACACACACACACACACACACACACACACACACACACACACACACACACACACACACACACACACCCAGGCGGCAGGTGGTGGTCAGCCCTGGGCCCACAGGGTGATGATGATGAAGATGATGAAGATGATGATGCTCCTCACTCACAGGCAGAAGGTGATGGTTCCCTCGTCCAGGTCCAGCAGACAGCTGACAATGTCTCCTGCTGCCCAGGACTGAGGAGGACAAGCAATCAGTGACACACACACACACACACACACACACACACACACACACACACACACACACACACACACACACACACCTTTCCATAGTTGGTGGTGGTCACGTTCCACTTCCTCACTCGGTTCCCATCGTAGGCGTAGGAGTCAGGAGTGTCTCCAACACCCTCCTGCTCCACACACACACACACACACACACACACACACACACACACACACACGGTCAGTTAGGGCAGCCGCCGCAGCAGGCAGGGCAGGTCAAAGGTCAAAGGTCACCTCCTGGTTGAAGCGGCAGTTGAGGGTACACCAGCCAATCTGCATCAGACCCTGAGAGGAGATCAGCACCTCGTAGGCCCACTTCCCTGGACACACACACACACACACACACACACACACACACACACACACACACACACACACACACACACAGAGTGAGCACTTCCAGTGGACAGCATCCTCATGATGGTGATGATGATGGTGGCGATGATGGTGAAGGTTTACCTTTGTAGACACAGGTGGTGGCTCTGATGGAGCTGAAGTTGCTGTGACCGATGACCTGGAATCGCAAGTGACAGCAGGTGAGTGTGTCTCCCCCTGCTGGTGGTGTGCAGCAGTGTTTCAGTGTGTCTCCCCCTGCTGGTGATGTGCTGCAGTGTTTCAGTGTGTCTCCCCCTGCTGGTGGTGACAGCAGTGACAGCAAGCGCTCTCACCCCCAGGAGGTCGTCATCCACAAACAGCAGCCCCTCGAAGCCGCTGGTGTGGTCCAGGACCACCGGCTGGGGGCCCAGACGACCTTCCACCGCCTCATCTGCACACACAGCAAGGACACAGCAGTCAGCAGGGGGCGCTGGAGCCACACCAAGTCTCCAGCACTACTGCGGTCGGCAACCAGGGGAGCCAGGCGGGAGGGAGGAGTCACACCTCTGCCTTCTTCAGGGGCGTCGTCCGCAGACAGCAGCTTCTCCAGGTGGGCGCCCACATCCTGGAAACCCAGGGGCTTCCTGAGGGAGGGGGCGGTCAGAGGAGAGGGGGCGGAGTCCGAGGAGAGGGGGCGGAGTCAGAGTCACAGCAGGAAGAGACAGCAGCGTTTTGACCTGCTGACTGCTGACTGCTGGGAGGGTCTAAGATTAGCTGCTGGAGGAAACCTGATGCTGAGGTCACACACACACACACACACACACACACACACACACACACACACACACACACACACACACACACACACACACACACACACACACACACACACACCTTCCAGCCCTCGTTGGGCCTCTCAGATAAAAGTGACTCTTGCTGCCCTTCACACACTTCCCAGCTCTACCTGCAGCCTCACGGTGGCGCTGCGGTGCCCGCTGCCACCAGCCGTGAGGGGAAGACCGCCTCCACCGCCTCACCTGAGCGACGCGTGTGCAGGTCCCTGATTGGCCGAGGGAAACACCTGGTGCAGGTAGTCGCTCAGCAGCTTCTCGTTCACGATACCTGGAAAGATTTGAGAGTGAAGCAGCAGAGTGACCTGGAGTGACCCAGTCTGACCTGGAGTGACCCCACTTTGACCTGGAGTGACCCAAGTCTGGCCTGTAGTGACCCCAGTTTGACCTGGAGTGACGCCAAGGGTTAACTACAGTGTCTGCGCATCTGAAAGTGGAGTAAATGTGTGTATAGGCACTACATGCACCTACATGCAGTACTTGTACATGCGTGTGTACTAGAGGTATCCTACAGGTATGCAGTACAGGTGTACAGCAGGTTCACTACAGGTGACCACGCTAGTCTGGGATGTAGCAGAATGAATTCTGTTGGTTTGCTGTGGGTGACCGAGGTGCCAGGTGTGTGCAGGGGTATCCAGCTGTGTATCCAGGTGTGTGCAGGGGTATCCAGGTGTATCCAGGTGTGAACAGATGTGTATCCAGGTGTATGCATCTACCTGTGGCTCTGGGCTTGTCGCTGTCCGAGGCCAGGCGGTAGTTGCGGCGGCTCAGAGCTGTGCCGCCTCCTTTGGAGCTCATCCTGCTCACTCACCTGGAAGAGGGGGCGGGGCTTTAATCCAGGACCAATCACAGACCACTGCAGCACTGTGTGTGTGTACTAATTAAACACTAACAAACTAAATATTACTAGATAGATACTAAAGACTACTACTACTACTATTAGGTACTAGTTCGTTACACACTACTAGTTAAACATAGGACACTAGATATTACTAACTAAATACTAGTTCACTACGCACCACTAGCTAAACACCAGAACAGCAGGTACTACAAGTTAACACTAACACACTAAACATTGCTGGATAAATACTGGTTCATTACACACTAGTAGTTAAACTCCAGTACACTCGATAGGACTATCAAAATACTAGTTCATCAAACACTGCTAGTCGAGTGGAACTTCGAGGTACTTTGATGCGGTTGATGTGACGTAGTCAGTGAACCAGTCAGTCAGTGAGCCAGTCAATCACATCAGGGGCTGTTTAGCATCCAAGCTAGCGGTGACTAGCTAACCGGTCTCCTCTCGACCCGGCTGCCCCCCCAATCCACCCGGGCACACACACACACACACACACACACACACACACACACACACACACACAGCGGGTCGACAATGTCTCGGTTCCCTCCTCTGGTGAACAACAACAACTACGACAACAACTAGGACAGCAACAACACAACCGTGTGTTGACAGCCTCCGTCTCTCTCTCTGCGGTGCCTCGACGCTCGGAGCTAAGTTAGCATGCTAACACAGCCAGTGTGTGGCTAACTGGGGCTAGCGGCTCAGTGACAGCGCCACCTACCGCTTGATTCTCACTGCAGCTGGTCGAGTCACAGCCGGGAGTGAATCCTCGGTTCGACGTGGGTCCGCTGGGCAGTAGCAGCAGCAGCAGGAGCGAGATTTCTTCAGCACAACCGAGCGATCACAACAAGTCTTCTGTCACCGCCTCTATGGCTACGGGGCGCCGCGAGGATCAAACCCACCTGGAAAGGACGCGGTGGGGAAAATGCGAACTACAAACCGGCCTCCGTCCCAAAACACAACAATTACACAAACAGTTTGTTTCATTAATCTCTGATTGTCCGTTAATGTGTTCAGGGAGATTAGGATTGAGCTAAACACACTTCCCCACTAGAGGGCGCTAAAATGCAATGCGCACAGTGCAACCTGCTCTAATAGCTAGGTCCCAGAAGTCTTCAAACGTCACCTCCTGTCCCTCTGCCTGAGCCTCAGTTTGGCCTCTTCACACCAGCACAGGTCAGGTTGTGGGTTCCATTCCTGGCTGGCTGCTCAACCAATGAGGCGCTCCACTGCTGAGGGGGCGGGGCCACAGGCTGCAGTCTTCACTCCTTCATCCACTCTGCTGCAGCTTCCTGTTCCTCACCTGGACCCCTGCTGGTGAGTCTGCCCTCTGGTTGGCTGACACTCTTCCCATGTTGCAGCCAAGACCAGGTGGCTAACAAGTTAGGTAGGAGGCGCTGCAGGCCTCTGAAGCTTCTGGACCAGGGCCTGGTCCAGACCTCTGGTGCTGGTTCCAACTGCGCTGCTCTTCACTGCAACGTCACCACTTGATGGTTTTATTGAAACCTCCTTCATGTCCAGCAGCTACAGCACTGCAGTGCCTGAAGGTTCAGGACCAACACCTGGGCTTCAACGTCTGATGGCTCTCCTGCGTTCCCGAGGTCCTGGAACCTTACAGTGCAGCCAGTGTGCTGAGCAGGAAAGATGGAATCAACAGTTCTGAAGCTCTGAAGTTCTACAGGTGACAACGTCACCTCTAGTGACAACTGGTGGTTACAAGGTGAGAGATGGCTTTCCTCATGTACCAGCGTGAGCATGTGAGTTAGGGAGGACACTGAACACACCTGAGAGAGGTGTCTTCTCCTGGGAGGCTAAAACAGACAAACAAACATCTTCTGAAGATTTATTGAATTTACAGTGTTGGAACATCAGGAACCTTCTGAAGGTCACAAGTTGTGAAACCAGCTGCTGCGTGAGCTTGAGGTTGCTGGGAACAGTACACACACACACACACACACACACACACACACACACACACACACACACACACACACACACACACACACACACACACACACACACACACACACACACACACACACACAGTGTTTCCATCTCAGCAGGTTGAAGGCAACAGTTCTAAAACACTTGATTTCTCTGAAGCTCTGATCTAAAACTTGGAGACATCAGGACGTAACATTCAGGAAGACTAAGCTCCACCTCCTCTTGACCTAAAACAGCTGCTCCGATTGGCCGACACATGATTTCAAAGAGGAATTAAAAGAGTGCTGAGCCGATTGGTGGATCCACGGACGGATGGAAGAACTTCCAACTGGTGGACACCTTCACGTCCAGGTCCAGTGAGGACTCCAGCGTGACGGACGGACAGACGGCTGGGTTGGACAGCGATGGTGTTGGTGGTGGGCGGAGCCTCAGCCCATGTAGGGGTACCTCCACTCAGTGAGGGGCACGTGAGTCTGCTTGACCACCTGAGGAGACGTCCAGCGCAGGACGTAGTGCGGCCCGCCGGGCTTGTCGTTGGTCCCTGGGGGGAGGGGCAGGGTCAAGGTGAGGTCATGGAGGAGGGGCGTGGTCACACGCTGCAGGGGGCGGGGCCTACCTGAAGCTCTGGCGCCCCCAAAGGGCTGCTGGGCCACCACGGAGCCAGTGGACTTGTCGTTGACGTAGTAGTTCCCAGCAGCGTTCCTGAGGAGCACTGCAGCCTCGTCCAGTACTGACCTACACACACACACACACACACACACACACACACACCTCTTGTCAGGTGCCATGCCCACTGCAGGAGCCAGACACACAGCAGGAGTCAGTCTGAAGGTCTGAAGGTCTCAGAAGACCAGGAGATTACTCAGACTGTGGTGGGCGGAGCAAACTGGTCAGTGTCAACTGGTCTTACTGGTCCTTGGCGAACACTGCTCCAGTCAGGGCGTAGGGGGAGGTGTTGTCGATAAGCCGCAGCACCTCCTGGTGGTCCTTGTCAGGGTAGACGTACACGGTCAGAACTGGCCCAAAGATCTCCTGCAGGACCAGTGAGGACATAAGAGGAGAACATCTAGCACTGGGCTAGCTACTGGCTGCTAGCTCCTAGCTGCCTGGTGGCTAGTTGCTAGCTCCTAGCTGCCAGGCTGCTAACCACCAGGCTGACGACAAAGCCCACCTCACTCATCATGGCCTCCTGTGGGTCTGTGGTCTCCACGATGGTCGGCTCCACAAAGTAGCCCTTGGAGTCATCACAGTGACCTCCAGCGATGACCTTCAGGCTGGGGGAGGACTTGGCGTGGTCCAGCCACTTCTTGATCCGAGCAAACGACTGTGAACAGGATGGAAGACAGTGGATTAGGAAGGGTTCGCGTCAAGAAGAGAGAAGAAGAAGAAGAAGGAGAAGAAGACTCCACCTTGTCGTCAATCACGGCTGAGAAGAAGGTGCTGAAGTCCTCCACTGGCTGCAGGAGGAGGAGAAGGACAATGTAGCTCAGCAGCTAATCAAGCTAATGGCTGGGTATACCTGGCGAGGACCCGGTGAGAAGGTGCAGAAGGCGGTGGGTGAGTGGGTGGACTCACGTCTCCAACCCGGATCTCCTTGTGGACGTCCAGCAGCCGCTGCTTGATGTCGGGCCACAGGCTGTGAGGGACGTACATCCTGGAGCAGGCCGAGCACTTCTGACCTCCAAACTCAAAGGCCGAGCGCACTGTCCCCTTCACCACGCTCTCCACATCTGCTGAGGAGTGCACGAAGTGGAAGTTCTTCCCACCACACTCTGCAGGAGGAAAGAGGAGGAGCAGGGTGAGAGCAGGAGGAGGACGAGGAGCAGAAGAGGAGGAGGAGTAGTAGAGGAGGAGCAGGGTGAGAGGAGGAGGAGGGGAGGAGGAGGAGCAGAAGAGGAGGAGGAGCAGGGTGAGAGGAGGAAGAGCAGAGGAGGAGCAGGGTGAGAGCAGGAGGAGGAGCAGAGGAGGGTGAGGAGGCGTCACCTCCGGCCAGACGGGGGAAGGTCCTGTAGATGTCCAGGTTCTGGGCCACCTGCTTCCACAGGTGCTTGAAGGTCCTGTCAGAGCCACAAGGGGGCGTGAGTGAGCAGCAGCAGCAGCAGCAGCACCTGCAGGGGGCGGGGCTTACGGGACGCTGCCGGTGAAGTTGATGGCGGCCAGGTGAGGCGAGGAGGTGACGGCGTCTCCGAAGACGGGCCCGTGGGCCGGCAGGAACTGGACCACGTGGGGGGGCAGGCCGGCGTCCCGCAGGGCCCGGTACACAGCGTAGCTGGCTGAGACCGCCGTGTCGCTGGGCTTCCACAGAACCACGTTGCCCTGGGGGGAGGGGAGAGGAGAGGAGGGTCAGGACCACTACCTGGGTCTGGCGCTGGTTCTGGTTCTGGTCAGTCTCACTCACCATCAGCGCCGGAGTTCCCGCCAGGTTCCCTCCAATGGCGGTGAAGTTGAAGGGCGCCACCGCCGCCACGAAGCCCTGCAGGGGGCGACATCGCCACCGTCACCACCGTCACCACCGTCATTCAGCACCTGACCACCAGGGGGCAGCAGCGAGCTCCTCCTACCTCCAGGCCGCGGTACAGCATGGTGTTGGTGCTGCCCTGGGCGTCGAGCGGCTGCTGCTGCTCCAGCTCCACAGCGTGCTTGGCGTTGAACCTGAAGAAGTCGATGAGTTCAGCAGCGGCGTCAATCTCGGCCTGGACCACCGTCTTCCCCTGGACAGGAAGTAGACACAGCGCTGGGTCACGCCCACCTGCGGCCCCGCCCACCTGCGGCCCCGCCGACCTCCCCCCGGTCTCACCTGGCCAATCATGGTCTTGGCCAGGACCTCGGCTCTCCTGGGACCACTCAGCAGGTCTGCAGCCTTGAGGAGAACCTGGGCCCGGTCCTGGACCGGCTTCAGGTCCCACTGCCTCCGGGCCGCCACCGACGACTCTATGGCCCTGTTGATGAGCTCCTGGAGGAGAAGCAGGAGGTCAGTGAGGAGGCCGTTGGGTGAGGAACAGGTAAGGAACCAGTGAGGAACCCACCTTGTCAGCGTAGCAGAACTTGGCCACCTTGTGCGAGTGGTTGAAGGGCTGTGAGGACAGACATAGGTCACATGGTTACAGACTGCAGTGCCGCCAGGCTCCACAGGGGGCGGCGGCGAGAAGCCGGCTCCTCACCGACAGCTGGTATCTGATGTCGCTGGTCCACACGTGTTCATCTCCCACCACACACGGGACCTCCTCTGTCCGGCCCTTCAGCTGGCCCAGCACCTGGACACACACACACACACACACACACACACACACACACACACACACACACACACACACACACACACACACACACACACACACGTCACCTCCTGTTGCTGCTCCTCCTGCTGCATCTCCTCCTGCTGCATCTCCTCCTGCTGCTCCTCACCTTCAGCAGCTCCTCCCTCTCAGCGCTGCCCTCCTGGAAGCCCAGGATGGGCTCGTTCTTCACCTCCAGCGACGCACATGGGAACGTCTTGAACCTTCCACACACACACACACACACACACACACACACACACACACACACACACACACACACACACACACACACACACACACTTCATGAAGGTGCAACCAAACTCTTATTTATAAGACAAGGTTGTTTTTAACCTGGACCGCACACCCAGGTGGTGGATCATTAACTTCCTGTTCTCGGACGCTTTGCTGACTCAGCGTCGCTGCCCACTGGCCAGGACCCCCCTGACCCCAGCAGCGGGTGGGTGGGGCCCCAGCAGCGGGTGGGCGGGTTGACGCAGGTGTCGGGAGGTAAACAACAGACAGAACACGGGCGGGAGATCGCTGGCCACCACGTGACCAGAGCACCACGTGACCTTGGTCCTGAAGCGGCTCTTCAGTCAGCGGTGGAAACTTGTCCTCACTCAGCATGACGTCATCATTATTATTATTATGATTAGTGGCAGCGGTGTGAGATGATCAGCTGACGTCTTCTTTGGAAAGCTGTGAATATAAGAAATCTAATCTTTCGATATTTGTGTGTGTGTGCGCGTGACGCTCAAGCGACTTTCGGTCCAACGTTCAGCGCCAGCGTTGACTCACAACTCTTTAATGTTTAGCGCGTTCCAGGGAAGAAGCGACAACGTTGACAAGGACGAACTGGGACACAGGTTGTGTGTCACCCCGCCTCCCCCAGACTCACAACACAACACATTCATCCTTCCATCGAAACAACGAAGGAGGTCGACAACTTGTCTAATTTAAAAAACAAACTTCCGGCACAGTCTGGCAGTTCTGCCGTCAACCTGCTGTGGCAGGTCACAAGTTATGACGTAACGTCGTCGGGTTAACACACACACACACACACACACACACACACACACACACACACACACACACACACACACACACACACACACACACACACAGTGGAAACGTCCCTTCACTGCTAATGAGGCGACAGTGATCGAAGCGTCCTGGTGGCGGCGCTGCCAGCTAACCAGGCTGACTGACTAGTTGACTAACTGATTGAGTGACTGGTTGATTGACAGCTCTCCAGGTGGGACCTACCCCCTCGCGGTGCGGCTCACTGCCGCCCTCATGCGCAGCATGTTTCCCGAGCCGGAGTTGCGGTGACAGCTGACGATCCTCCCCGGGGAGCAGCGACTGGTCCTGGGTGCAGAGAGTCCGGGCGGCCCGCTGGGTGGTGCTGGGGGTCCTGGTGCTGCTTGTGCTGCTCGGTGAAGTGACCCAGCTGGATCAGCTCAGGCTGTCAGTCTCACCGACCGACAGAGAGAGAGAGAGAGAGAGAGAGAGCACAAGGCGGGAGGAACCACTGGCGGGAAGGAAGGGGGCGGGACTTCCGGCGAGTGTGGGAGCAGCCGCTCCGTGCCACCGCCAGTCAGTCAGCAGCTCGGGTGCAACACACACAGCGAGAGAAGTCAGCGGTGCTGCTGGCGAACAAACCTGGTGACAGGTGAACCGTCCGCGAGGAGTCAGTTGGAAATAACCCCCCCACAACCACCCCATTCCGAGGAATGGAACCTTCCAGAGGCGGGGGTGGAACTGGCCAATCAGCGAGAAGCAACACGGTTTGGACCAATCAGCGACTACTGGCTTTATTGTCGGGCCGATTCTTCAACTCCTGCAGGTCACAACTGGGATTGGTGTTCACAGTGTGTGTGTGTGTGTGTGTGTGTGTGTGTGTGGAGGAAGCAGACAGGACAGCAGGTTGTAGTGGACTGGATCTATTTCTGCTGGAGCTGCAGCAGCTGCAGTTGGTAGTAAACAGGTTGATCCCTGCAGCAGTCCGCTCACCCCTCGCTCCCTCCGCTCTGTTCAGAGTGGAATTACAGGCCAAACATCCACAGCCTCTACAGTGAACTTCATCCAAGACGTACGAGTTTTATTCACAGGAGAAAAGCCCAGCTCAGCTCACTGAAGGCTGAGAGGTCAAAGTTCAGATTCCGGGGGGCGGGGGGGATTGGGGTGTAGTCGACTTCCTCAAATATTCCATTTGTGTTTGGGTGGGTGGGGGAGGAGTCACATGATCTCCTCTTGAGCCACCACACGGCGGCGCTGTGGGAAAGATTTCATGCAGAGAAACAAAAACAAAGGCAAATAAAACATTTAAAAACCCAACAGAACACACAGAGAGAGTTATAAAAATAATGTGGAGGCGTCGGCGCTGGTTAGGGTCCAGCACGACGGTCACACAGACACACTGGGACACTCTGATGTACAATAGAATCTCCGTAACACTTTGGTTTAGTTTCAAACTAGCGTCCTGGTGGCTCTACGGCGGTCCGCTCGCTGGGAAATGTTAAATTAAATCAAAATTATTCTGCAACAGGAGACCAAGCAGAACTGTACAGTATCTACAGTGTAGCCGCAGCAACACGTGATGTCACCGGGGGGTGGAGGCGGGGCTGACGCCTGATTGGACGGCCGGACAGAGTCTCTGACGGTTGGAAGCCGTGATGGAGGAGAGGACCGGCGAACAGCGGCAGGACATCAAAGACACCACAACGACGACTACGCAAGGTTGGCCACGCCCCCACCGCCTCCCAACCACCCAGTGAAGAATGTCCGATAGAAATAGCTGCCTTGACTCAACGGCCAATCAGAGTGACGTCATCACTGATGACATCACAGATGACGTGGCAGGAGAAGGTGAAGGGTTCAGTTATTATTGCTGCTCGTCGCCTGTGACATCACAGCTCAACCAACCAACCAGAGTCCAGGCAACGCCCCCTGCTGGAGGGGGTGTGTGGCAAGGTGAGGCCACGCCCCCAACTAGATGGCGGTCATCTTGTCCTGCGGGCTGCTGCTGCTGCTGCTGCTGCTACTGTTGTTGTTGTTGTTGTTGTTGTTGTTGTTGTTGTCGTGGCCACCGGGGGACGCCACTGCGCCTGGCGGCCGCTCGCCGCCTTTCAAGGCCGAGTCTCTGTCTGCGGTGGCGGCGCTGTGGGCGGGGCCAGGCAGCGAGGAGGGCTGGGCGGAGGGGCGGTAGGCCGCCGTCAGCTCCGACAGACGCTCGGCCGTCGGAGGCCACTTGGAGAAACCAGCGGCGTTCTGGAGGAAGAGCACGCAGGTACCGTGGACCGCCCGGTAGTACATCTCCTCCCTGAGAGAGAGAGAGCCAATCAGAGAGCAGCAGGGGCACCGTGCCAATCAGAGAGCAGACAGGCGGTCCTACCTCTTGCAGGTGTGCTGGCTGCCTGAGCGGTACTCGTGCTCGTAGGCCGGCACGCTCAGCTGGTGGCGCAGGAAGCGGCTGGACTCCATGCGGCTCAGCGCCGGGGTCACGGGGTCACGCCAGTCTGGCACGAACACGATGAAGGACAGCGGCTCCGAAGACTGTGACAGCAGCTCCTGGTGGACACGCAGGGAGACAGTCAGTCAGTCAATCAGTCAGTCAGACAGACAGACAGTCAGTCAGTCAGTCAGACCGACAGTCAGTCAATCAGTCAGACAGTCAGTCAGACAGTCAGTCAATCAATCAGACAGTCAGTCAGTCAGTCAGTCAGTCAATCAATCAGACAGACAGACAGACAGACAGTCAGTCAATCAGTCAGTCAGACAGACAGACAGACAGTCAGTTAGTCAGAACGTCAGTCAGTCAGACAGTCAATCAATCAGACAGTCAGTCAGTCAGACAGTCAGTCAATCAATCAGACAGTCAGTCAGACAGTCAGTCAATCAATCAGACAGTCAGTCAGTCAGTCAGTCAGACAGACAGTCAGTCAGTCACTGACCTCAAAGTGCTTGACCATGGCGTCCATCAGTTCTTCACAGAAGGGAGGGTTTGCTTCAAACGAGCCGCTGACGGGACGGAACGACAGGAAGGGCCTGACACACACACACACACACACACACACACACACACACACACACACACACACACACACACACACACACACACACACACACACACACACACACACACACACACACACACACACACACAGTGTGAGCGATGCCAACCTCCACAACTGAGCCCAGGTGAGGCCCCGCCCCCTGCAGTCTCACCCTCTGGAGCCAAAGTATCCGTCGGTGTCGGGGAAGGCGGAGTTGTACTGCTTGTAGTAGCAGTTGAGCGGCGATGCGAAGCACTCGAAGGAGACGCCGAAGTGGCGCTGCAGCGCCTCAAACACCGACACTGGCAGCGCCCCCTGCAGGCCCGAGCCCTCGTGGGCCCCGCTGCCAAACATCACCTGCACACACACACACACACATTAGCGCCGGACTGCCAGGTGAGCTGGCGCAGTGTGAGTGGCTCGGAGGAGGTCAGCTGACCTGGTATCTCTTCAGGAGGCACCACACTCTGGACAGGAACTTCTCAAAGCGAAGGTCGTCCACACAGCTGTACCTGTACAGCAACTCCTGCACACACACACACACACACACACACACACACACACAGGTCAGAGTATGTTTCCCTCTGGTGGACACAGACAAAACTACCAATACATCTTCAGCAGCCTCCACTAGGACCAGCAGGTCTGCAGTGATGCCAGTGCTCACCAGCTTGCTGAAGTGACCCCTGTTGACCTTGACCATCTCCCCTCGGAAGCGAAGGCAGGCCACGTCGTTCTCAAAGTGCAGCTCCACCCGGGGCAGCAGTGGGGACGGCAGCGCCAGGCGAACAGGGTAGCAGTAGACCAGCCGCTGCTGCAGCTGCTGCTGCAGCTGCTGCTGCTGCTGCTGCTGCTGCTGCTGGGGAGACGCACACGCCTCTGCACACACACACAGACACACACACACAGTATGAGACGGCAGCAGAGTGGCCATTGGGGGGCGGTGCAGAGCCTCAGAAATGAAGCTCAGCTTCTTCTCACGGCATCGGTTTGAAATCTCTGCTGTTTTTAAACTGCTTTTCATTGGAAACCAACATGTCAATCAAGCAGTCACCTGTGGGAGGGTCCTGCAGCAGGCTCAGGTGGATCTGCCGCAGGCGGCGGCTGTAGTCGGCCGACAGCTGGTAGATCTTGGAGCAGATCCCCTCCACCGAGTCCTTGGCCACCGCAGCCACGTGAGGCCCACACTGCTGCCGCAGATGCTCCAGACGGTCCTGCACACACACACACACTGAGGTGAGGCTGCGGCCCACCCAGCCAGCCAGGAAGGCAGAGTCACTGGGGGGTCCGGGCTGCTACCATGTAGTCCTCCTTGCTGGCTGAGTGGTCTCGACGCAGCCAGCTCATGGTGTCCTCGGCGTTCCACTTCACCACCTTCCTGCTCTCCGGACTGGCGTTCCTGCACAGGTCAGAGGTCACAGCTCAGGACCACCACCACCACTACCACCTTCAGGCCGGGGAGGGGGGGGGGGCTCTCACTCACCTGGAGTCAATCATCTTCTTGGCTGCCTCGGCGTACTTGAAGAGCAGCTTGCGAGCTTCCTCCTTGTACTTGATGCGAGACAATCTGGTGACCAGGACAGACGGACAGACGGACAGACAGACAGGCAGACAGGGTTGTGAGTGGGGCGTGGTGGGCAGGGCCGGTGGGTTTGGGTGAGGGAGGGGCCGGAGCTGCAGCGGTTGGATGAGAGAAGCACCTGGAACCACCTTGATCAGACATGGGCAAACTACGGCCCGGGGACCATATGCGGCCCGTTAAGCTTTTTAATGTGGCCCTTCAGCCCAACTTGAAATGATGTCAACAGTCAGTCAGTCAGTCATCAAACAGCTGCATCTCCTCCATGATTGCAGTGTTGTCAGAGTCATTTCAATAAAGAGCTCAACACCATGGTGGTTCTGGATGGTTCTGGGTGGTTCTAGGTGGTTCTGGGTGGTTCCAAGATGATCTTAGAACCACCCAGAACCTCCAGGGTGTGGAGCTCTTGGGATGATGGAGGAGATGCAGCTGTTTGATGACTGACTGTTCATAACATTTCTACAAGTTGGGCTGAAGGGCCGCAATAAAAAGCCTAACGGGCCGCACGTGGCCCCCGGGCCATAGTTTTCCCACGCCTGTGTTGGGGGTGACGTGGCACCACCTGCAGGTACCTGATGGGGATGTCGTTCATGACCTCCCTGAACATGGACGGAGAGATGACGGGCTCGCAGTCGCTGGGCAGCAGGGGGTCGTGACCTCTGTCGATGACCTTCCTCTCCAGCAGCCAGCGGTTGAAGGACTCCCGGGGCGGGTCGATGCCTGGGGGTCAGGGGTCAGAGGTCAGAGGTCAGGGGTGAGGTGAGCAGCCGGCGCGCCCCCTGCTGGTGCTGGCGGCCCACTTCACCTTCTCTCTGGTGGCACAGCTCGTGGTAGTGCTGCCGCAGCTTGGTGACCAGCTGGGCGCGCTGCAGCTCGATCTCCGGGTGGGGGGGCAGGTGGCTGGCGGGGGGGCTCTCCTTGATCACAGCGTTGGTCTGCACGTCCAGGTCCCAGTAGATGCTGAGGGAGGAGGGGGTTAGACAGCCGCTAGCAGAGAGGCTAACCGTGCTAGCGGGGAGGCGCTGGGTACTCACACCGCCGGCCTGTAGGGGGCGGGGGCGGGGCTGGGGGTGGTGGGCGTGGCGGGCGGGGCCTGCTTGTCCTCGGGGGCCGCGCCCCAGGGCTTGACCCCGGGCGTGCTGGGCGAGATGGGCGTGGTCGGCTCCACCTGGAGGCAGCGGGGGTCAGAGGGAGGAGTCAGACTGCACCTGGGGGAGGCCTCACCTGCTCACATGACCCAGAGGGGGCGTCGGCCTCACCTTGGCCCGCTTGAAGCTGTTGGGGGCTGCGCCCTGCTCCTCAGAGCCACGCCTCTTCCTCTGGCCATTCCCCAGGGCGTCTGCTCCTCCCTCCGCTGGAGCGGCGTTCAGACCCAGAGGGTCCGACTGCACACACACACACACACACACACACACACACACAGGGCTCAGTCCTGGGGGAGACGTTCGGACCACCATGAGAGAAAGTGGGCGTCACTCACGATGACATCATGCTGGCCCAGCACTGGCACCTCCCACAGGCTCTGATTGGTGAACCTGTTGAAGTAGTAGGGTCGGTTCTCCCGGCGGGACCAGCACTTGGACCAGCCGGCCTGGACCAGCTCATCTGTCACACACACACACACACAGGACAGTCAGTGGGGGGAGGGGGAGGGGCTCTGACTGAAGGGAGAGGGCGGAGTTACCTGGCAGCTCAGGTGGTTTGGTGGTGCTGGATGGAGAGAGGGGGGGTCCCTGGGTGGTGGGGGTGGGCGTGGTGGGGGTGGCGGGGGGGACGGAGGGAGACTGCATGGTGGCCGCCTCCCCCTTCAGCGATCTCTGACTGTCATTGGACATCTCAGCTGCTTGTCAGAATGACATTGACCTGCGCAAACATCAGAGCACAAACACAAACACACATCACAAACTGGCTGCTGTTAGACTGAGATGATGTTCCTGGCTGGGAGAGGAAGGAGTTTCAAAATAAAATGCTTTCTCTTCAGTGACTCCACGGTTCAGTGGTTCAGTGAGACACTTTCCAGTTTAGCAGGAAATGAAGCGATGCTCACTAGAGGAACAAATGAACAGATTTAACAGGCGCTGGTACCGGTCCAGTCTCTGACTGTGGACCTTTACTGTGACTCCACTTCAACTGACACAACTGAAGAAGAAGAAGAAGAAGAAGAAGAAGAAGAAGAAGAAGAAAAGAAATTAGAAATAAAATCAAATATTTATAGACTAAGAAGGAACATACAAGATATTCACATGATATTGGCAGTTCCAACTGTTATTTATATGTACTTATAAATAACAGTTAACAGCTGGTCTCTTATTTATCTTATTATATGATGCATTATTAGTGCCACCGACTTTTAAACGAGGCACAGAA
Organism: Thamnaconus septentrionalis; assembly: GCA_009823395.1. NCBI lineage: Eukaryota > Metazoa > Chordata > Actinopteri > Tetraodontiformes > Monacanthidae > Thamnaconus > Thamnaconus septentrionalis. Next base: position 12,356,758 of record CM020506.1, read on the forward strand.
CCCCCGAAGAAGAAGAAGTCAGACCATATCAGTCAAACCAGACCATCTGGAACTGTGGGCCACCGAATGTCAAAACGTCTGTGCTCCTTCAAAATAATGTACATATTTCTTAATGAAGCCGCAGCCGCACACTGGTTGGCTGAGAGTGGCGCGTGTGAACAAGTCAAACTTTTTGTTTTCAAAAGGTGAATCAACACTGTTGATGTTTGAGTGGCATTTCAACAGGCGGTCCACCTTCCTCGCGCTCCCTCACCAAACACACGACTCAGAAGCGAACGCGATCAATGCCCAGTGAATGATAGTCAGTGTTTGGATATGACGTCAACAACAACAACAGACGTGGTTTCTACCGCCTTCCCAGAGCTAAGCCGTGCTTGTGTTATTCCGGCAGACACTGACCGCGGCTCGCTCGGCGGTTCGGATCTGAACCTCGCCGCCCGCCGGCTCTCTGGGCGGCCGGGCGGCGGCGGCGAACCGAGCCGCACCAAATTGTAAAAAATTGAGCCGAGCCGGAGCACCGACTGAGAGCGTCGAGTGTTGTTCAGCGCGACGTGGTCGAAAATTCAAATAATGCGAGATGTGTTTTCTTTCTGCAGAAAAGGAGCGCCATGGTTACACGCATGCGCACGACGCGCTTCGCCAGCAAACAAACACGGAGGAGGAGAGGAGGATGGGAGGAGAGGGGGGAGGACAACAAAAAGCTGCGGCTGCTCCTCGGGAGCTCGGTGCGGGGCTCGGACGCGGCGGCGCTCGGGGGAACTCCGACGACGCTCCGAACAGAGCCCGAGGCCCCTTCTGAGGTCACGGGCGGCGGTGGAGCGGCGTCCAGGGCCGCCTAGCTGGGTGTCCGCGCGGAGCCGCCGCCGCAGTTTGGGCGCCACTTCTGGGACAAGATGGCGGACACGCCCCTGTCGCGGCGCCGCGCGCTCCGTGCCGTTTCCCTCCTTTTTCCTCGGGCTCCCGCCGAGCTGCGCGCCGTGTGAGCGGCGCAAAGGGCGGCCGGAAGATTCCCCCGCGTGCCGGTGGCCTCCGGCGGGCCGACGGTGTCGGTCGTCCCTTACCTTGGGCCGTTGGGTTGCAGAGAGCCGCGGCTTCTGTCTGCTTGTTTCGAGTCCTCCGCTCCGCTCCCTCCCCGCCTGCTCAGACATCTTTACGGGGACGCGAGAAGAGGCAGTGCGCAGGCGCGGCTTTAGCCACACTTCCTGTTCCTTGTTGTCATGAAGCCGCCGCCATTTTGGGCAGGTCGCGGCACAGACGGTTGACGCCGAGCGAAGGGGTTCAAATTGAAGTTCTAACCTTAAATGAATCTTAAATGTTAATCTTGAATCCCGGAAGCGCCGCCTCGATGTTCTTCCTTTCATTTTCACGCCCATTCTGAGAACTTTGATCGCTTGTGCTGAAAGGAACATTCCAAAATTCCCCGGTAATGTTTGTATGTTCTCATAAATGCGACGAACTGAAATTCAATAAAAAATGTTTTGCATATTTGAAGAGACTTGAATTCCACGGTGCACTACGTGGTGACGTCATTATTTGATGCATGTAAAAAGAAACGGTTCCATTCTGTGAAATGGGGAAAAAATGTTTTTATTCTTCCACCTTTTTTGTCATTAAATGGAGGCCAAGGAAGTCAGTAAAACTATTATTTTAATTATTAATATTAATATTATTATTATTTTGTACATGCGCTGGTAATAAAAGTGAAAAAGACAGGTGGGACTGAGGTCAGGGTTCACAGGTGAGGGCGCTCTCCTGCTCCAGCAGCAGGTCCACAGCAGCCTCCACGTCCTGCACAATGTGACTGGGTTCTGCCAGATGTGGGTCTGAAACCAGTGTCTCCATGGTCACGCTGCTCTGGTCGCAGGGCAGCGGGCGCTCAGGGTTGTATACACCTGTGCACACCTGAGGACAGGGGGAGGGAGGAAGGGCTGTGCTGAAAAGATCAATGTCTTTGTCACAAATATAAGCTGAGGATGAATACAATGAAGAAAGTCAGTCAGCCAGCCACAGATGAAAACTATATCATTCGTAGATCAGTGAGAGCCACTGAAATAGACACAAACATCTTGAAGAAAACCAATAATAAAAAACACATTCAGCCGACTGGAAAAGAACAAAATTGAAGTTCATATTTTTCAAGGGAAAACAAATTCAGATGCAAGAAATAATGATGTGAAAAACCTTTTTTGAGTCCAAGATGAACAGAATGTAGAAACTGGAACCAATTGACTGACAACCAATCATCACAGCGGTAACAGCACTGCTGTCGGCAGTACTAGTATCTGCAGTAGTAGCAGCAGCAGTAGTATCAGAAGTAGTATCTGCAGTAGTATCAGCACTAGTATCTGCAGTAGTATCCTCAGCAGTAGTAGCAGCAGTAGTATCAGCAGCAGTATCAGCAGTAGTATCTGCAGTAGTAGCAGCAGTAGTAGCAGCACTAGTATCAGCAGCAGTATCAGCAGCAGTAGTATCTGCAGTAGTATCAGCAGTAGTAGCAGCAGTAGTATCTGCAGTAGTATCTGCAGCAGTAGTATCAGCAGTAGTATCTGCAGTAGTATCCTCAGCAGTAGTAGCAGCAGTAGTATCCTCAGCAGTAGTAGCAGCAGTAGTATCTGCACTCGTATCAGCAGTAGTATCAGCAGCAGTATCTGCAGTAGTATCAGCAGCAGTATCAGCGGTAGTATCAGCAGCAGTATCTGCAGTAGTATCTGCAGTAGTATCAGCACTAGTATCAGCAGTAGTATCTGCAGTAGTATCAGCAGTCGTATCTGCAGTACTATCAGCAGTAGTATCTGCAGCAGTATCAGCAGTAGTATCTGCAGTAGTATCAGCAGCAGTAGTATCTGCAGTAGTAGCAGCAGTAGTATCTGCAGTAGTATCAGCAGCAGTAGTATCAGAAGTAGTATCTCCAGTAGTATCAGCAGTAGTATCTGCAGTAGTATCAGCAGCAGTAGTAGCAGCAGTATCAGCAGCAGTATCTGCAGTAGTATCTGCAGTAGTATCAGCAGTAGTATCCGCAGTAGTATCAGCAGTAGTATCAGCAGCAGTATCAGCAGCAGTATCTGCAGTAGTATCTGCAGCAGTAGTAGCAGTACAAGCACATAAACGTCCACACTCACCACAACTCTGAGCCAAACTAGTGATCAGTGCAGTAACCCTGACTCACCAGTATGGAGCGACACTGAGCAGCAGTCGACGCGAGCTGCTCCTCTGGCTCCTCCCTCATCAGATGAGTCCCCGCCCCCTGTGAAACCAGCTTCGAGGCACCGCCCACTGCGGACTGCTGCTGAGCCAGGTACCGGTTGTACAGGTTGGCGCCACAGATGTCTGTGGTGAGGTTGTCACTGAACCAGGAGAAAGAGAAGAAGAAAAGTAGGTCACAGGTCAGCAGGAGACTGTGGCACTGGGTCCATGAGGAGCACATGGCACCAAGGCCTGGCACTGGTTTGGTTCCATCAGTCTAGGCAGTTCTGGGATGTGATGGTTCTGGGACCTGATGGTTCCAGTTCTAATGGTTGAGGGACAGGTGTGCTTACCCCACAGCGTAGATGGTGTCCAGCTTGTGGTTGTGGTTCTGCAGCCTCAGCAGGTGCTCTGCGTACTGGTAGGTGAGCAGGCTGGGTTTCCCCAGCAGTGCCTGGTACTGCAGATCTCGACCCGTCAGCTTCTTGTAGACAGACTCCAGACACAGCAGGAACATCCCGTGACCAAACCTGGACCCGCGAGAGAGAAGATCAGCTGCTGTTCCTCTGACTACTCGCGCTGACTCGGGTCCGGTCGGCCCAGTTACCGAGGAGACGGCGCCTCTGCCATCCACAGCAGGTCCGTGTTGCAGGCCAGCACAGGAAGTTGACCCCACAGCTGAGGGTCGTAGGCACGGCCTGGATTCCCATTGGTCAGGAGCACGTCCATCAGCAGCTGCAGGTTGGTCTCCCATCTGATTGGCTCCCCAAACAAGATGACCGCTGAACAGAAGCCACATTTTTGGAGTGTGTTGATTTCATAAGACATCATCAACAACAACAACAACATACATGTGTTGAGTTGTGACTTACCTTCTATCCTGGGGAGAGGCTGCAGAGCAGAGGACTGAAGCAAACACAACTAGTTAGTCTGAGGTCAAAAACAGGTTCTGTCATCATCATCATCATCATCACCACAACAAGCACTCCACCTACACTCAGCCTGGGTCTCCTGTCGTGGTCCACCATGTCCAGCAGGGGGTGGTGTTCTCGGAGCTGCTCCATGTCCACCACCTTCTGAAAACCCAAACTGATGGTGCTGTGGTCAAGGAGCTCGAACCCATCAGACAGACAGACAGACAGGCAGCCCTTGAAGACTACAGTTCCCATGATGCTCAGCCAGTCTCTGCTCAGGGATACGTGGAGGCGATGTGTCTGACTGGACCCTGGCCGGACACCAACACACACTTGTCGTGGAGACTCCTGAACATCTGCAGAGGGCTGTGGGAGAGGACCACCTGCTCTGGGGCGATCTGGACAGAGAGAGAGAGAGAGGGTGTGGGTGGGGTTGGGGTTGGGGGGTCACGTGAGGTCACAGAAGGTCACGGCGGGTGGAGGAGCAGCAGGGTTGTGAGGCTCCTACCTGGACCTCCAGCAGCTGGGACAGCTGCCGGGCCTTGTGTTGCCGGTGGCAGCTGCCGGCATTGGTGACGAAGACCACCGGCAGCCGGAAGCTATTCTTCTCCTGGTCCAGAAGCTTCTGAAAGGCCCGTTTGGCCGCCGGGATGACGGAGCCACCGCGGAGGAGCACGCCGTCCACGTCGAACAGGACGCCCACCTGGGAGGAGAGCCAAGCAGGGAGGGAGACTCACTGCAGTGTGTGTGTGTGTGTGTGTGTGTGTGTGTGTGCTCTCCGTATTATTACAGGCACACTCTCACACATTAGCCTCCCTGCAGTTAGCTGCTGGCTAGCTGGAAATGGTTGCTACAAGCAGTTTAGCTTAGCTTAGCTCCAGTGCTAACAGCAGCAGCAGCAGCTGGTCAGCGAAGTGAAAAGGGCGGAGTTAGGAGTGGGGAGGCGGAGTCATCCTGGCTGTCAGATACGTCTCACGTTTCTGCCTCTGTCCCTGGCTTCTCATTGGCCTCTGCAGCTGGAAAAGGAGGCGGAGCTTCTTGAGGAAGCCCACCGCCGACCCCAGAAGGTCGTTGACGCGTCACGTTTCAAATTAGCGATGATGAATTCACGTTCAGACGCGAGATCTTTTGAATCTGTCTCATGTTCAGTTGAGAACATCGGCAGGTTCCCCGTTACCGGCACCAGGAGACACCAGCAGAACACCTGGTCAGGAGCGACACACACAAACACACCATCATGTCTCTTCCAGGACCATCAAAATAAGTTCCTTTGCTCAACTGCATCTCAAACTTCCAAAAAATGTTGCTGATCTCCAGAACTTTCTTCTCAACATCAGAAGAATTTACAGACCAGATGAAGAGCTGCAGAACTGGCCTGGAGCTTCAGGACCAAAGGTCCTCAGTATCACACACACAAACAGACACACACACACACACTTCAAGCTGAGCTGACCTGCTTGCTGGTGGACATAAGTCTGAGCGGCTGCTGCAGGAGACCTCGACACCACATGACGCCGTCTGTCTGTGAGCCGCTGCCTGCCACACATTTTCTATCCCACACAGCTGTGACATCACCAGGGGGGAGGTGGGGCCAAGACAAATGATATGAACATGGTGTTTAAAGAGGAGAAGAAGAAGAAGAAAAGGAAGACCTTGTCTGGGAGTCAGAGGAGGAGGAGAAATAACCTCAGCTGACTCGCTGCTAACACAGTGCTAACACGGCGCTAACATGGTGCTGACATCACAGGTCATCTTACCTTCCTGTTCACATGATGACCTGAAGGTGGCGCTAGCAGCCTTGAATCAAGGATTGACCAACACAGATTTAAAGCAAATGTAGAAACTGGAGCAGCCCAGAGATTTCCATACAGGCATCGTGTGACCTAGCCAGGCTCCGCCCCCTGTGGCATCCACACATTTTCACAATTTAAAAGTTCTGCTGAAAAAACCAAACATCACTGAAACATCAGAACCAGAACCAGAACCAGAACCAGACCCAGCGAGAAGGAAGCAGCCTGGAGACTAAACAGAGAGATGACTGGTTCTCGCTCTCTCTCTCTCACACACACACACACACACAGTGATTAAATGTGGCTGACTCCTCACATGACCACACGTGACCGCTGCAGCCTTCAGTTATTAGCCAATCACATGCTGCAGGATGCTGCCACCAATCAGCTGCCAGATTGGAACCACATGAGGAGACACTCAGGTATCAGTGTGATGAAGATGGTGGTGATGATGATGAAGATGAAGATGGTGATGATGATCAAGGGTAAATAAAACACAGAGACGACAGGCGAGCTTGACAAGGCTTTAATAAGAAATGGTATAAAAAGGTCACATGTTGTATTGGTAGACAGACGGACAGGCAGACAGGCAGACAGGCAGGCAGGCAGGTCAGAGGCCCATCAGGGTTTTAGCTGTCTGACTCTGAGCCTGGAGCGTCTCACTGGCGTAGCGCTGTAGCAACTCCATCTTCTTCCTGCGGACCAGAGCCTCCTCCACCTGGGAGACACACAGAAAGCCAGTCAGTCAGTCAGTCAGACAGTCAGTGAGCCAGACAGTCAGTCAGTCAGTCAATCAGCCAGCCAGCCAGACAATCAGAGAATGAGACAGTCAGTCAGAGTCAGTCAGTCAGTGAGACAGTCAGTCAGCCAGCCAGTAAGTCAGCCAGTCAGCCAGCCAGTGAGTCAGTCAGTCAGTGAGACAGTCAGTCAGTCAGTCAGCCAGTCAGACAGTCGGTCAGTGAGTCAGACAGTCAGCCAGTGAGTCAGTCAGACAGACAGTCAGTCAGTCGGTCAGTGAGTCAGACAGACAGTCAGTCAGCCAGCCAGCCAGCCAGTGAGTCAGACAGACAGTCAGTCAGTCAGCCAGTCAGACAGTCGGTCAGTGAGTCAGACAGTCAGCCAGTGAGTCAGTCAGACAGACAGTCAGTCAGTCGGTCAGTGAGTCAGTCAGTCAGACAGACAGTCAGTCAGCCAGCCAGCCAGCCAGTGAGTCAGACAGACAGTCAGTCAATCAGCCAGCCAGCCAATCAGAGAGTGAGACAGTCAGTCAGAGAGTCAGTCAGTCAGTGAGACAGTCAGTCAGCCAGCCAGTAAGTCAGCCAGACAGTCAGTCAGTCAGTGAGACAGTCAGTCAGTCAGTCAGACAGTCGGTCAGTGAGTCAGTCAGACAGACAGTCAGTCAGTCGGTCAGTGAGTCAGTCAGTCAGTGAGTCAGACAGACAGTCAGCCAGCCAGCCAGTCAGTGAGTGAGACAGACAGACAGACAGTCAGTCAGTCAATCTTACCTCCTTCTGTGAGGGAACAGGTACGTGTGCCATGAAGGTCACTGCTCCCTGTTCTCCCTCCTGCTCCTCCTGGTCCTCCTCATCATCATCCTGCTCGCGCGCACACACACATACACACACCATTAGCCAATAAAGAGACCGCCTAATCTAAGCCCCGCCCACGTCACTCTTCCAACTGCCTGCTCGGCCAATCAGGAGGCTGGCTGGGCTCACCTCCTCCTGGTGGGCGCAGTAGATACTCTGCTCCTCTTCCTCCTGCTGCACCTCCTCCTGCGCTTTGTCTCCAGACAGCCGCGCCTCCTTCTCCGCCCTCCACTTCTGCACCGCCTCCTGCAGGGCTGCACACACACACACACACTGAGTACACCTGGCAGCCTCCACGGCAGCAGCAGCAGCAGCAGCAGCAGCAGCAGCACCTTGCTTCTCGTACTGCGCCTCTAGGGGGAGCAGCACGCCGTCGTCCTCGTCCCTGTAGCCGTAGTACTCGGCGTCCACGTCCTTCATCAGCTCCCCCCTGGTCCTCCTCAGGGCCGGGGCCGCTGGGGGGGGGGCAGTGACAGACAGCGGTCAGCGACCATGTGACAGGAAACAGGAAGTGAGGTCATGACGGCGGAGGAGGAGCTACTCACGCTCCTTCTCGAAGAGCTCGCGGACCCCCGGGAGGTCCCGGGCCGCTCCAAAGTATTTATAGCCTCGGTTCCCAGGAACCTCTCGGCCCTCGTGGTCCAGCATCCTGGGCCCGAACCGCTACACACACACACACACACACACACACACACACACACACACACACACACACACACACACACACACACACACACACACACAGAGAGCTGGTCAGTGGGTGTGTGTTCAGTGTTGGCCAGCAGGTGGTGCCGGTCAGGTGACTCACAGCGTAGTCGGGGCCCCCCAGCTCTCTGATCCGGACCTCCCAGTGGCGTTTCTCCCGCAGCAGCTTGTTGATCTCGTCGTTCAGGTCCCGGATCCTGAACTCGCCCAGGCCGGCTGCGAGGTCAAAGGTCAAAGGTCAGCCGAGGCAACGACGACGAACCGAGACGCAGTTTGTTGTTTCAGACGATCTCAGTCTCAGCTGGCAGCCTGGGCACGGCCACGCCCCGACCCCTCCCCCCCACCACCGCCTCATCAGCTGACTGAGGACCTAGAGGTCACCAGAGGTCAAGATGAGAGGTGAAGGACTGACCGTTCTGGATCTGAGCCACCTTCTTGGAGACCTCGCTGATGATCTGGAAGCACAAGCAGAGAGCCGCTCAGCTGTTTACCCACCATGCACCTGGAGCCAGGCAGCCGGCCAATCACAGAGCAGCGGCGCTCACCTGGCGACGCCACTTCTCCGCCTTCGGAAGCTCACTGCACTCCGACGCCAGGAAGGGGCGGCGTTCCTGACGACAGACAGTCAGACAGTCAGACAGACAGAGAGCATCATGGGAACCAGGGGGGCGGGGCTTACCTTGACCTTTCCCTCCTCCAGCTGGGCCTGTCGGAACCGGGCCAGGGCCGTCCTGAGACACACACAAAACCAGTTCAAGACACAGACAGACAGACAGACAGACACACACACACACACTCTCTCTCTCTACTCACATGGCCTTCTCAGCGTTTCTCGCCTGTTGGAAAAGAGAACAAATGTTGTTGAATTCATTTCATGTCTTTTGTTTGTTTGTTTTGCGTCTCAGTTTGCACCAATCAATGACCGCCAGTGTGACGTCACTACTATTCTGCGACAGCAGAAATGTCTTTCCTCCAAGAGCTTTAAATCAGCTACATCTGTGTCACGTGATCAAGAGTCTCGTTGCTGAGCGCGACTTCTGTCTGTCTGTCTATCTGTGGCCGCTAGCAGCTTTAGCCGCCAGTCTGGACCAGCCGGCTAATGTCTAGCATGCTAACGCTTGCCGCTAGCTCGCTGTGGGTGTAAGCCGCCGGTCGTGCTCCGCTTCCGGTCTCACCATCTCTGCTGCTGCCGCTGCTGCTGCTGCCGCTGCTGCTGCTGCCGCTGCTGCTGCTGCCGCTGCCGCTGCTCACGGCGACTCCGCCACAAACTCCAAACTCCAAACTCTGGCCGCCACAACAAACGAGCAGCGCGAGCCGACACGACCCGGAAGTAGTTGTGGCGCTTCCTCTTCTTCCTCGTTTCCCTCTTGTTGTTCGTGGCGGCCTCCCTCAGGGCCTTGCCACCTACCGGGCTGGAGTAAGAAGTGCAGCAGCAGCGGCGCTGTGCTCGGCAGCGGTCAACGGTTCGATTCCCACAATCAAACATTTTCGATGTAGTTTGTTTTTACGTCATAAATTTCTGTATGTATATTTAATGCATTATTTCAAGCATGACTGAGTGAGAAAACAATAAAGAATTTCTGTGTAATGTCGTGTTGCAGCACTAGGGGGCGCTCCAGGGGCTCATTGATCAACCGTGCCTACAAACAGATGCGTGTGTAATGGAATTCCCAATGGAAAATGTGGAATTCATCAACTTGTTCTCATGCTCATAGGAACTCTCAGCACGCTAACACACAACACCTAGTGGTAGAGCAGTGGGACTGCACATAGAACCAATGAGAGGAGAAACAGTGTGCAGCAATCTGTTTAGCTGCAGTGTGATTGGCCGATGGTCCAGCTGAAGGAATGATGTCACAGTGATGTCACTGTTGGTGCTCCTCCTCCTCTGTCTGTGGGCTGTGCTGGGATTTTGACACAGAACCATTTCCTGTTGATTTCCAGTCACGATGTTCAAAGTTTCATTCTCAGGCAAGAAATGAGAAGCTTTCCTACGCAGGGTTGATGACCAGCTGTGTTTCCAACACCACTGGAATGGTGCGAAACCTAAACATGGCCATGATAACAACTGGTGATGAAGCAGCGCCACCTGGAAAAACCTCTCAACTGCGGCTGAAAGCTTTTCACTCTCATCAGGTGGTTTTCCACACGGATCCACATAGAGGAACATCTGTATCATATCAGTGGACGTGAGCCACGAGTTCATGTGACCGGTTGACATCGAGTGAAAACGGTGCGTTCTGATTGGACGGAGGAGGAGACGCAATATTTTTTTTTTTTTACAAGGAATCAAAGAGAAACAAAATACAAGGGAATTCTGATGAAATCTGGTCTGACGCCATTCACTGCAAACACCTGCAGGCCACAGCTGGGCTTCGTCTTGAGGCCTCAGCAGCTCCTGCAGGGGGCAGACGGAGGTTGGAGAGAAAGGGCGCCACCCTCAGGCCCTGGGTCAGCACCTCTGACGGCTTGATCATCTCCAACCTCAGAGCCTCAGCTGAGTCAGCTGCAGGGAAACTGCAGTGAACTTCTTCACTTCACCGTCAACACTCACACTCTGCAGTCAGGCATTCAAACACCGGGCTAACATTTGGACAGCAGACAATAAAAGGACCAGACAGGCGTCTCTGCTCCGCCACCTCCAGGATTTATTGTCAGTTTAAACTTACAGTACATCAAAACCACATCTTTACAGTAGCTCTAAGTGATACATTGTACAAAAATAATATTTGGATTTTACTTTGTGAAAACTTTCTCCTCTTTCTCAATGTAAAACTGTCTTTTTCTCTGCGTTTTCTTCTCTGAAAGATGTTTTTTTGTTGATTTTTTTTGTAGTTTAAGTTTCCATCCGAGTCAGTTGGTCTGCTGCAACCTGCTCTGATTGGCCGGCTGTGAGGCCCCGCCTCCTGAGAGCTGATTGGCTGTCTGCTGGAGACGGGTCTTTTGGACAAACTGCTTCTAAATCAAACGCGTGGAATAAAAAGGAATGTCCACGACTCTGCTACGACCCCACCGCCCAAAAAAACATGCAAGGGGGCGGGGCTTGGCCTCCTTTTGGTTCCTGTCCCTCAGCCAATCAGCCGGAGAGAAAAGATACTTAAATTAACTTCTGCACATCATGACGTAAACACTAAACTAAAAATACACAACCTGTCTCTTTAAAAATGCAAAAGGGAAGTTTAGAGAGACCACCCCCACCCGCCCCTCCCGTCACCGTCCAGCTGCTCCGATTGGCTGCGGCTGGACCGTCGGCTGCCAGGCCTCTGGACCAATCAGAGGAGCAGGACCACATGGGAATGGAAAGAAGCAAAATAAAGAAATATAGACAAGAAGATATGAGCGGGTGGAGCGGGGATGGGCCTGTCGGGTCAGGTGACCTCCTCTAGCTCTGCTGACTGGTGCAGTACACCGCCACGTGGCCGATCTCACCGCACCTGCAGCACACACACACACAGACACACATACACACACAGAGTTACACAACCGGCTGCACCAGACTCACTGGTTGGATTGGTGACACTGGAGCTACAGCTGCTATTAGCTTAGCACGTGGCTCCAGTTGACTGGATGCCAGTGAGGCGTCGCCAGGTTATTAATTAATTATTAATTAATTATAGTAATTATCCAGTGAGTTGGACTTTCAATGCATTTGTCAGTGAACTTGTCGTGTGTGTCAATAAAGCTCAACTGAGATTGGAAACAGAACTCGTTCACTGCTGCAACTAAACGGTGAAGAAGCTTCTCTGTGGGCTTCATGTGGTTGTAGATCTGACTGTGATGAACCTCACTGCAGCTCACTGCTGGATGCTACCTGCTAACACGCAGCTCCACTCACCAGCAAGCGCAGCTTTAGCTGCACCTGTAGCCGTGATGACCTCAGTTTCTCCAGAAGCTTCCTGCTAGCCGTTAGCTGTCAGCTAACCTCTGGCTGTTACACAGAGGCTAATTCCAGACTAGCAGGGTTTCGCCATCTAACTTCCCTGTGGTGCTAGCTTAGCTCTGGCTCAACACGAGGTGCTAGCCTTCATGTGGACTACTTGGAACATGTATTGAAACTCCCCCTAGTGGCCAGATTGAATTTACGGTGACCTCAGCCTTCAGGTAGATGTTGTTGCGTGTGTCCCGTGTGTTGCACGGCTAACTTGCCACTGTCAGCCTATGAGCTAAATGCTAACTAGCGGAGGCTGCCTCACTCAGGTCTCACCTGTAGCATTTGACCTTCTCGCAGCATTTCTGGATGTGTCCGAAGCGGCCGCAGGAGTAGCACTTCTGCTCGTGGGTGTTGCAGTCACGGGCCATGTGACCACACTCGCCACAGTTGTAGCACAGTGGCTCGCGCTCCTTCCGGGGGTCCTTGCAGTCTCTGGAGATGTGGCCCCCCTTCCCACAGTTGTAACAGGCTGCAGGGATGGAGACATCCTGCAGTGTCACTACTACTTCATCATCATCATCATCGTCATCATCATCATCATCAACCCTGAGCAACCAGTCCAGGAGTGGACCAACTGTTTGACTACGGGGTCACAGTGGGGTCTACAGTGGGCCAGAGGGGGGGTAGCGGAGCAGCAGCAGATGGATGGAGTGTTTTGGTGAGCCACCTCATAGAAGGAAACAACACAGGTGGCGCTATCCTCCCCTTCCAGCTTCCAAGCCTCCACCTTCTGAACATGGTGGCTGAACTAGACCTCAGTCCCAGTGGGAGTCTGGCGAGTCCCCGCAGCGTCGGTGTGATGTCACACTGATGGCCCCAAACAGCACTGGAGCAGGAACCAGTGTGTGTGTGTGTGACCTCTCACCTTCCTCATCTCTCTTGCAGTCCCTGGCCAGGTGACCTGGTTCTCCACAGCGGTAACAGAACAGATCTGGAAGAGATTTGGTGATGGATCACATGACCATCAGGACCACCACTGACATCACCTGCTGGCTGAAGCCAGTAACTGCAGCCACAGCTCACCAATAAAGAAACAGGTCATAGTTGAAACCAGTGACTCTGGTTGTGTGCGTGTGTGCGTGTGTCTGTGTGTGTGTGTGTGTGTGCGTGTGTGCTCACCCTTGCCTCGGATCCGCGCCCCCCGGCCCCGCCCCCGGCTGGGACAGTCCCTGGCCCAGTGGCCACTGCGGCCACAGCCGAAACACTCGCCACTGCTCATCACCACGGTGACCACGACGGCTGCACACACACACACACACACACACACACACACACACACAGGGGGTGTCAGAGTCCAGCAGCATGCCCACAATGCATTGCACCGCAGTCTCTTCCTGGCTCATCAGTGTGAGCAGCAGGAAGCCTCAGGCTGTGTCTCAACTCAGGGTCTGCATCCTTGGAAGGAAGCGTCCTCCAAGGACCCGGTCCAGAAGGACCAACCCAAACCCCGCCTCCCCGGTAACCACAAGGGACGGTCTAGCCTTCACCGCCGTTCCCTCCTGCTGGCCAACCCCGGAAGCGACGTTTTCATAGCATCAAGCTAACCATTGGTTCGCCATCTAACGATGGCGTTGGATGTTCAAATAAGTAAAAACCCGACGTTAAAAACTGAATATTTGATATGAAATTTTAATGCTTAAATTTATACGAAATGTCTTTGCCGGTAGATGGCGCTAATTTCAGCTGACTTCCCAGGATCCCAGGATGCTTTGCAGCAGCACGCAAAGCATCCTGGGATACAGAAGGAGGTAAAGAATAGTAGCGGTGTAGCCTTGGCTAACAGTAGGGGGCATTTGGAGCGTCTTTCTGACTATTGGGAATTGGGAGGAGCCTTCACGCAGTGCTATGAAGCAACTTCCTTTCAAGTGCAGCCTTCCAAGGATGCAGAGCCTGAATTGAGACGCAGCCTCAGTGTGACGGACAGCAGCAGAAGAATGTGGGCGGGGCCACAGCAGGAAGTCAGACACCCGGCAGCTCTTCTTCTGTGGTGCCTGATGTCCGTCACACACCCACTGAGAGGCCTCTGAACACCTCCTTCCGAGCTCCTCTCTCCCGGGCCCTGGTTCAATGTGTCGGTGACGTCATTGGTTCCGGACCAACTGGACGGTACCAGGGTGTCCCGCGGCCTCCGTGCGGAGTTCAAGTACCTGCTGAATAACCAGGAAGTCCGCTCGCCTCCCAGCCAATCAAACGTCAGCTGTGAGGGCGGCCCTCCGACCCCTCCCCACTGACCCCACCTCCTCCTCCCTCGCAGCCCCCCCGGCCGGCGGCCTGACTACCCCCGAACCCCGGGTTGACCCCCGCAGCTTCCCGCCGCGGTTCGACTCGGCTCGACTGCAGGCCGCGGCCCCGCGCTGACAAGTTCCCAGCTAGCCCGCTAGCCTGTTAGCATGAACGGCGGATTTGCCGGCGGCCGTTCCGCCGCGGTTCTGATGCCCGGTTCCGCCGAGCCCCCTGCCGGGACCGTAGCAGCGGGTTAATGGGCCGGAAGTCGGAACTCACCTCAGAGCCCGAAACCCTGTTTGTTTTGTCTCCTCCGCTGCACCACACGCGGTCTGCACACGGCTCCACACGCGCGCGCACGCACATACACACACGCACGCACTCACACGGTCATACACACAGAGAGGCTTTCATCGCCCGTCGGAAATTCAGAGGACGCAAACAAACACAACCTCGGCTCGGTTCGCAGGTGACGCTGCTGCTTCGGTTTGCTGGTTACCTGTCGGCTTTGACACCGGAAGTCGCCCCCAACCCCACTCACTCCCTCTGGATTTGCGCACGAGCTCTGCTGGGATCTGCCAAACATTTAAATGTGTCCGAGCCGCGCTGTTGCTCCTGAACGCATCATGTGCACCCGGCACCAGCGGCGAGGGGCGGGGCGCTGAGTCCGTCAGTAAACAGGCTCTTCCGTGGAGCTCCGCCTGCGATGACGTCACACTAAAGTCCCACAACAGAACCTGTACATATATATATATATATATATAGTATATAGTATATATACATATATATATACCTATACCTATATATACGTATATTCTGGTTGGTGGTTGTGGACAGGAAATGTAGTTGGCCCCCGCCCCCCTCACAGAGTGGAACAGCTGGTTTCCTCCTGAGAGCCCAGACTGGGAGGCCTGCAGTGACTCCTGCTCCTGCGGGGGCAGAGCCTGTCGTCCACCTCCACGAGCCAATCAGCTGCTGACGCCACCAAAACCTTGAAAAGTTCTGCTGTCCTTTGAAGGAGCCACAGTGTGAAAGAGTGGCAGCCAATGAGCTGCGGGCTGAGTGAAGGGGGCGGGACCACGGTCTGATGACGGGACAGGAGGCGGGCCACTGGTTGGTCACTTCCTGCTGACGGAGGAACCACAGCGACTCTTCGGGATTTCAAATGAAATTTAATTGAAGCTTTACAAAAAAAATCAAACTCCTGGTTACAAAATAGTTAAATAGCAACCAATCAGCTTCTTCAACCAATCAGCTTCTTCCTCACAGCTCACAGAGCTCAATCACTGGACTGCACAGAAGTGGGCGGGGCCAGGGCAGAGGCCAAGCCCACGGAAGCAAACAGACAAAATGGAAGTGAACAGAGAGAGAGAGAAAGAAAGGAGGCTACAAAAGGAGGTGGGGCTGTCAAGTCCAGTGTCCAATCACAGGGCAGTGATGAGTCATTGGCGAGGGGGCGGAGCCAGCAGCTGGGTGGCGGTGGCTGCGTCTGGGAACAGATTGTGGTAGGTGGGCAGCGGGACGTACGACGCCTTGATCATCTTCCCTGAAAGACACAAAGGGGAGGGTGGGGTCAGAGCCGCTCTCTGATTGGCTGCCCGCTGAGGTCACCTGACCAGAAGCACTCACCTGCAAAGAAGCGTCCGTGCAGGGCGTTGACGGCCGCCATGGCGGCAGGGATGGTGGGACACTTGACGTAAACATTGCCCTGCAAACAGGAAGTCAGAATCAGCTGATCACAGAGGACAGGCGGCCAGACAGGCGGACAGACAGACAGGCGGCCAGAGAGACAGGCGGCCAGAAAGGCGGATGGACAGGCGGATAGAGAGACGGACAGAAAGGTGGACGGACAGGCGGACAGAGAGACAGACAGGCGGACGGACAGGCAGACAGAGAGACAGAGAGACGGACGGGCAGAAAGACAGACAAGACGGACAGACTGACAGACAGGTGGACGGACAGACAGACGGAGAGGTGGACAGACAGAGGGATAGAGGGACTGACGGACAGGTGGGCACCTCAGCAGAGTTCTGGTCCACGTAGATGTGAACGACTCCTCCGTGTTTGTTGCACTCCTCGATGACGTCGTGCAGGATGTCCTGCTCCCAGCCAGGGGGCGCCTCACTGAACACAGCACAGTGCCGTCACATGACCTCACACACCAGCTCACTGGGTGTGTGTGTGTGTGTGTGTGTGTGTGTGTGTGTGTGTACTCACTTGCTTGGACTGAACATGTTGGACAGCTGGAAGCAGTGGGTGGCCAGCGGCTGGGAGGGCAGGGTCATCGGGGTCATCGGGGTCATCGGGGTCGGGGGGAGGGAGAGGGTGGGGTTCATGGCGGCTGCAACACACACACAGTCAGACAGGAAGTCAACCAGGATGTCGGACAGGAAGTGAGACAGGAAGTGGAGCAGCACCAGGACCCACCTGACACGGCGGCCATGGCGCCGATGGCGATGGCTCCGCCCATCTGGAGAGCCTGCTGAGCTGCGGGAGGGATCTGGAGGCCTGTGCCTGACACACACACACACACACACACACACAGGTGAGGTGAGGGCAGTGTGAGATGGGCGGGGTCAAAGGTGGGCGTGGCTCTCTCTCTCACCCTCGGCCAGCTGGGCCATCAGCTGCAACCGGCCAGCGGCGCCGAGGTCCACGCCGCCGCGGTCCAGCTCGTCGCTGTCCAGCAGGCAGGGCCCCACCCCCCCGGGGGCGTCGCCCCGCTCGGTCACGTGACCCACCTTCATGGGCCGTCCGGCCAACTCGAAGCCGTTGAGCTGCTCGAGGGCCTTCTTGGCACACTCAGCGTCCGAGAACTGACACACACACACACACACACACACACACACACACACACACACACACACACACACACACACACACACACACACACACACAAACTTCAGGGGTCAAAGGTACCGTACGCAGGGACGGCCCCTGACTTGGTGGCTCACCGTGATGAAGCCGTATCCCTTGGACCGGCCCGTCTCGCTGTCCATCATCAGCTGGATGTTGTCGATCTGCAGGAAGACAGATGGGGAGGGGCCGTCAGCTGGCCACGCCCCCACCATGTGTGAGTGTGTGTGTGTGTTTCTGACCCGTCCAAACGGTCCAAAGATTCCTCTCAGCATGTCCTCAGTGATGTTGAAGTGCAGCGAGCCAACGTACAACCTCATTGGTCCATACGAGGCCTTCTGCAGGCTATTGGCTGCTGCTGCTGCTGCTGCTGCCCGGTTTTTCTCAGCCTGCGCACAGACACACACACACACACACACACACACACACACACACACACACACACACACACAGGTCAGCACATCCAGGGACTGTCTGTCCCTGTCTGTGTGTGTGTGTGCCAGGTACCTGCGAGGCCTGCACGATGATGGGAACTCCCAGCAGCCTTTGGCCCGTCAACCCGATGGCCAGCGGCACCGACGCCGCCTCCACGAACTCGATGTAGGCGATGCCTTTGGAGCGCCGCGAGTTCCGGTCCGAGATCATCCTCACGTCCCGCACCTGCACACACACACACACACACACACACACACACACACACACACAGAGGGGACTGAGTCCAGGGCCCGGGCCACAGCAGCAGGAAGTGAGGGGCCCAGGGGTCAGAGGTCACCTTTCCCACGGCCGAGAAGAAGTCCTCCAGGTCACGAGGTCGAATCCTGGCGGCGAGCTGCATGCAGAAGACGGTGCGAGCGTCACGCTCCTCTGGAGTCAGGTTGTCCACTGGCAGCCTGGAGACAGACAGCCAGCCAGCCAGCCAGTCAGTCAGACAGCCAGTGAGACAGTCAGCCAGCCAGCCAGCCAGCCAGCCAGTCAGTCAGTCAATCAGCCAGCCAGTCAGTCAGTCAGTCAGTCAGTCAACCAGCCAGTCAGTCCTCACAGGGTCTCAGTCACTACTGATGTTCAGCCACTGCTTCTCTCACCTGATTGGACTCTTCTCCTTCCTCACCGGGCTTTTACTCTTTGAGCGCCGCCTACTGGACACAGGCGGTCATGTAGGAAACAGAGGGACAGACGGACAGACAGACAGACCTCAGTCAGTCACAGCTCATAATCCAGCTCTTATTGTGAAAGCCAGCAGGATGTGAGGGCAACCTGTGCCTGCTTCCTGTGTGGACAGGAAGTCCAGAGGCGTAGCTCACCTCTTGTGGTGGTCTCTGTAGCGCCCCCCTCTGTCCCTGCTGCCGCGGCTCTCCCTGCTGCGACTCGGCCGTCTCTCCCGGCTGTGGCTGCGCTTGCGCTCCCTGCTGCGGCTCTTCTTCCTGTCGCGCTGCGGCGGCTGCGGCTGCGCTGCTTCCTGTCCCGGCTGCGACTGCGGCTGCGCTGCTTCCTGTCGTGACTGCGGCTGCGCTTCTTCCTGTCAGGGACGAGGCAGCCAATCAGAGTCCGGCAGCAGCAGGATGAGGGTTAGCCTTAACTTTCACCCTAACCAGGCTAAAACGTTAGCTAGCTAGCGTGATAGCAGTCAGGAGAAAGACAGCGTGGACGGACGAGATGAGGACAAAACGGTGCCAACGACAATGAAGATGTGACTTCCTGGAGTGGGTGCGGCCAGTGAGAGAGACACACCTCTTGACGGGCTCCGGGGGTCCATCAGGACTGGGGTTCTTCACGTCCTCCTGCGGTCGACAGAGAAGAGCATCAGCAGGAGGTCAGGGGAGGAGCAGCAGGTATCAAGAGGATTGGATGAGTCGTGAAGGGGGAGGAGTCAGTCTGGTCAGCGTTCTGTCAGTCAGTCCAGGCTGTAGGGAGTCCACACTCTGAGAGGCCTCCACCTGGACACACCCCCTTCCTGCCACATGACTCAGCAGGTGCAGCCTTTGACCCTCTGGGACTGACACTGAGTGTCAGCAGTGGGCGGGCCTTGACTCGAGTACTATGCTCTGATTGGCTGGCTGGCTGAGGTTGCTAAGCTAAAAGCTAACGTTGAAGCTAGCCCAGTCGTCCGGAGCGCGACGCTTCCTTCCCATGATCCTCCGCTGCTTTCACACCATCCTCAGGTGGGGGCGCTCTGGATGTCCAGTTCACAGTGTCATGTTACCATGGGGACCACAGTACAGCAATGCATGATGGGGACTTTTTTTTTTTCTTATTTTTTTTTTTTTTACTACCTTCACGTTTGTGACAGATCACACTGGCATTCAGGGGAGCAGAGGTGAGAAATCGTTAGGCAAGTCTACAAAGAGAGATAGATGGGCAATTTATTCACCACAGTCTGGAGGAAGTCCATCAGCAGCAGCATCAGCAGCAGCATCAGCCAGACTCTGCAACCAGCTGCTAGCCTCGCCGCTAACGCTAACTGCTAACTGGCGACAAGTCCAGATGGAGCTCTGCTCTCACTGCTGTCTCTCAAACAACAGCCAAGCAGCTGCACTAGTGAAGGTGGGCCTGAGCCCCCTGGTGGTGGTTGTGGGTAAGACAGACAAAAAATAACCGAAGCTGTTTCCTTGGTGGACGAGCGACTCCTGTCTGCTCCGAGTCTGATGTCAATAAAAATGACTTCGTACAGGAGCAGAGAGTCAGAGGTTGGAATATCTACATGCATGTGTGTGTGTATTTATATATGTATATGTATATTTATATAGTTCATGTAAACATACAGCAGTTGGTCCATCTGGACTTTCTGGGCTTGTTTTCATATTTTACATCCTCACACAGACGAGGACAACCAGGGGTCAACTGGGGTCACCGGCCCAACTCCAAATGAATGGTGGATGGATTTGGCGCAAATAGGGAAGGCGTGTCTGCTGATTGGTGGAGGTGGGCGGAGCTGCAGAGTCTGGCTGAGTGTGGAGCGCAGTGAGGAACAGACAGACGGCCTCACCTTCCTGTACGGAGCCTCCAGCATCGCCTCGATGTCCAGCTCGTCCGCCATGCTGCCGCCACCGCCGCTGCTCAGCACACCAACACAACTTCAACACGAGAGCCAGAAAGAAAAGCGTGTGAGTTGTGACGTCACTGACTGAGGTGCGCAGAAAGGCCAACAAGTGCGGAAAATTTGATGTCTGTCTATATTTTTTTTAATTAAGAATCACTGAACACCTTCAGCTGCAAACTTTGAATCACTTTTAGTCCTCACACAAGTTGAACTCAGTGTGAATATGAATGGACTTGGCTTCTATGTTATGACCCTGTACTATAAATAGACAGATGGATAAATGCTTTAGTTATCCCTGTGGAGGAAATTCAGCTGTCACGCCACACAGAAAACACCCAAGCTGCACAATAGACAACAAAATACGCTGACGGCATCAATGCTAACAGCAGACAAACATCAAAAACGGTAAGGAAGCCACGTGACGTGCACGTGCGAGCGGCAACAACAGGATAAGGTAATACAAAGAGTTTTAAAATGTACTGCATAAGTTTGTATTTCAGCATTAATGCACAGGTTATGACACCGGTGCGTCTCACAGATGCGCTTGTAACGGCAACGTCTGACAGGAAATCAGGGCTCCCAGAACAGGAAGTGGCCCAACAAACTCATTTGGCACACGCACGGAGAGCAGCGAATCGGCTTAGCATCGAGCTTAGCTCTCGGCGGGCTACGTTAGCTTGCTAGCTAAGCACCGGCGCCCACACCGGGTGACCGGGCGCGGTGTTTACAGCCCCGTCGCGCCCGCCGGTGATGTCACCCAGTTGGTTTGTTTTCATGTGAGCCGTCCCCTCGGCTCCTCCGCGAGCTGCTAAGCGGCTAACGCTAGCCGGGACGGCTAAGTGGCTAACTGGCGGTGGTTCCCCCGCTGCTTCGCCGGCTCTCTGGCCGCTGGGAACCGGAGCCGGTGGCGGTCCGGTCGGCGGAGGGCAGAGGTCACGGTTACCTGGATACCTGCGGCTCCGGGCCGACGACCGTCACTGTGGCCAGTTAAGCGGGCTCGTCGATCACTGCTCTCGGCTGCTTCGCGGCTTCAATGGCGCATGTAGGGCTGCTCTCGGTGCTGTCGCGAGAGCAAATGGGCGCGAATTCACATTTCTTCGCTCTCGCGGCAGGCAGTTCCAGCGGCCTGGCCAAGAGACGCCGCCACCTTGCGGCCGGGGCTGGGAACACGACAGCCCGCCGGTTTCAGACGGTAGCAGCAAAGATGCGTTTGTAATAAATAAATATATAAAAAAAAAAAGCGACGATTGAGACGAGTCGTCGTTCACAGTTCCATGACGTCACCACTGTCAAGATGAGTTTTTATTTGGACATGACGTGAAGAAGTCAGGCACAGTGCACTGTGGCTACACAAACCCCTCCAGCCTCAACACAATTTACTTCAACACGATGGTTTTATTCAAAATAAAAATAGCACAGTGTCTGATGACAACACAAACTGTCTGGTGATGCTTGGAGGAACACCAGGGTCTCCTGGTTTGTTTACAAGAGCTCCAATACATTAAAAAAAAAAAATGAGTTCAGTCAATCAACACAAACCAGGCGAACCTGTGTGACAGGTTTGACCAACACGCTGTCACTCCAACCAAAGGACCTCAAACCAAGGACTGGAATTTTGAGGCCAAAACAGGAGGAGCCCTCTGCTGGTGAGGGCCTGAACTACTGAACTAACTACTGACCAACTGACTAACTACCTATGTAATGAACTGCCAACAACTTTACTGAGCAGACTTGCAGTCACTGAACTGGAGTCACAACCTGCGTAAGTCATCATCATCATCATCATCATCACGAAGGTTCCTGGCGCCACCTGCTGGCTGGTCACATGTCCTCCTGCTCGGCTCGCTCCTTGGAGGAAACCCACCTGCTGACGATGACTTCCTGTGGCGGGAAGACAAGCAGCTCACTTCAGACGCGCGCACACACAGACACACAGACACACAGACACACACACACACACACACACACACACCTGGACTTGCAGCCTGCTCAGGCACTCAGGTGAGTCCAGCTCAGCGTGTGATAGGTCGGCTGGGTGGATGACGTAACACAGCATCAGCTCCTGCCGGGGGGGGGGGCAGAGTGAGGAGCTGTGGGAAGTGGGCGGAGCTTGCCGACGGCTCGGCCGGTTACCTTGGACACATTGGCTGTGATCCTGCTTAGCGCCGCCAGCGAGCGCCAGGAGAACGCACGCAGCCCGGCGCCCCTGAAGGCAGCGTCCACTCGCTGCACCACCACCGAGTAGCTGCGGGGGGGGCGAGGGATCAGAGGTCAGAGGTCAGGGCGGTGGGCGGAGCCTGCGGCTGCCGTGCTGGTGAGCGTGTGTTACCTGCCGTGGTAGAACGGCGGCCCCTTCCGGTACAACACTGAGGAGACACAGACACACACTGGTCACGTGACCTCCACACCGCCAGGGTCACGGCTGGCAGGTGGGTGGGCGTGTCTTACTGAAGTCCACGCCGTACTTGGCCCCGCCCCCTCCCTTGGGGACCCAGCCCTTGGTGCGGAAGTGCTGGTAGGCTGCAAACGAGCTGACGAAGTCCGGCCGCAGGGCGCAGAAGGTTCTCCAGAGCCGGACCACTGGCAGGGGCTCCTGACCAATCAGAGGGCAGCACGCCAGTCAGACAGGAAGTCAGACAGGAAGTGGACAGTCAGGCAGGAAGTGTGTTGGAAGTGAGTGCTACCTGGTGCAGGTGCACGGACAGACAGCCCAGACTGTAGACCAGGAAGAAGGCCTGCAGACAGACAGACAGGTGAAAGACAGGTGACAGACAGGTGAGCAGGCCACACCCCCTCCCCCAGCTGAGGTACCTCCTCCAGGCTGAGCTGCAGGTACTCGGTGATGGCCAGCGGGGTCCGCCGGACCTCGGCCACGCCCCCCTCCGTCTGGGAGACCACCAGCACAAAGCCGGGACCAGGGACTGAGGGTTCGGGACCCGGCTCAGAGTCCTGGTCCTGGTCCTGGTCCCAGCAGGGGTCCCAGTCCTGGTCCAACCTGTGGGAGGGGGTCTGAGGGTCACATGATGCAGAGTGAGGAAGAGGTGGAGCCTCTGAACCTTCACAGTACCTGCAGCTCCTCTTGGCCTGAGGCTCCTCCTCCTCCTGCTGCTCCTCCTCCTGCTGCTCCTCCTCCTGCTCCTCCAGACCCTCCCTGGGTCCTGGCTCTCCTCCTGGCTCCTTCCTGGCTCCCATCTCTCTCCTCACCTCCTCCATCTCCACCGGCTGCCGCAGGTCCTCCAGGCTCTGATTGACGGCCTGCTCGTCCAATCCCTGAGCAGCCAGAGCTGCTCCCGCCCACCGCAGCAGCTCCTCGTACCTGCAGGACCACGACAGGAAGAGAGCGCGAGGGTCGGAAACACAGGAAGTGACGTGGAACAGCAGAGAAGGGGGCAGAGTCTCTCACCTGGCCGCGCCTACGACAGGAAGTGAAACACCTTGGTGCTCTGTGACACAAACATCGAGGTCAGCTGACTTGCTCTTGGCGACGTGGTGACGTCATAAACTAGGAATTTCAACTCACGCTGCCATTGGTCGGCGAAGCAGTGGTCCGGCCGGGCCCGGGACAGAACTCCTTTCCCGAAGTAACCCTGCAACGAGACGAGCAGGAGCCCGCACAGCACTTCCGGTTTAGCCTGCGGGCCATCATCGAAGCTTCCGGAAGAGTGGAGTGGGCCGGGTCGACGTGAACTCACCTGGCCGTGGACCCTCCGGACCTCCTCCGGGTGGAACAGCACCACCTGCTGGTTGATGAGATGCGCCCGGAAGTGGCGGCTCTCCCCCGGGCTGCGGCTCAGTGGCAGCGGGGCTTCGTGCTGCTCGAAGACCCGGCAGCGTCTGTGGGGGGGCCGGAACTCCGCCTGCATGTTGCTGCGGGTCGGACCGGATGTAGCTCGGTTCTACTGTGCGAGCCGCCGCTTAGATTCGAGGCTAACGGAGGCGCGGCTCCGACTCTGGCTGCGCGGCTCGGCTGTGCGCTCCCCGGACCTCTTTAGCTGTCGGACGCTGTTGTGTCACCGTATTGTGTGTTCGGCCGGAACCATCGACGGCCTCGCAAGGGTTCCGGTTTTCAGTCGAGTACTGTATTTGGACCAGCAGAAACCGTCATCCTCATCATCATCATCATCATCATCATCATCATCATCATCATCATCATCATCGATCTTACTGTGTGTTGATGACGTCACGGCTTCTTTTTTGACTTTTCATTGTGACAAACAAAGATGTTCAGGATTTTCACTCACATTTTATTTGATATTATTTGAATCATTTTTTTATATATATATACCAGTGTTTCACAACTGGTTGGTTGTGACCCAAAAGTTGGTCACAGAGCAGTTTTGATTGGGTCGCAGCTTTGTGGGCAGTACCCCCCCCCTTTTTTTTTTTTTAGAAAGAGAGAGAGAGAGAGAGATTTAAGATATGTGTATTTATAGAGAAAATGTTTGACATTTATTTTGCAGGACACAATTCAATTCAATAATTTCAGTGATTTATTGAGCAGATTTGATGCTGGCCAGTTCATTTCTGTGGAATCAATTTCGGTCGAGACTTCATGATGATGAGGGAAAAGATGAGGGTGAGACTCCACCCCAGAACCACTTCCTTATATGATAGAGAGACAGATGGATGTATGGACAAACAAGACAGACAGACGGATAGACAGACAGACAGATAGACAGATCGACAGACAGACAGATAGACAGACAGACGGATGGATAGACAGACAGACAGATAGACAGAAAGATCGACAGACGGATAGACAGACAGATAGGCAGACAGATCGACAGACGGATAGACAGACAGATAGACAGACAGATCGACAGACGGATAGACAGACAGACAGACAGACAGATAGACAGACAGATGGATAGACAGACAGACAGACAGACGGATCTGCCAGGGAAAGCCACTACTTCAGTGTGTGCAGAAATGAGAAAAGTTCAACCTGCTGGTTCAGTAGTTGAGTTCTGCTCCTAGCAGCCACAGTGAGGAAGATGTTCTTTGATCATCAACTGTACAAAGCAACGAATGAAGATCTGACCAAGGAGAAAACACAGGAGCTCTCATGAAAACATCCTGGCATCCCAGCAGATGCAGTCCTCATCCAAGCTGTCTCTGAAGCAACACAAGACATTGAGTTCCACTTAGGGTTCCTCTCCTGGTTCCTCTCCTGGTTCCTCTCCTGGTTCCCCTGAGCCGGGCTCCTGTCTGTCCACCACGTAGTGCTGGTGTCTCTGGATGTGCTGGTACAGGGTGGTGTATTTGGACACCCTCCTCATCCTGGGCAGGATGAAGCTCTGCGTGAAGGCCTCCTTGCTCAGGGAGCTCCGCCCCTCCGCTGCCAGCACGCCGTTGATGAACTTCAAGCAGAATGTGAAGCAGTTGTGGTCGTCCTGGTGAAACCTGGGCAGACCCGAGGAGGAGGAGGAGAAGAAGAAGATGAAAAAAAAAGGAGGAGGAGGAGGAGGAGAAGAAGAAGAAGAAGAAGATGAAGGAGGAGAAGGAGGAGGAGAAGAAGAAGAAGAAGAAGGAGGAGGAGGAGGAGGAGAAGAAGAAAGAAAAGGAGATGGAGGAGGAGGAGAAGGAGCAGGAGAAGAAGAAGGAGGAGGAGGAAGAGAAGAAGAAGAAAGAAAAGGAGGGGGAGGAGGAGAAGAAGAAGGAGGAGGAGGAGGAGGAGAAAAAGGGGGAGGAGGAGGAGGAGGAGGAGAAGAAGAAGGAGAAGGAAAAATACCAAAACAATTCTTACACCTCCTTACACACCTACATTGACTGGGATGTGTGTGTGTGTGTGTGTGAGGCCTACTCTTGCCAGGCGGGGTCCCACAGGGGGGCCTGGGAGCAGCGCTCCAGGTACTGGTCCCACTGGGCCAGCAGGTGGAACATCTGAGGCTGGACCAGCGGCACGCTGACGCAGCGCTGCCACCCGCTGGCGTCCCGCCGCACGCCCTCACGGGTGTAGTTGTACACCACTCCCACACACACACACACACACACACACACACCTGTGTGAAGCCACGCCCCCTCAGCGTGGATCAAATTGACCTTTGACCCCTGTGTCCTACCCTTGGTGTTGGAGATGCCGGTGTGAAGATCTGACGTCCCATCAAAGTCCCTGAAACACACACACACACACACACACTGGTGTCAGCTGTGTGTGTGTGTGTGTGTGTGTGTGTGTGGACCTTCCTTCCCCCCGCCCACCTGTGCAGGTTGTCGTGTGCCGGCGCCACCAGCAGGCAGCAGGAGGTCTTGTGTCCGTTGCTGAAGGGCGAGGGGAGGCTCACCGGCGCCTCCTGCAGGCTGCTGCCGCTCAGCCGCTGGCCACAGCTGGGACAGCGGTCGGGCACGGAGAAGCAGAAGAGGTCCTGCTGGCAGTGGCTGAGCCTGATGATGCTGGGCTCCATCGACGGCTCGGCTCCTCCCCCCACCTCCTGAGTCCTCCCACCACTCATCCACCGCTGCTCTCACTGCTCTCACTGCTCTCTGATCCCTTCTTCTTCTCCTGCTTCTTCTTCTTCTTCTTCTGCTGCTGCTCTTTGCTCACCTGTGCTCTTGTCTTTGTCCTCTTGTGTGTGTGTGTGTGTGTGTGTGTGTGTGTGAGTCACACCTGGCTGCCAGGTTACAGCCAGTCACATGACCTCACTGCCAGCCTACAGCCTATCAGGTTGCAGGTGTTGTCTGACAGACGGCCGCGTGACTCAGGCTGAGAGCGGTGACCTTTGGACCTTTTCCAGGATCAGTGAGGACACACACAGACACACACACAGACACACAAACAGACACACAAACAGACACACAGCAGGAACCCAGCAGCCACTGAGAGACAGCTGAGCCACAGGTTAAATACATGATGTGATGATTATAATATTATTATTATTATTATTTTTATTATTATTATTACTATTGTTATTTTTATTATTATTATTATTTTTATTATTCTGCGATGAACTGGCGACTTGTGCAGGGTGTCACCCTGCCTTTGCCCTAAGACAGCTGGGATAGGCTCCAGCAGACCCCGTGACCCTGAATAGGAATAAGCGGGTATAGAAGATGAATGAATGATTATTATGTCCTCTCTCTGTGAGTCCGTCCACAGATTCACAGACAAGACGCACAGACGCTGGAATAAAGCTTCAAAGAACTTTATTGTTGTTGTTGTTGTTGTTGTTGTTGTTGTCCTTGAAATCCTTTCTTGTAAAAACGCGATGGTTTCCTGGACAGGAAAAAGGATGAAAGCTGAAGCCCGAGCCGACACCGCAACATAAACACACATAAACAACTGTTCCGGATTAGCCCCTGAGCGACACGAACCCCTCCAAAATAAAAGGCCAAATTAAACATAAAATATATATGACTAACAATCGCCAGCAGAGGGGGACAAAGTAACCCCATTCAAAATCCTTTATCCGAACATGACAATTATTATTATTATTGAATAAACAAATGGAATGCTACTGTGTCCACTTGTTGAAGGTGTGGCTGGAAACACACTGAAAATAACTGATGACATAAATCATCAATGTGTTCACTGGTGGGCTGCAGGTCGACACTCAGCTCGTCAGTCACTCACTGCTGCCTGTGTGGGAGGAGTCCGGCTGTAGGGCCTGCACTGAGAGGCCCTCCTGCACTGAGTTATGAAAGCCACCAGTTCTAACTCATCCTAATAATTAAAACAGAAAATACAAAGCTTGTTCTGATGGCACAGTAAACAATTTATCAATTAAAAAAAAATCTTCACGTCTTCTGTTATAAAATCTTTTAAATTATAAAAAGCTTTTAATTTGAAAGGCTTTAAATCAATTTCCGGTCCTGACAGTGCAGTATTCCACTACTCCACCTCCTCGTCGTCATCTGGTTGAATTTCTCACTTCTGTCAGCAGATGGCAGCATTGAGCTTCACTCAGACATGAAGGCCTCAGTGCTTGTCAGTGAAACACACACACACACCTGACTCTGTTGCTATTATTTGATTCTCCTGTTGATTGGCTGATCAACAACAACACAAGTACAACAACTTCCTGTCTGCAACAACCACTTCCTGTCTGCAGAAGCTCCACAGCGGGCCCATGTGCTGCCCTCTAGAGGCACCACATGGTACTGCAACCATCCCTGGCTGGCTAGTTAGCACGCTGACTGTAGCTGCTGCAAGTCTGAAGCTAGCGAGGCTAATTGTGGTGTTTGGAGCTGCAGAGAACAGTGTGTGTGTGTGTGTGTGTGTGTGTGTGTCTGATGCAGTTCAGTGATGTCAGTGTGAAATGTGATTAAAGCTCCGCCTCCACTGGTATTTTGGTGCATCAGTCAGGACAGGAAGTTCACTGAAGGACATTTCTGTGACTTTGTTGCTTTGCGACGTGTTGACCGCTGCTCAGCTGCCTGTTTCCTGCCAAAGCACCACAGAAGAAGAACCCTGGCTGAGTTTCAGGCTGCTGCTGTGGAACTGCACACCGCCTCAGAAAACCTACAGTGTCAATGTCAACTTTATTTTGTTGTGGTTGTGGTTTATGCAGGAAATGAGAGTCGAGTCAACAGTTTCTTCTTGTGAGGAAAATATTTAGAAAAATAACCAAAGGTTTTTTTTATTTCCTGTTGGAAGTTTTGAACGACATCACGGCAAAGCTGCATCGGCCAATCAATGTCAACGACAACAACAACACACAGCAGCAGTGGCAGGGCGACAGCGACACACACACCGTACAAACCGTAGAAAACATACATGCTTCTTTTTCAAAATATAGAATCCTCTTCTCGCAGCAGGTGGCGCAGCCGAGCGCTTTTTTTTCTTTTGTGTTTTTCAGCTTGAATACGGAAAACATTGTCATGCATCGTTGCCAACCATCACCAGCATGGCGGCGCTGCAACAGTTGGAGGTCGTCGTCACGGTCACACAGCTACTAGACAGTGGAGGTCACAGGGTCACGGGGTAAAGGGTCAAACACATCATGATGGCAACAGCAAATGTTCAAGACAATTTTTTAATCTCGTGGTTGGTGATGGTCGTCGACAGCAGCGGTGAAACCACACAGGAAGTCTCACTGGTCACATGACCACATCACCACTGGTCACATGACCAAACTTTGCCCTCCATTCTTCACAGCAACGTCAATAAAGGAACAATGGAAAAAAAAAGATTTCAACCAGATGTCTGAGGTTTTAGCATCGGTGTTAGCATCAATGCTAGCATCGGTGTCTGATTGTGTTAGCTGTGAGTTAGCAGTGGGTTTCTTGTGGTGGTAATTCTGAGTTAGCTGCAGTGCTAGCGGTGGAGTTAACTCTGGCTTAACAGCAGTGTTAGCAGGATGCTAGCGCTACGTTAGCGGCTAGCTTTCATGGTGAATGTTGAGGCTGAACTTCATGAAGCCGTGAGGAAATAAACCATTGGAAGAAAAATGTCATTTGTGCTCAGAAAATCCCTGAAAACATCAAAGTTCCAGTGATGGCAGCTAGCGGCTAGCAGCTAGCCGCTAGCTGTTTCCCTGTGAGATTTCACCACAATCAACGCTTTGTTTTTTATTTAACACAAGGGCAGGCTGCTACTGATTCACCTTGACTTCACCTTGTGGGCGTGGCCAGTGCCAGTGCCAAATATGGTGACAATAAAGAAAAAACAAAAGCTTCAACATCACGGAGAAGAAACAACCCAAATCAACAACTAACAAGACGGACGCAAGGGGGCGGAGTCACAGACAACAGGGGGCGTGGCTCTGAGTGACATCAGCTGCAGAGAACGCGCCCCGCCCCCTTCATCGCCTCCATCACCATCACTGGCTATGACTGGATCACCTCCCACTCCCACAATGCCTTGCTGCAGCACGTGGCAGTCTGATAGGCTGGAAGCACACAAGTCCCGCCCACCAGAAAAAAGGTTCCGTCCACCTTCCTGGGGGACGGCACCGTCGCATCGCCAGCTCGTCTTCTGATTGGCTGCCGGACCTGGAGGGAGGTGGGAGGACAGAAGTGGAGCGTCAGCGCCCCCGCAGGTTAGAATTCACATCGCATCAGAGGAAGGAGAAGAAAGTTTCCTCACCTTGGGTCAAAACTGACATTAGCCTGTAGGGGGAGCAAAACACAACCTGTGAGTCATCACGTCACGCTGATGTCTGATTGGCCGGAACTTCCTGCCAATCAAACTCCAGAGAAGAATTCATCATCTGATCTTTTCAATTCCACACGGACCATGAACTGAACCACTACTGCCAACTACTAAACTACGGCTATGATCTACCAACCACTGAACTACTTTCTACTAACCACTAAACTACAACTACAACCTACTAACCACTAAACTACAATCCACTAACCATGAAAATATTTAATGAGTACCACTAAACACCACTAAACCACTAAACTACGACTATATTTCACTCACGTTAAACTACCAACTTAACTAAGGCTATGATCTACCAACCACTGAACTACTTTCTACTAAATACTAAACTACAACTACAACCTACTAACCACTAAACTACAATCCACTAACCATGAAAATATTTAATGAGTACAACTAAAATCTACTAACTACTAAACTACGACTATAATTTAAACCTAACCCTACACTGGTAACCACGAGACCACTAAACTATAATCTAGTAACCGCTAAACTACTAAACTATGACTATATTTCACTCACGGTAAAACTACCAACTAAACTACACTAAACTAGTAACTAAAGTAAGGCTCCTCTCGGGGGAGCGCAGCGCTGTGATTGGCTGTCAGGCTGCCACTCACTGTGTTGCTGGCACAGCTGGGTCCTGGCCGGGCCGTCGGCCTCGGCGCCGCCCTGCTGGCCGAGGCGGGACAGCAGCGGCCTGCAGCAGCGCCACCTGCCGGGCAGGAAGAGCAGCCAGAGCAGCAGCCAGCCACTCAGGCTCAGCCACCCCGTCAGCGAGGCCGTCTGCAGGTGGAGCTGCAGGGGGCGGGGCCAGACACACAGGAACATGTCACACTCATGCTGCTTTGACCTTTGACCCCTTCCCTTCCTTGACCCTGGACGTTAGGCGGCAAACACACACACACACACACACACACACACACACACACTAATCCTTGTTTTATTTGATGTTTCAGAGCTCTGGCCAAGTGTGTGTGTGTGTGTGTGTGTGTGTGTGTGTGTGTGTTCAGTTGTAAAAGTTGATTGTTGTGGTTTAAACTGAATGGGACACTTCCTGCCGCCGCCCTCTGGCTCCGCCAACCTCCTCCTGCAGTGGAGCTCCAGCCGATTCGATTTAGTCCCGTTCAGTCGCTGCTGATTCAAATCCACCCACTGATTCACTCCACAATGCTCTGAACACACTGAACATCACAGCAACACACAACAACAACACACAACAACAACACACAACAACAACACACAGTCTGATGAGCCAAGACTCGTTCGGCCGGCGACAGACTCGCGAGTCCTTTTGACTTCTGCCGAATCGCTGCTGGCGCTGCTGCAACACAACACAAAAACAAAGCAGCCTTGGGCCTGCCCCCTGGCCCCGCCCCCCGGCCTCACCTTGTCCTTGGAGCCGGCGGTGGAGAAGAAGGCGGGGACAAAGGCGGTCCAGACGATGCAGCTGGCGAACATGGCGACCCCGATGACCTTGGCCTTGGGGGGGGCGGGTCCGGGGTCCGGGAGGGGGCGTGTCCCCGCCGCCAGCACGGCGCCGGCCACCACCAGCAGGAGGCCCAGCGCCAGTGACATCATCAGCCGCAGGTCGCCGCCGTCGCACCTGAGCAGGCCGCGGGCCAGCCGGGGTCAAAGGTCGCCCGCCTCGTAGTCCACCAGGGCGGCGGGCGGCTCCACCGTCAGCCACAGGAGGGCGCCCAGCAGCTGTGCTGAGATCGGCGCCCGGCCACGGCCAGCGGGCCGACCTCTGACCCCACCGACCTCTGACCCCGGGCGCAGGCGCAGGGTCTCGGCCAGCAGGGCGGCATGGCTGACGGTCGGGCCCAGGCCCAGCAGGGGCGCCGCAGGCCGCAGACGGCGGGGTGGGCGTGGCCAGCAGGGGAAGACCGTGACGAAGACAGGAAGACTCCGCCCAGCAGCAGGTATCCCAGAGCCCGCCCACCGCCGGCTCGGCCCCGCCCACCGCCAGCTCGGCCCCGCCCCGGGCCTTGCGCAGCAGGCTGGCCAGCGCCAGCCCGCTGGCCGCAGTACCGGCGGCGGCCAGCAGGATGGGGCCCAGCGCCCAGGGGAGGTCCAGTCGGGCCGCTCCACTGGGATTGGCTGGCAGGAGGCGGTCGGGGCAGGGCGAGAGTGGCGGGCGATCGGCGGCAGGTGAAGGCGTCAGCCAGGAAGTGGAAGCCCCGCAGGCCTCGCAGCGCCAGCAGCAGGGGGCGCCGTGCACCAGCACGGCCCGCTGGCCGGCGCCGCAGGGCAGGCTGCACACCGACAGGGGCGTGGCCTGGCCCCGCCCACCACCGCCAGGCCACCGCAACTCCTCCGCCTGCAGGGGGCACCAGAGAGATGGCGTGAGCCGCAGTACCTACCACTGTCCTGCGGGGGCAGCGTGTCCCGCCCCCCAGACAGGAAGTGTCTGTTTTTGATGTGCAACAACTGACTGAGGCTCCGTCCCCTCCCGACTGAGGAGGGAGGAGCCAATGAGGGGAATGTGATGGACTCACGTTGAGCTGCAGGCTCTCGGTCCACTGGCCAATCCGACGGTAGCCCCGCCCACTCTGGTTGTTCCACTGGTACTGGAGGAGGTCATAGTGTCCGGGGGCATCGCCCTTCCTGTTGAAGCTCACCCAGGTCCCGCCACTTCCTGTCCACACAGCAGCCAATCAGAGAGGAGCAGAGTCAGCCCCAATGGACGGAGAGAGAACTACAACTCCCATGAGCCTCAGCCACACCCACACTGCTCTTAACTGCCGCTAGCATGCCCGTTGTTGTTATTTATTATCGATTATTCACAAACACGTCTTCAAAACCAGGATTGGCTGTGTCATCACATTAGCAGGGAGGTGCAAGGAGCATTATTAGCATTTGAAGCATTGGTGTCGCTAGGTAGGGTTATTGAATGAATGAATATTTTGGTTAATATGTAACCAAAAAATATTATTAATTAATTAATTAGCATTTTTAGCAACTTTAGCACAAGTAGCATTAGTGGCATTCATGGCATCAGTGGGACAAGCAGTATTCTTAGCATTCAAATAATTGGTAGCCCTAGTAGCATTATTAAATATTTAGCATTTTTAGCTTTCATAGCACTAGTAGCATTAGTGGCAGTCATGGCATCAGTAGCACAAATAGCATTATTAGTGTTCATAGGACTTGTAACAAGAGTAGCACTAGCAGCATTGGTGGCATTAGTGGCACGAGAAGCATTATTAGCATAGTTAGCATTCATCGGATCAATAGCGCTAGTGTCATTAGAAGCATTAACGGCA
This sequence comes from Thamnaconus septentrionalis, assembly GCA_009823395.1. Classification (NCBI taxonomy): domain Eukaryota; kingdom Metazoa; phylum Chordata; class Actinopteri; order Tetraodontiformes; family Monacanthidae; genus Thamnaconus; species Thamnaconus septentrionalis. The sequence continues at coordinate 12,390,360 of CM020506.1, forward strand.
ATAGCATCATTGGTCCTACATTCGCAGCATTTACACCACTAGCAGTAGCATGAGTGGCAGGCATCAAGCTAACACAGAGCGCCCCCTGAGGTGACGGAGGGGGCAGAGCTCACCGTTGAAGCTAACGTTGCGGATGTAGCGCAGCAGCTTCCTGCCGCCCGCTAGCTCCATGTCAGGGCAGAGGCCATCGCTGAGGGGGCAAAGGTCGCGCTGCATGTTGTGGAGGGCGTGGGCAAAGGTCAACACGGCGTCCATGACCAGGTGCACCGTCGCCTCCTGCTGGTAGCTCGAGTCCACGCCAATCCGCTCCTGACCTGAGCACACGCAACAACCTGATTGGACGACTCACAGCAACAGGAAGCAAGGAGCTCAGCAGCTAGCCGCAGCAAGCTAACACTGGCCCACACACACTCACAGAGGAACTGAGGAACACACACACACACACACACACACAGTCCAACAGGAAGTAGGACTGATTTGACCTATGAAACCAGGAAGTGATGGATAAAGTTTCCTTCACTGCTACATGAATATTAGCGAGCCGCTGCTGGCCATTAGCTTCAATGCTAAGCTTCATGTGATGGCTGCTCCAGTAGAGTCACCTCAGCTTGACACACAGAGGGCGCTACATCGCTCAACCCGAACCCTATTAGCCATGGTAGACTAGCCTCATGCTAATCCAGACGCTTGTCGCTCCATCTCCAACTCTCATTGGTTGTTAGCATCACACGGCATTTCCAAAAATAGAAACGATAATGAAGTGTTTCAGCTCCTGAAGGTTCTCCTTGAAGGTTCTCCTAGAAGGTTCACCTAGAAGGTTCTTGTAGGAGGTTCTTCCAGGAGGTCCAAGTCTCTCCACCACACAAAGCGGTTGAATGTCATCCTCAGAAGGTCTTCTCCTGGTGTGGTCCAACCCTAGCAGAGCTCCTGCTTCCTGTGTAGCTCAATGCTTCCTGGAGCACATGGAGGGTCTTCACCAGCTTCCACTGAGGAGCCACTGGTCAGAGTTCAAAAGAAGAGGTGGAGCTCCACCTTCAGGGGTCGCTCCTTGGAAAATCCCAGCATGAAAGGAGGAGAACCATCAGAGGAACCATGAAAGGAATTCTGGTCTTTGATCTTTAGTGTCAACACTGTTGGAAGCTAAAGGTCCAGAAGGTTCTTGGAGGACACCAGCTGCTGGAGAAGAAGTTCCAGAACCTGATTCTGCTTCAAGGTTCTCCGAGGTGGGAGAAGAACCGTGAGCAGCATGAGGAGGAAGAACCTTCCCGACCTGGACACTCGGGTCCAGACCTTCGTCCACGACTGGGAGGAGCTGGCGACGCAGCAGCTCCAGGCCACCAAGGTGAAGCTGCTGTGGTGCTCCGGCAAGGAGCGGGCCGAGCTCAAAAACCACCTGGAGACCCTGGTCGCGGTGGTGGACCTGCTGCAGGGCCGGAGGTCCAAGGAGACCTGCGACCGGGAGCTGGGCGAGGAGATCTCCAGCCTGAAGGCCAAGCTGGGGAAGTCTGAGGCCAACGTCCAGCTGCTGCTGGCCGCCTTCCAGGCCCAGAAGAAGCTCAACAAGGACCTGAAGGTCCAGCTCAGGAGGCAGTTCAAGGTGTCCCTCACCGCCGAGAAGAAGAACCAGGAGCTCCGTCAGCAGCTCAAGAACCAGGAGAACCGGGTCTCCCCGTGTCGGCCCGGTCCACAAACTCCAGCAGACCAGGACATCCTCCAGGACCCTGGCACCAGGAAGGAGGTCCAGGCCCTGGAGCAGGAAGCTCCTCAGGTCCTCAGGGGGGAGGAGCCTCGAGTGGAGCTCCAGGAGAAGAAGGAGCGCAGGAGGAGGAGACGGGAGAGACCCGCCCACGAGCAGAGGGTGGTGGCCAGGTCGGGGGAGGAGAAGAGGGCGGAGTCCAGGGCCGAGGCCCCTGAGAAGAGGCCGTGGTCTGAGGGTGTGACCTCAGATAGATGGGCGGAGCCTGTGGGTGTGGCCTCAGAGAAGAGGGTGGAGAATGAGGGCGTGGCCTCAGAGAAGAGGGCGGGGTCTGGGGGTGTGGCCTCAGAGACGAGGGCGGAGCCTGTGGGCATGGCTGCCGACCTGAGGGCCGCCCTGATGAAGGTCTGCCAGCAGCTCAACGTCCAGCACCAGGGCATGAAGGAGCTCCTGGACCAGCGGGACCAGAGGTGGGAGGAGAAGTTCCTGGAGCTGAGGAGCAGGATGGACAAACTGGAGAGCAAGAAGAAGAGGAGGAGCTGGTTCTGAGGGGCCAGCTGGTCCTGAAGAACCTGCTGGTTCTGAGGTGCCTGCTGGTTCTGAAGGGCCTGCTGGTCCTGAAGAACCTGCTGGTTCAGGTCCAGACCTCCTCCAGCATTAGCATTAGCCGCTATTCGCAAATTAGTAAGCGAATAGCGGCTGAAGAACCTGCTGGTTCAGGTCCAGACCTCCTCCAGCATTAGCATTAGCCGCTATTCGCAAATTAGTAAGCTGTTAGCTTGACATTAGCATGCTGCTAACATGACATTAGCATGAAGCATGAAGGTGGTTCCCATTAAATGAAGTCAAAGCCGGTTGGTTGGCAGATGTGTCCGCTTCCTGACTGGGTGTCATGTGACCAGCCAGCGAGGGGCGGGGCTTCAAAGGGTCCAGCAGCGCAGATTACCCAGGATGCACTGCCATCCAGGCTGCATGCGGACTGGACACTGGCATCACTTCCTGTCTCCTCAGGGTTTCTTCCCATCAGGAAACAGAGCTAGCTGCAGTAGCATCCTGTTAGCTTGTCCCGCTAACGTTAGCGTGGCAAGGTATGGCTCTTGGCTCAGTGGTTGACCAGAGGTATTAGCTCTGATGCTAGCCAACAAGCTATGCTTGGACACAGCAATGACATTAGCTAGCTAGCCGCTCTCTGTCGCCTCCTGGCTGCTGTGCGCTCAGGGTCAAAGGTCAACAACTCCTCTTTTATCATGACTGTCGCTCTCATACACTGACAGAGCTCCAGTGCCCCCTGCAGGCCCCACTGACCGGTGCACTTCCTGCTGTGCTGCCCCCTGCTGGAGGCGGTCAGGCTGCAGTTGAAGGTCTCCTCCCAGAACTCTGCGAACCAGACGTTCCTGCGGTTGTTCTCCAGGGTCCGAGAGGTGAAGTACCAGTCGAAGGCTGCAACACACAACACCACCACTGGTCAGGTGACTGGTCATGTGAGTGACTGGTCAGGAGACTGGTCAGGTGACTGGTCATGTGACTGGTCATGTGACTCACCGCTGACGGCGGCCCTCTTGGGCAGCACGGTGATGGCGCCCAGCGCAGCGTCCTCCAGCTGCAGGATGGGGGCGCTTTTGGCCCCCCAGCTGTCGGAGCCCACCCACAGGAAGTGACCCCCCTGCTGGGCCCGCTCGCTGGCGCTGAGGAGCCCCCTGCAGGCAGACAGTGGTATCACCAGGAGTGTGTTTGTGTGTGTGTGTGTGTGTGTGTGTGTGTGTGCTGGAGGCCTCCTGCAGCGCCCCCAGAAGGACTCTGTTAGGATGGACGTACACGAGGGGGCGGCTGTCGGACCTCCGGAGGCCTCTAGAGGTGGAGAGTGGTACTACCGTCTGCGCGGTTAGTGTGCTAATGTGCTAAAATGTGTACAAAATCTGTTCCAATAAAAGATCAAATTCACAGGAAATGGTTTATCAGCTTGACAGCCAGCCACTCTTGGCTCAGCCCCCATGATGAGGCTCCGCCCACCTGATGTCTTGCTGGGAGGCGAAGAGGACGACGGTGCGAGCCTGCCGAGTGTCCAGCAGGAGGCGGATGATCTTGTCGAAGTGGGCGGGGCCAGGGTGGGCAGGGACCTTCAGCGATTGGGCGATGCAGATCCCGCCTGCAGACAGGGGAGGGGGGGTGGGGGTGGGGCTGTCAATAACTCTGGGGGCTGTGTTTAACTCACTTCACCCTGCAGACACTGGAGGCTGCTGCCTGCGGGCATGTTAGCAGCTAAAGCAGCCATAGCCATGTGTTTATCCTGTGTCCCCAGCTAGCTAACTAGCAGCTCACACACGCAACTGTGATGATGCTAGTTAGCTGTCGGCTACTTCTGGATGGCATGAGCTAACTGTTGCTAACCAGCTAATCAGATGCTAACTGTCTCAGGCAGCAACGCGACTTGACAGTGCCACAAGTGACAAGCGTTAGTGCACGGCTAACTGTGATAGAAGCTACTTTGGCTAGCAATACGGCGGATTCCAATGAGGCTATCGTGGCTTTGTTAGCCAACAAGCTAGTATGCGGTGAGGAGACGTTAGCATGGAGCGGCGGGGCCTAATTCAAAAAGCTAACACAGTTAGCTTAGCTTATCAACGGACTGGGAACACACTGGAATCTCATGCGAAAGCTGCTGTACATAGACTCCAGCTCCCAGGGTGCAGTGCGGGACTCACCAGCCTCCCTGGAGCGCTGCAGGAAGGCGTGCACGGCGCCGCTGTGGCCATGGCTGCCCTGCGAGGCCACGGTGGAGACGTAGCTCCACTGCAGTGCCTGCAGCAGCGCCACCATGGCCTCGGCCTGGGAAGTGTCCGCAGCAACCACCCGAGAGAAGAAGTCGTAGCGCCGCTCGTCGCTCAGCTCCGCTGCCGTGGAGCCGTAGCTCACCTGAGGGATCTGCAGGGGGCGGAGTCACAGGGTCAGAGTGGGCAGGAAAAGGAACAGGAAGTCCCTCACATACATCTCAGTCAAAATGAGAGGGGGTGGAGCCAAGAACCTGAATATTAATAAGTCAGAAAGATGAAAGATTGAGACGATAAAAAAGACAACAATATGAACTTGTGCTAACTAATGCTAACTAATGCTAACCCAACTAGCTAATAGGGTGTATGTGTGTGTGTGTGTGTGTGTGTCCATCAGTGGCCGTCACATCAGTGGGACGAGTGACGGCCACCAGGTGGCGCCAAGCAAGCGTCTTAGCTAACAGAATAAACCACTGGTGGCCTTTGGGGGTCATGTGACCAGGGCCTCCGTCACAACAAAGCATCATGGGAAACCAGAGATCCACTGGCCTGGACACACACACACACACACACACACACACACACACACACACACACATGTGACCACTCAGGTCATGTGACCACTGAGGTCATGTGACCAGGAGCTGGAAGGTTCAGTTGTGTGCGTGAAATCCCTGCAGGCTCCGCCCCCTGGCCCAGCCCCCTGCTCACCATCAGCGACTCCAGATGTTCCCGCAGCGCAGCACTAACGAGGCTAACGAGCTGCCGTCTGAGGTCTTAACGAGCTTAACAAGGCTCCGCCCCCGGCAGATGGTGATCACCAGTGGGGGCAGAGCCCCGCGCAGGTGGAGAGCTGCCACTGCACACACGCTACGCTCCACTAATCACATGGAGTGTGAGCAGGAGGAGGGCTGTTAGCGTGCTAATGAGCTAACACCAGCTGCCACATGGTAGCACACACACAGTACGCGGCGGCAGGAAGTTAGCGCTGATGGAAAGGCCTTCTCCCTACTAACATGCTGCTGATGTTATTATGCAGTTAGCATTAGCTTCAGTGAGGCTAAGCCTGCAGTTGTTCTTTGTGCAGGAGGGGGGCGCCGTTTCTCTCTGCGACTGTTGATAACCAACAAGTACAACAACAACAACAACAACATCAGATCGGGACCAAACCAGCGAGTCGTCAGATGACTCACTGAGCTGAATGAGCCGAACAGAGGCTGCGTGAGTCAGTGAATCGCTGCATAGAAAGTCACAAGTCCCTGTTGACAAGAGTCAGTGCGACTTGTAGCTACAACATAGAGCTGAACACACACACACACACACACACACACGCCGTGTGTGTGTGTGTGATGGCTGCTGCCTGGTTGAACTGACTGGCTGTGAGTCACGGTGCTACGATGCTATCCTGCGCAGCAACACGCTAGCACTGTGGGGCGCCACCACCAGGACAACCACCTGATCCTGGCCTCAGCCAACCAGGGTCCACTGTGATGATGTCATCAAGTCACTCCCTCTTTCTCCTCCACCCTGACCAGCTGATGATGATGATGATGATGATGATGATGATGATGTGTGGCCAGGTCATTAGGGACACCATGTGACCATGTACCCAGTTAGCACAGGGACAGGCTAACGGGTAACGGTCGGGTTGCTCACACCATTAATGGTCCATTAGCTATGTTAGCGCCGCTGCCGCCCAAACACAAGACATACCTCCAGCCTTGCTAGCACGTTGCAAACACTCCATTAGCCACAAACACGGCCAGCTGCCTTGTTGGGGGCGGGGCTACAGTCGGTGTGCTGCTACCAGCTGCAAAGCTAACGGGCGCTAAAACGTCAGCTCACCTGCTGGTGCTGACAGTGGGTGGCGACCTCGTAGCTCCGCCCCCTTCAGGCTCTAGCTAGGCTGCTAGGTGTTAGCATTAGCCAGCTGTGGCGCTAGGTGTCTGTTAGCCTTCGCGGATGTACCTTCTTCCAGGAGAGGCTTCTCTCTTCTATTCCATTCTTTCTTTTCTATTTGTTCTTTTCTTGCTGGAGTTTTTTCTGCATTAATCAGCGGCCAATCAGCTGTCTCGCTTTTCTTTCATCTTTGTTTCTGTGTTTGAGCGCCGGCAGGCAGCAGAATAACTGATTTTGTTCCAGACAGCAGCGCCCCCTGGAGGCCGACCGCCAGATACATCAAGGCCGCTTTTGATCTTCCTGGAACTGGCTGGTTGGCCCCGCCTCCTGGAGGGCAGAGCCACCATTGGGGAAGAAGTGACTCACTTTGAGGAGGGAGATGGAGGAGGAGGCATGTCTGGCTCCCCCTGCTGGCTGCTGCTGGTGTGGCAGAGAAGGACGCTACTGAATACATGTGACAAGAACTGGATTCAACTGAGGGCCTCCAGGGGGCGCTGCCGATTCTGCTGTCTGCCGGCGCCCAGACACAGAAACAAAGAACAAAAAAAAACCCAACGCAGCTGATTGCTTGATAATCAATGTAGAAAAAGAAGAGAACAGGAAGAAGAATCAAACATCTGCCGAGGCTAACAGGCAGCTAGCGCCACAGCTGGCTAATGCTAACACCTAGCGGCCTAGCTGAAACCAGGAGGAGCTACAAAGGTTGCCGCCCACTGTCAGCACCAGCAGACACACCCAGGATCAACCAATCAGCTGGGAGCAGGAAGTGACGACAACTCCACAACTGACTGCACCTGTGTGTTGGTCTCCCCACCTGGAACAGTCTCAGGATGGTGGCCACGAGGACGGACTCGGAGCTCGTGGACGCGCCCACCACTCCCGCCACTCTTTCCCGCGCTTCCACCAGCGGCGGCGCGCCGTCCGCGCAGCGCGCGTCCGACGCGTCCCAGTGCGCGGGCGACCGAACGAAGGCGAGCGACTGCTCGAGCGCGCGCGTGTCCCGCGAGCAGGTGTCCAGGACGCGCGCGCCCAGCGTGATGTTGGGCAGCAGCGCGCGGTCGCCGTTGATGACGTCGAGGGCGAACATCATGGCCTCGAGCCGCTGCACGCCGCTCGCGCGCCTCAGCTCGCCGCACGGCGCGCCCGCGGGGCCGCGCGCGTGCACGGGGAAGAGCCCCCCCAGCGTGACGTCACCCTCCAGCCGGATGGAGTGAGGCGGCGCGGGAGTCTCGTGTGCCGCGGTGGCGAGGAGGAGTAGGAGGAGGGGGGCGGGGCTTCCCCGCATGGTGGCGCTGCGGAGCTGCTGCTCCTCCACCTCCTTCTCTTCCTTTCTTCTTCTCCTCCTGCTCCTCCTGTGGACCTCCTGCTCTCCCGCAGAGCCGCCGCTTCTCCTCCTGCTCCTCCTCCTCCTCCTGCTGCTACTAGCGGACCTCCTCCACCTCCTCCTTCTCTTCCTTTCTTCTTCTCCTCCTTCTGCTCCTCCTGCTGCTGCTGCTCCTCCTGCTGCTGCTCCTCCTGCTGCTCCTCCTCCTCCTCCTGTGGACCTCCTGCTCTCCCGCAGAGCCGCCGCTTCTCCTCCTTCTCCTGCTCCACCTCCTCCACCTCCTTCTTCTCTTCCTTTCTTCTTCTCCTCCTCCTGCTGCTCCTCCTGCTCCTCCTCCTAGCAGACCTCCTCCACTCCCGCGGCTCCGCACGCCGCCTGCTCAGCCGCGCTCGTGGCCGGGGGTTCGGCCACCATGTCCGATCACATGCGGACCGGACAGGTGGTGTGTGTGTGTGTGTGTGTGTGTGTGTGTGTGTCTGCGTGTGTCTGTGTGTCAGCCACGAGAGGAGTCTCCGAGGGGGCGCGTGCGGCACGACGAGAAGCTCTGCGAGGAGGAGGAGCCTCTCTCTCTCTCTCTCTCTCTCTCTCTCTTTGCACGGACGCCACTCGCGCCAAACCAAACACGCGCACGCCGCCCACGCACGTTCTTGCAGTTAGCAGCTTCCGGCTGAAAAAAAAAAAAAAATGCAGGAGCGCGCAGCGGGTCAGCTGCTGCACACACACACACACACACACACACACACACACTCCAAACACCTTCAGCAGGGCAGTCAGTGGTCAACCAGATGTTCCTGCTGGAGCACCGCCTGGTGGTCAAGGGTGGTGCTGCACACTAACGAGCTTGCTGAGCTGAGCTAACACCTCTCCAACCTCATGGTGTGATGCTCACTTCTGCCACCTGGAGGCTCCCTGGGAACTGCAGGTCCTGTTGCAGGACATCCAAGAGAAGCATGGTGATGAAGATGATGATGATGGTGATGAAGATGATGATGGTGAAGATGATGATGGTGAAGATGATGATGGTGAAGATGATGATGAAAAAGACAAAAATCAATGCAGGATTAATCGTCATTAATCGTCATTAATCAGACGGCTGGTGATTAATAAGGAGGAGAGGAGGAGCAAAGTTTGGACTCTGGCTGCAAACAGCTGTTCAGTCGGTGCAGGAAACCAGACGGTAAAGATTCAGACTGAACCGGTTCAGCCAAATGTTTGAAATGAGAGCACAGCGCCACCAGTGTCACTGCCATTACACTGTACAGCTGCACGACCACTCCCTCAGGGTCTGTTCTGATTGGTCCTGCACTCTGCCCCACCCATTAGCCTGCTGTTTGCGTCCCAGATAGACTTTAGCGGCCTCCAGGGGGGTTCAGCAGCCAGGACTTCCATTAGGTCCTGTTGGAGAGGAACCACTGAGGAGACGTTTGAAGATGAAGATGATGATGATGATGGTGAAGATGACAATGATGATGATGAAGACGAAGATGATGAAGATGATGATGATGAAGATGATGAAGAAGATGAAGATGATGGTGAAACCTCTCCTGAATGGAGCCTGGTTGTTTCTCTTCCTGCAGTGCTGCAGTAAATTTCTAATGACTTGATGAAAAGAGCAGGCCCCACCCCTCCCAAGGAGAGCAGCCAATCAGCAGGCAGCATGACTGTCAGTGGCGGGAATCAGAAGGACGGAGATGATGGTGGGATGAGAGAGAAGTGAGAGAGATCTGGGGGGGGGGCAGGATCAGAGCTCCTGCAGCCTGTTGCCATGGCACACACACACACACACACACACACACACACACACTGGCTGGAAGTCAAGTGTGAAGGCACCATTAGCATCATTAGCATCATTAGCACTGAGGAAGCATGTAGCCTGGACCTCAACACCCTCACCGACCAATCAGAGGAAGCCTCCATTCAAACAAAAACATCAGGTGCTTCTGTCTTCAGTCCAGGTGATCCAGGAGAACCAGGAGGACCAAGAAGACCAGGAGGACCAGGAGGACCAAGAAAATCGGGAGGACCAAGAAGACCAAGAAGACCAGGAGGACCAGGATACCAGGAGGTTCAGGAGGAACAAGAAGACCGAGAATACCACAAGGACCATGAGAACCAGGAAGATCAGGAAGGTCCAGCAGCACCAGGAGATCCTGGCTGGTGTCAGGAGATCCTCAACTTCCAGTGTGACATCATCAGACAGGAACATGGCCTGGTTGGCCCGCCTGCAAACAGTGTAGCCCAAGTCTGACCTCTGACCTCCTGGTGCCACTGTTCTATAATAAAATACAAACATGTGGTGAAGCTCCAACAGCAGACAGTCACCCTGACATCTTCAGCAATGATTTTGGCAATGGTTTATTATTTATTTATGATTCATTATTTATTTAATGTTGGCATGAGGAACAAATTTCCTTCCAGATGAACAATAAATCAAAGTGAACCTTGATGTATTGGTAGGACAGAGCAAGAAGGAAAGGCAACACATGAAGTTCACTTCGATGCTTTATGAATCCGCCAGAGGAGGAGATTTGTGTTCAGTTGCCAACATACACACAAGCTCATACACACAGAGTCATAAAACACAGAGTAAAAGTTATCAACGATGGTCATAATAATAATAATAATAATAATGATAATAACAAACGTGCACAAACACAGTAAATCTCAAAGTGCACACTTGCTCGGGTCTTCAACCTTTTGCATGGCTGCAGTACAAGCAATGCGCCAGCAGGTGTCCCCCACGTTCTTAATGAATGAGGCTTTGAGTAATGAAGCAGTTTTCAACACGAGGGTCCAAAAGAGTTCAGAGCCTCACAAAGCCTTGTTTGGACTTCACTGCTGCTGAGCTGTCGTCCCACTGGCGCGGCTTCAGCCCCGCCCTCTGACCACACCCTGTGACCTAGCCACTGCAGCCGTCGTTAGCAGCACTGTTAGCGCTCTTAGCACGCACGTTGGTGCCACACAGTGGTGGTTGAGTGACTCATCAGCGGGTGTGACATCATCACGCCCACCTGACCCCTCCCACTTCCTCTGCTCCAGTTTAGGCTTACTGAGTCGTGACAGCAGGGTTAGCTTAGCATTCCAGGCTAGTTGAGTCGTGACAGCAGGGTTAGCTTAGCATTCCAGGCTAGTTGAGTCGTGGCAGCAGGGTTAGCTTAGCATTCCAAGCTAGTTGAGTCGTGACAGCAGGGTTAGCTTAGCATTCCAAGCTAGTTGAGTCGTGACAGCAGGGTTAGCTTAGCATTCCAGGCTAGTTGAGTCGTGACAGCAGGGTTAGCTTAGCATTCCAGGCTAGTTGAATGGTCTGAATGTTATGAAGAGAAGAGAAGAAAAACAGAAAGAAAAACGAAGTGTTGACGATCTGGAATAAAAGAGGCAGCGAAGACCTGATCCTGCCCTGCAGCTCTCTGTGTGCGTGTGTGCGTGTGTGTGTGTGTGTGTGTGCGCTGACACTCTCCAGTGCAGCAACTGTTGCTATGTTACCATAGGAAGTCGCTTCACCGTGAGAATGGAAAATTTAACGGCGATTCATTCCAGCTGCAGAGAGTGTGTGTGTGTGCGTGTGTGTGTTTGTGTGTTTGTATTACGCACATGTGCCTGTGTGTGGCATGTGTTGGGTGTTGGTGTGTGTGTGTGTGTGTGTGTGCTCCTTCAAAGCACTGGACCTACACACACAGTTGAATAGCTCGAGCTAACTGAGCTAGGCTAGGCTAAGCTAAGCTAACTATAGCCTCTATCTGACTGCCATCACCGTGTGATTGGCTGTGGGGGACCGAGTGAGTCGGGCCAAGCGGTGCCAAGCGGTGCCATGAGAGGCGGCGGCGGCGGCGACGACCTCACTTCCTGTCTGGCTACATCGTCACTGAACCTCCTGATGGTCTGAGACTGTGTGGCTGCTCCACCTGCGGCAGCTCACCTGACCTTTGACCTGCTGCTGCAGAAACACCTGGCCACACACACACACACTCACACACAGCCTCAATGATGGATTCTGGGTGCATTTTGCTTGAATGGACTGTTGGAGGTGTAATGAGGCTGCCGTCCTGTGGAGGCGCTGCTGAGCTGATGATTGATGACCTCATTAATGTCTAGACTAGAGCCTGTGTGAGTGTGTGTGTGTGTGTGTGAATTCACCTGTGGTTCCTCGCTGTCTCCTCGTGTCTCCGTCCCATTGAGGAGACACGAGGAGGAGGAGTGAGGAGCAGGAGGAGGTGATGTGGAAACAAGAGGATCATCTAGTTTGGTCTCATGGTCCTGACGTGGTGACGAGGAGCCGCAGGCAGCAGAGCTCTCTACACCACCGGCCAATCACAGTTCAGACTCACCGCTAGGAGCAGAACCTAGACACTGAGGAACGTCATCAGGGGAGGAGCTTCATCTCCAGGGGAGGAGCTTCACTGGGAAACTAGGAAGGTGTTCCGAGTGAATGAGCACCTGCGACCTCTGATCAGGTGATCTGTGTGTCATGTGACCTCTGGAATGTGGCACACACACACACACACACACACACACACACACACACACACACACACACTGACCTGACAAACTGACTGACAAACAGATTTAATACCTGGATGGTGACTGTGGTTGGTAACTCTTCTGATAACCCTTCAAGATCCAGATAAACCTGGATTAATCTGGATTAATCTGGATTAATCTGGATTTTCTCATGACGTCACAGTCTGGTTCCAACACTGAGAAGCTGCAGCATCACTCAGAGTGAAGGGCTCAGGGCCTAGCCTAGCCTAGCCTAGCGCTAACATCCTCCTCTGGACAAAAAAACATGTTGACAATTCAAACCAACTACAGGAAGTCTATGACGGCCAGACAGGAAGTCACAGCAGCACCGAGGCGTCTGAAAAGGCAGCAAGGTGGAAGCGGCGGAGTGCAGAGCGCAACAGGAAGTGATGTCACGGCGCGCTAGACTCAGTAACCAATGAAGCGGTAGGTGTTCAGAGCAGCTGCTTTTATTTCAGCAGTTAATTGGCAGGTGAGGGGGCGGGGCCTCAGGTCAGAGACAGCAGGTTGACGTCGTAGCTCCCGTCCACCTGCACACACACACACACACACACACACACACACACACACACACACACACACACACACACACACAGTGAGAGTGTGGTGGGCCAGGTGGCCAGCAGGGGGCAGCGCTGCCTCTGACTCACCTGGAAGCGGCCAATAGAGGCGCTGGTCTGGTTGGTCTGCATGACCTCCGTCAGAGCAAACATCTGCTGCAGGCTGGAGGACACCAAGAGGGGGGCCGCCTACACACACACACACACACACACACACACACACACACACACAGGTCAGGGCCGACCAGCCACAGCAGGCTGCTTTGACCTTTGACCTGGAGCGCTGCTAACCTGCAGGTCGGGGTCGGGGTCAGCCAGGGTCAAGTCCGACAGCCAATCAGAGACCTCCTTTTCCGGGTCCTGCAGGGAGACCACACACTTGACTCAACCAGACCCACTGCAGCCCCACCTGGTGGTGGGAGGAGGAACATTCACCCGTGACCTTCTCCAAGGTCCTGGTGACCTTCTGCTGAGGCAGCAAAGCAGATGGTCACACGGGACACCAGCACTGACTCAGTGGTGGTCCTGTAGAAGGTCACCAGCAGGTTCTCCTCAAGGTGATGAGACCTGCAGGTAGTGGAGTCTCTGCTGGGCCTTCTTCACCAGTGCTGAGGTGTTGCTGATCCAGCTGAGCTCCTCTGACATGTGTGACCCCAGGCAGGACCTTCAGGAGGCCACTGTCTCCACAGCCTGGTCTCCTCTCTGTCTCCTGAAGTCCAGGACCATTTCCTTGGTCTTCGTGGTGTTCAGCTCCAAGTTGGTTTTCAGCCACCACTCCCCCACGGTGATCAAGCCAACCACAGTTGTGTATTCTGTGAACTTCATCATGGTGTTGGAGGAGATGTAGAAGGTCTACAGGAGAGGCTCAGTACGCAGTCCTGGGCAGAGGAACCTGCTGAGCATCAGAGTGGAGGAACGATGCTGACGCACCTGGACCACCTGTGGATGGTTGGAGAGAAAGATCTTGATCCAGGAGCAGATGAGAGGAGGAAGTCCAGGTTCACCAGCATCTCCACCAGGAAGTCAGGGATGATGGTGTTTGGAAGTCCCAGGGAGCTCCAGATGATTCAGAGCCGTGTGAAGGGCTGTGGTGACGGTGTCTTCTGCTTGTGGTTGGTCCTTCAGGCCAACTGGTGGGTGTCAAAGTTCCTGAGAAGACCGGTTTGGAGGTGTTGAAGGACGAGAGGTCAGTGCTACTGGTCTGTCGGGGTTGAGGTCTTAGATGGTTGTCCTCTGAGGCACCAGGATGAGGTGGCCACCTTCTGACCAGGTGGACCTCAGCTGGAGACAGGGAGGAGTTAGAAACCCCTGCTAGCTCCTGCTAGCGGCTCAGCGCTAGCACCAAGCACTTTGCTCACAACTGCGTCTGATCCAGCAGCGTTCCTCAGGTTGACCTCCAGCAGGTCACTCCTCACCTGCTGCTCCTGGAGGGGGAGCCAGGTTAGCCTGGTTAGCTCCTCCTCTGTGTGTGAGGCCACGCCTCCCTGGTTGTCCCCACAGCCAGCCAGTAGGGGGCGCTGGTCTGGCTGCTTCCTCTGGGCCAGTGTGAGATTGCTGGAAGTGTGTGTGTGTGTGTGTGTGCGCGCACACCTGCTCCCTCTGCTGGTGGATCTGGATGTTCTCCAGGCTGAAGGAGCTCCAGGCGGAGGACGGCTGCCTCAGGATCAACCTCACACAGGTCACATGGTCTGGAGCCACCTGCATCTGCACACACACACACACACACACACACACACACACACACACACACACACACACACACACAGGTGGGCGGAGTCAGCTGATGACAGTCTTCTCCCTCCGGAGGCACTGATTGCCGGTTCAGTGGGAGGAAGCCCCGCCCACCTGTGTCCTGTGTATGCAGCAGTGGTCCTGGGCCCCGCCCTCAGTGTGGGGGTCGTCCATCAGGGCCAGGTGAGAGAGGGCGGTATACCAGCGGGGGGCGCCGTCCTGGCTCCTCCGCAGCAGCCGCACGCTCAGCTCGGCCGTGTACCTGTTCTGGAAGGTGATCTGCTCCACCTGCAGGGGGCGCCGCACACAGCGGGGTCAGCTCATCCTGCGCTGGGATTGGTCCAGGCCAGGTTTCTAGAATCTGACCTCTGACCCCTGACCTCTGACCCCCCCACACACAGCCTGCAGCCCTTGAAGCTCAGCGGCACTAACGAGCTGCTCACTATTAACTAGGTCAGTGTGTGTGTGTGTGTGTGTGTGTGTTGGATCTAGTTATAGCCTCCAGGACAGCAGTGATGTGGAGCAAAGCAGATGCAGCACTGCCCTCTGATGGACAAAGATGGAATCACATCAGAAAAAAGGTGTGTGTAGTGCAACCAAGTAGTGTAGTGTAGTATTGTGTAGTGTATTGTAGTGTAGTGCAGTGTAGTGTTGTGTATTGTAGTGTAGTGCCGTGTAGTGTAGTATTGTGTAGTGGTGTAGTAGTGTAGTGTAGTGTAGTAGTGTGGTATTGTGTAGTAGTGTAGTGGTGTAGTAGTGTAGTATTGTGTAGTGGTGTAGTAGTGTAGTAGTGTAGTGGTGTAGCAGTGTAGTGGTGCAGTAGTGTAGTGGTGTAGCAGTGTAGCCGTGTAGTAGTGTAGTGGTGTAGAAGTGTAGTGGTGTAGCAGTGTAGCGGTGTAGCAGTGTAGTGGTGTAGAAGTGTAGTGGTGTAGTGGTGTAGTGGTGTAGCGGTGTAGTAGTGTAGTAGTATAGTGGTGTAGCAGTGTAGTGGTGCAGTAGCGTAGTGGTGTAGCAGTGTAGCGGTGTAGTAGTGTAGTGGTATAGAAGTGTAGTGGTGTAGCAGTGTAGCGGTGTAGTAGTGTAGTGGTGTAGCAGTGTAGCGGTGTAGTGTAGTGGTGTAGCAGTGTAGTGGTGTAGTAGTGTAGTATTATGTAGTGGTGTAGCATTATAGTGGTGTAGCAGTGTAGTGGTGTAGTAGCGTAGTGGTGTAGTGGTGTAGTAGTATAGCGGTGTAGTGGTGTAGCAGTGTAATGGTGTAGTGGTGTAGCGGTGTAGCAGTGTAGTCCTCCACCTACATTGAGGGTCTGGCCGAAGGGCAGGCTGACGTCCAGCACGCACACTCCAGACTGCTCCTGCTCCTCAGTGGCGCCCCCTATGTGCAGGTACACAGCTGGTTTGACGCTGCAGCTGACGGGTGCCGCTGTCGCATGGCCCCGCCCACACATCATCAGCAGAGAGCTGGTCCCGCCCCCTGACAAGAAGAGCTGGACTGAGGTCAAAGGTCAAGACAAGCCATCAGTCCCAGCGTGACAACAACAAACACTACACTAAACTACACAACACAACACAACACAACACAGACATATTTCAGCTGTTATTTTCCTGGCATGTTCAGCCATCTTTTGCGCCTTCATCAGTGTCACGTGATACCAGTGTGAAGCGTGTGCAACAGCTGAAGGATCAGTGAAACATGTCAGCTAACTAACAGCTGCAATAAAGCACTGTGGTAGAAGAAGAGTGGAGGATCACTCAGTGGATGCTGAGGACAGAAGGAAACTACGACACAACACTGCACAACACCGCACCAGTTATTGACACACTAAATATTTAGGATGATGATGACACACACACACACACACACACACGCACACGCGCACACACACAGTGATACCCAGACAGTCACACACTCACTGTGGCGTCAGACAGTGTCATCGTTTTCATCGCTTATTATGCAGCTCACGCACACTGTGTGTTTCAGCACTGGACAGCGACATCAGTGCTGAAACACACACACACACACACACACACACACACACACACACACACGCGCGCGCGCGCGTCAGACAGGCAAGACAACCTGCGGGCCAACTTCACGCAGGTAGCTCGACAGGCTGACAGACAGACGCACGCGCGCGCGCACACACAGACACGCAAGCGCACGCGCACACATACACACACACACACTGTGTGACTGACCTGTAGTGATGAGCAGCTCCTTCAGCACAGCAGCTAACCGCTAGCAGCTAACAGCTAGCCAGCTGCGGAGCGACCGGAAGTGTCCGCGGGGAGGCTGATTGGGAGGAGAGGCTATTTCCGGGACAGCGAGCTGTGTCTCCGCCGCAGGGGATGATGGGAAGCGGCTGCCTCAGACGTCAAACTGCGACGATGTTGGACTGCGGCAGAAACAGACGGTTTACCTGCACTTCCGGTCCGTTACCATGGCGACCAGCAGCGTCTTAAAGGGCTAGCAGGGAATCAGCAGCTCCTTCAACAGTCACACTGCTGATGGCTGGAGTGATTTCTCCTCACCCACCACCACCACCAACAACAACAACAACGTGTTGCACTGGAGTCACGTGATGTACAGCGGTCATCTCAACACGTTTCTTTTAAATAAAGTTACCAGAGTGTGATTGGCCTCCGGGTGGCAGCACAGAGTCAGACAGCGTCGCACAGCAAAGCTCCTCTCGACACACTGAGGTCCTAAAGAGGGTTTCTGATTGGCAGCTTCATTTATTCTGTTGAACACTGGATGGTTTGATTGAAGGATTGATTGATTGATGGATTTTATTGGATGGCAATGTTTTGATTTGACTTGGATGACATTTTATTTCCTGACGCTCTTCTCCTCAGCTGTCATTACACTGAACAGCCGGCAGAGGTCAGTCTTTCTCTATTGATCAACCATAGAACTGCTGTGTGTGAGACAATGTGTGTGTGTGTGTGTGTGTGTGTTTGTCCGTGTGAGTGTTGTGTTGCTGTGTAGTTTTTCTCCACTCCCAGTGGACTTTCTCCTGGCTCACCGTCGGGGGCCGTGATGTCACCAGGAAGGGGGCGTGGTCCACGTGTGTCCCTTTTCATCAGGAAGTCACATGACGTCCAGCCAATCAAATCAATCCATCAATCAATGGCGATCAATCTCCAAACCACAAACTGAAGCAGGGACTCAACTTCCTGCCGCTGCTTCTCTTCTTCTGCAGCCACTCGGCCGCTCTGACGCTTGCTGGCTTTGTTTGTTTGAAACTTGAAAGCTTTTGTTTGTTATTTGTCCGTCCAACCTGTAAGTTAGAATATACAAAAAAAGACAAGAAACAACAGCATTATTTATAATGATGATGATGATGATGATGATGATGTGTTTAAAAGGTTTTACAAACATATCAAAGTATTTTTTTTAATTTCTTAAAAGACAGTTTGTCTTCATAAGCTCAGCCTGTTCTCATCCCGACCCGTCATCATGGTCACATGACCAACCACCTCCTCGTCTCCACCTTTTAACCGTTGGTTTGTTTTACAAACATCAGTGTGAAATTCAGTGATAATATCTTTCATTTGACCTCGGGGTGTGAAAGACCCGAAAACTTCCTGTTTGTGTTGAATAATAATAATCATAATAATAATAATAATAATAATAATAATGAGAGGAGACATTAAAAAATGAGATGCTGTTTTTATTCTTTCCTCTTCCCATCGTCTGTCTTGAAGAAGAATCAAAGAGGAAGAAGAAGAAAATGAGTCAAACATGACGAGAACAACAAAGTTATTTGACTTGATTTTAATTTCCTTTCACTTTCTCTTTTCTTTTGAAAGTGTTTTTTGTTTTTGTCTCCTGGATGTTGAAGAGCTGCAACTTCATAGAAAAATATTATTTTACACAGAATAGAACTTTACGCCATTTGCAAAAAAAACAAACAACGAAAAACCAAAATAGAACAATATCGTCGACGCGTTAACACGTATGAGGTGATTGGCTGAGCCCAGTCCACAACCGCAGCAGCAACCGACAGCAAACACCGGGTTAACGCCACCGTCCTCTGACGACTGTTTGTGCTGAATTTAACTTTTTGAAGTTGTTGGAGTTGCCGTGCTGTGAAGGATGACATCATCACACACCTCAGTTTTTCTGCGGTTGTGGACTTGGCTGGAGGTTGACCTTTGACCCAGGACTGCATAGGGGAGCATGAATCATCACAGACAATAAAAAACAGACGGACGGACGGACGGAGGGAGGAAGCTTCACTCCTCTTTTTTTCAGTCGTCGGGGTTCTTTCACAACAAAACTTTTTTTCCCAGCATTTTTTTTGGCCACTTTGACATCAAGTAAGAAAAAAAACCAGACAGTCACAAAAATACTTACAGTCGCACAACAGTCAGTCCACACTCGACAGTTGTGCGTTGTGGCGGTTTATTGTTGTACCGCCGCTCATTGTTCTTTTGTTTTTCACCAGCAGGGAGGCGGAGCCACAGCCAAGTCTGTCTCTCTCTCTCTCACACACACACACACACACACACACACACACACACACACACACACACACACACACACACAGGTGTTCCCGCTCACTGACGTAACGGTGGGAAAAGCACAAAAGACAAAACATTTGCCTCTTGTTGTTGTTTTTCCTGCTGCTTTGTCCTTCACTCCCTCACTCTGTCACTCCCTCACTCTGTCACTCCCTCACTCTGTCACTCCCTCACTCTCTCACTCCTTCACTGTCACTCCTTCACTGTCACTCTCTCACTCTGTCACTCCCTCACTCTCTCACTCTCTCTCTCCTTCACTGTCACTCTCTCATTTTGTCACTCCCTCACTCCCTCACTCCCTCACTCTCTCACTCCCTCACTCTCATCTATTTCTCTCCTCTTGTGCTTCAGCTCGGCAGGATTATTATTGTATTTGTCCGCTTGACTGGCGAAACCAAGCGGCCACATCGTCAGCCGGAAGTCACATGACCCACTGCTGACTTTTTAAATGAGGCGCTTAAATATCGACGCATGTGTGTGTGTGTGTGTGTGTGTGTGTGTGTGTGTAGGTTGCTCCAAATCCTGTTTACCAGAGGTTCTAGCCATTCATCCTGGCTCCTATATGTATATATATATATATATATATATGTGTATATGTATATGTATATATGTATATGAGTATGTGCCCTGTGCAACTGCACAGGTGGCGTCTGGCCTAGAAAGCCTTTGCTGTGAACTTTTCAACATGGCACTGCGACATCATCGCCCGGTTTCTGGCCCCTCCCTCACCTGCCACACCAGAAGGGGGCGGAGTCAACACCTGCTTCCTCCACCTGGTGAGACCCCACCTCTGAGAAAAGGTTTTTCACATTATGGTTTCTTTTTTTTAAATTACAAAATAAAAGCCCAAATTCTGAAATTTTGATAAAGTACAAGTGTGTGTGTGTTTTTTTAACCGTGTTTCCACTGAATGGGGGCGGGGCTTTGTAATTACTTGAGGTGAAAGGTCACCTGGAAGGAAGACAGTCGCTCTCATCAAATGGACGGTGAAGGCACGATAGTTCGAGTCACGGACGCCAGATCTCTGCGGTCACGAGATGCTCGTGTTAGAAAAGTGTTTCGCGATTTGAAGGATTTCAGTGTGGAGCCGCCGGAGGTTCCGTCTGCTTATCACAGCCGAAACACTTCTCAGACATTATTCATGAGGGTTTTTCATGCGTTTCCACGACAGCACTTTTGTTGTCGTCAATGTGCTGTTTGAAGTTCAAGGGTCTCAGGTTGGACGGCAGCTGCTGCATCTGCAGTGACAATGTGAAGCCACTGGGGGGCCTCACATTTTGTAAACTTGGTCAATACAAAACAAATCTGAGACCAAAATCCATCAAACCCTCACAGCAACCAACAGAAGATGCACTGTCGCACTGCCAACATCACACAGTTGCCACAACTACACAATCACCAGGGTTGTGTAGTTCTTCTTGTGGGCGGAGCTCAGGTGAAGAACTACATCAGGGTTGTGTAGTTCTTCTTGTGGGCGGAGCTCAGGTGAAGAACTACATCAGGGTTGTGTAGTTCTTCTTGTGGGCGGAGCTCAGGCAGAATGAGGGCTCACAAGTCAAAGCGCCCCTGAATTGGAAAGACTTTGGAGTTCTGCAGGAACGCTAACGCTAACGCAGAGGTATGCTGCTAACTAGCAAAAGCAAACGCAGCATCCTGACCAATCACAACGTGTTCTGCAGATGGCGCTCTTTTCTTCATTTAGGAAAAAGTGGAGCCAGTTCCAGCAATGGTTCAGTGTTCAGGATTCTTTTTAAGGTGCCACACAGAGTGTTTAGGACTTCTGCCTCATTTGGAATTTGACTTGGTACAGATTAAAAAAACTTCAATTAAAAATGTAAAGGTGCATTTTGTCGCCCGAATGAAAAAGCTGGCGGTTCACAGTGTAACTGGCTGACAAAGCCACCCGACAGCACTGGAAAAGTCTGGTGTGGCTGGAAGGAGAAGGACTGGGACCATCAGGCAACTGAGGACCTTGCAGGTCTCCACTCGTCCCCCCTCACCCCAGCTGTTCCCGGCCATTCTAGGTGAACACTTCCCATGGTGCACCACTGCCAACCTTGGGATCAGGTTCAGACCTCTCCAGACCACACCAGGGACCAGGTCAGGACCAGGGATCAGGTCAGGACCAGGGATCAGGGACCAGGGACCAGGGACCAGGTATCAGGGACCAGGGACCAGGGACCAGGGACCAGGTCAGGACCAGGGACCAGGGACCAGGGACCATGGACCAGGTCAGGACCTCTCCAGACACACCACACCAGACTGGTGCTTCTCACACATGACAGCAGAGCTTCCAGGTGGAGGTGAAACAAAGCCTGCAGTCCAGCAGGTCCACCAAAGTCTCCTCGGCGATGCTTCCACATGCTCACAGTTTTCACATTGTGCAATATTTCCTTCCAAAACCTTTTGGAGCTTCTTGACGTGGACGTCCCCGACCGCCGGACACCGACTGAGGATCCGGCGCTGGTGGACGGTGGGACGTCTTGCTCCTGTGTTGTGGTACAGTGCTGCGGTATAGAACAGAAGGTGGATCCACCTGTTCTGGTTTTTGTCTCTGGCCACTCAGCAGCGGCGCCGCCACTTCAACCTGGTGGGGGGCAAAAAATGCGAACGCATGCAAGTTCCAGTTTAACAAATATTTCAAGTCTTTTGTCCCCGGGGGGGGGGGGGGGGGGTTATTGCCAGTGGCCGGGGTCGGTCTGCTCCGGGCCCAGTAGTGGTCGGCCGACGCTTGCAACTGCTCGGCCGAGTCCCGGTTTGCCGGTCCTGTCACAGGTCCAGCGGGTGGTCCAAGGTGTTGTTGTTGTCTTCAGGGTTGTTGTTGGCCAGCGGGTTGCGGCTGATGACCAATTCCAGACGGTCGCCAGCCTCGGTGATCAGCGGTACCGCCAGGCAGCAGTCAAAGTCCCTGGTCCTGACGTGGTTCACCTGCACACCACACAGGGAGAGAAGGAGATGGGTCAGGACTGATCTCCTGGTTCTGAAGTGTCTGCTGGTTCCCACAGTCTTGGTGTTTGTGTTCTTGGTTTCTTGCCCTGATCGGTCGTACCGGACCCTGTTTGATGACCAAAGGACTGTTGCCAGTAGGACACAGCTGAAGAGGACCGGTTCCTTTAGTGGTCAGCAGTAACAGAGGGGTGAAACAACTGCTCAGAGGAAGACCACGCCCCTCCAGTCTGCAGAATGCTTTGTCACACTGACTTAGACTGCAAACCAGACCCAGATTGTTCAGTAAAGGAAAGGAAAAGGAGGTCTTGCCCCACCTGGTGCCAACTGATCAGAACCACTAGTGGTTGAAATCCTGCTTCTGTTTTGCTCACCATCTGCCGTGACTGTACCTGAACAAATGAACCCCGCTGCCGAGTCTGGAGCCGACATTCTGGCCGCCGGTCGTTGCGTCTTTACCTGCAGGATTCTGTCGTAGGGTTGGAGCCCGGCTCGGTCCGCTGGCCCGTCCGGTCGGATCATGTTGACATAAACCCCCTTTTCCAGGAAGCCGTCGGACACGCTGAAGCCAAAGTCGTCGTTCTCCGGGTCTTTGATCACCGTCACCTGCAGGGGGAGACGCAGGGACAACAGAGCTCACGGCTTGGATCTGGTCAGACTCTGAAAAAATGCACAGGGTTGATTCTGGTTTTGATAATCTGTTGGTTAAACGTTGACAAAACGTGTAAACTTAAAAAACACACACGTCATTCCATCTTCATGTCATCATCCAAATCTAATTGTCTATTTTTCTGATTTGCCAAAGAAACAAAGTGGGCGACCTGGTGCGTTTTGTTGGTTCTGTCCAGTCCCCACCGGACCGTTGGCACTTTCTGCTGCAAACAATCACTCTTCCAAACCTTAAAATAACATCAAACACAATAAAAATGGGAAACATCTTGACTGCCCCCTAGTGGCCGGTTTCTAGAACACTTCCTGTGTTCTTGTTCCATTTCATGTGGAATCCAGTCGTCCCACAGGAGGAGAAAACCCAGGCAGGTCTGGATTCAGGACCTGGTCTGGGACCAAATCTTAGACTAAATCCTGGATAAGGCCCTAGACCAGGTAAGGGATCAGGTACCGGACCAGCATCTTGAAACAGGTCCTGAACTGGGTACTGGACCAGGACTTTGGGGCAGGACCCTGGACTGACCTTGTGCAGCTCCAGCGGCGTGGGTGACACGATGCCCTGCATCTCCTCCTTGATCCGCCGGGACTCCCAGGTCCTCTCCGACACCCGCAGGGAGGCCTTGGCTTTGGCCTCGTGGTGCAGCAGAGGGGCCTGGTTGTCCTGATGGAGGAGGGCCGCCTGGTGGTGGAGGTGGGCCTCGTGGTTGTAGAGGGCCCCTTGGTGGTGGAGGTGGGCCTCGTGGTCTGAGGCCAAAGACAGCGAGTCAAGCAGAGGACAAAGCCGATCGTCACTCTTTTCTCCTGTCGTCCACTCAGTTACCCTGGTGGAGCTGGGCCTCCAGGTGCAGGTGGGCCTCCTGGTGCAGGTGGGCCTCCTCGTGCAGATGCGCCCCCTGGTGGAGGTGTGCGTTCTGGTGTAGCAGAGAGTTCCTGCGCAGGGGGCTCATCCTGCTGGGGGGCAGAGTGGACTCAGCGGGAGGCTTGCCGTCCACGCCCAGGGTGATGGCCGTGCCCGTCATGATGGACGCCTGCGTGACAGCCGAGACCGCCAGTCACAGCTGAGGTGACGCTAAACACCCCTACCCCCTCTCCCAAACCCAGCTTTCAGATCCAGACGGTCAGCGGTCAGAGATAAAGGTCCAGTGTGTAATGTTTGGAGATTTTAAGAGGAAACAGCGACATCAAGTGGTCAAATTTTAGATTGATGGACTCTTCCACTACCCCTCCTGAGCTTGCCAGTGAACTACGGTAGCCTACGCACTCGAACCTAGATATCTCATCCACCTTCTCTGTTGGTTTGCAGGTTCAGTGTTCAGCCTACAAATATGGAAGATGGCAGCTAACAGGGAGCCATTGTTAATCTATGGATATTATTGTATATAAATAAGAAGCGTTCTATAGGTAGAAATATTAAATTAATATCGCACTGCTGGTCTGCACCTTTTATTAATGTATTTATGGGCAGCATATTTATCTTTGACCAATATAAAAATCATCTATCAATTTTACACACTGGACTTTTTAAACACCAAAAATCAGGAAAAGTGGGAAGAGCGCCCCCCGACAAGCTAGCACGCGGCATGCTAACCGACCTCTATCTCTCTGAGAAGCTCTGATTGGCCACAGGTCTCCAGGTCCTCCAGCGCCTGGCACCAGAAGCTGTCCTCTGGATCCAGCAGGTCCGGGTGGTGGCCCACCAAGCTGATGGACACAGGAGACAACCGAGCCACCGACCCAGCGACCCGAGCAGAGTTGGCAGTGAGACTGTAAGACTTAAACCTGGAATCAAAACCTACATCTTTGAGATGCTTGTTGGGAACATTCTGGAGGAAATTCTGGCGACAGCAACAACAACAATGATGATGATGATGATTGTGATGATGATGATGATGATGATGATAGCAGCAATAACGGCAGCAGCGACTCTGGAGTCCTTGATTCAGGAGCCTCCACCTGAATCACTGAGTCACAGTGACCAACACTGTGCTGGCTTCTGAACCAGGAAACCATGGCAATGTCAAGATGGTCACATGGTCGGCGGAGTGGGCGGTACCCGGGTGGGTGGTCCCAGTCGTCCTCGCTGAAGCCTCCGTCGCTGAAAGGGTAGTTCTTCCTCTGGCCAGTGGGGGGCGTGGTGCTGCACGGCTGCTTGACACTGCGCCACTCGTGGGGGTGGAGGGCGACACCTGCTGCCTGGTGGCTGTAGGCGCCTGCAGGGGGCAGTAGTGGCAGGTGAGGTGCAGGTTAGTGGGTCGGCCCAGCGATGGAGGTGGAGGTGGTGGAGGTGGGGGTGGGGCTGGTGATGGGGGTGGAGGTGGAGGTGGGGGAGGTGGGGAGGTGGGGAGGAGGGTGGTGATGGTGATGGTGGAGGTGGAGGTGATGGAGGAGGTGGTGATGATGAAGGTGGTGGAGGTGGAGGAGGTGATGGAGGAGGTGGTGGGGTGATGGTGAAGGTGGTGGAGGTGGAGGTGATGGAGGAGGTGGAGCTAGTGATTGTGGTGTTTGTGATGGGGGTGGAGGTGGAGGTGATGGAGGCGGTGGTGGTGGTGGGGGCGGAGGTGAGGGAGGGGGGGGAGAAGGTGGAGCTAGTGAATGGTGGAGGTGATGGAGGAGGTGGTGGAGGAGGTGGTGATGGTGATGGTGAAGGTAGTGGAGGTGGTGGAGGAGGAGGTGATGGTGATGGTGAAGGTGGTGGGGGAGAAGGTGGAGCTAGTGAATGGTGGTGGTGATGGTGGTGTTGGTGATGGTGGAGGAGATGGAGGTGGAGGTGATGGTGATGGTGAAGGTGTTGGAAGTGGAGGTGATGGAAGTGAAGGTGATGGTGATGGTGAAGGTGGTGGAGGTGGAGGTGGTGGAGGAGGAGGTGATGGTGATGGTGAAGGTGGTGGAGGAGGTGGTGATGGAGGAGGTGGTGGCGGTGGCAGTCGAACCCTGAGTGCTGAAGGTGTTGTCCATGGCCGAGCCGTCCCAGGACTCCATGGCTGAGTCCACACTGGGGAGGGTGGTGCAGTAGAGCTCCGACAGCTGGTTGGTCTGCTGGCTGTCCGTCAGCTCCTCCTCCTCCTCCTCCTCCTCCTCCTCGGGGTCGCTGACGTCGTTCTCCGTGGTGTCCTCCGCCTCTGCTGCCTTGCTCTCCTCCAAGTCTTGAGGAGACCCGGCTGGAACAGAGTTTTGCTGCAGTTAGGGCCGTGGTGCCGGAGCCTCCGACGACCCGCGGGCCAGCGTCTTACCGTCCAGCTGCTTCTTGATCTTGAGGGTGACGGTCTCGCCGGCCACCTGCAGCAGGTGGATGGCTTCACTCAGAGGTTTGCCCTTCAGACTGACGCTGTTGATGGCCAGGATCCGGTCGCCCACGTGGATCGCCCCGGTCCTGGAAGAACACCACAAACATGGACTGTAGCTCGCCGGCAGTCAGGGGAATGGGCGCGGTAAACACAGTCACTTTAACGGAGCTTTAACCAAGCAACCAGCCAAGCAGCAAAACAAGACAAAATGGGCTCAAAGCGTGTGTGTGTGTGTGTGTGCACCTCTCGGCCAGCCCTCTCCTGGTCAGGCCAGAGATGGTGATGGGGTCAAAGGGCTCCTCAGTGCCGGAGATGGTGATTCCCAGCGGGCCACCGTAGCGCTTCAGCTCCACGGTGTAGATGATGCTGCCCGACGTCTCCTGCTCGTCTGCCCACCACACACACACACACACACACACACACACACACTGTTCAGACGCACAATATTTCTGATGATGACTTCAGTCTCGTGATTTTGCATCAAGTAACACACACACACACACACGCACTGACTGACACACACACACACACACACAGACTGCAGAAGTAGGTCAGAACTGCTGTCAAGACAAAGCGAGTGGGGACTCAGTTTCTATGGCAACCAGTGAGAAGATGCTGCTGTGCCATCACACACACACACACACACACACACACACACACACACACACACACACACACAGTCAGGCGTGTGTGTGTGTGTGTGTGTGTGTGTGCTCTGAGTCATCGCCCTGCTACGACGACGCAAGAACCACGACGACGACGGCGGCGGCGGCGGCAAGGAACCCAGTGGGCTCAGGGACGTCCGGACCAGAGGTCAAAGGTCACCACTAGACAGACCTGTGGTCAGTCGAGTTCTTTTTTCACCTTTTAATAAAAGCTGCGGATGAAACAATCTGGAGCTGCAGGCTGTGATGTGAGGACACCACCACCTGGTGGACAGGCGCCGCCACTGCACTGCCATCACACACAGCTTCTCATCAAGTCCAGTGAAATTTCCCAAATACACACACACACACACACACACACACACACACACACGTGTGTGTTTTCTATATTTCTATGATTGATTTGCACACATTTCTATCTAACAGGAACTTTCTCATGTTTCAGATGACTCCACCCCCTGTGCTCCAGGTTCCTTCCTATTGGCTAGTCGCCCCCTGCTGCTCTGGAGGGATCAGCTGGTTTCTCTGACGGTTCTGGCTCGTGATTGTAGAGCTTCACAAACCAAAAGCCAAGAGAGGAGGAGAAGAAGAGAGGAGGACAAGAAGAAAAGAAGAGAAGAAGAGAGGAGGAGAAGAAGAGAGGAGGAGAAGAAGAGAGGAGGAGAAGAAGAGGAGAAGAGAAGAAGAGAGGAGGAGAAGAAGAGGAGAAGAGAGGTGGAGAAGAAGAGAGGAGGAGAAGAAGAGAAGAGAGGATAAGAGAGGAGGAGAGAAGAAGAGGAAAAGAAGAGAGGAGGAGAAGAAGAGAAGAGAAGAAGAGGAGAAGAGAGGAGGAGAAGAAGACAGGAGGAGAACAAGAGAAGAAGAGAGGAGGAGAAGAAGAGAAGAGGAGAGGAGGAGAGGAGAGGAAGAGAAGAAGAGAGGAGGAGAAGCGTAGAAGAGGAGTGGAGGAGTGGAGGAGAACCTGAGTTGTCTTCGTCCTTGCGGATCTTCAGCTTGACCAGCTCGTGGCTCTGCTGCAGGAGGTGCTGGGCCTCCTCCCTGGAACAGCCGTCCAGCCGCACGTTGTCGATGGCCAGCAGTTTGTCGCCCGGCTCCAGGGTCCCCGTCCTGGAGCGAGGCGGGAGAAAAAGCAGGCGTCACCACTGGGGGCGGCGCCGAGCCTCGGACAGAGGAGCTCAAAGTATTCATCACACTTTGGACTGGAAAAGTGACGGACGCAAAAAGTCAGAGAGGAGATCGGACTCAAAGTTCTGGACTAACCAGAGGTCAGAGGTCAGAGATCAGAGGTCACAGCTTTGCTGCTCTCAGTCCTGCAGTCTTTCCAACTGCAGCTCAACCAAACTGTTATCAGTCCCACTGCTGACCAGTGAGACATTATGGGATGTTGACGCCGTTCGGCACAACAACCATTGTTATTCTCTACATGTTCACTTTGCTGACCTTTGACCCCAAAGCTGCGGTACTGTAGAATAACCGCACGTACAGGAATGACTGTGGTCAGTAAATGCCGTGTTTTTCCAATGGAAGCAGCAGCAAGTACACAGACTCCTGGATTCAAGGTCAAAGGTCGCCAGAGAAAGAAATACTGCAGTCAAGTACAGATACTTGAAACCTTGAACCCAGATACAGGAGGAAGGTCTCTGTACTTCCCTGCTCCTCCTGGTGTGGGAAGAGAAGAAGAGGTTCTGACCTGTGAGCCACGCTGCCCTTTGTGATGTCAGAGATGATGAGCGGCTCTCCGGCCTTCTTGCTGGCTGCAGAGGCAAAGACACAAACAGTGAGGTGCAGGAGGAGGAGGAAAGAGGTGCAGGAGGAGGAAGGAGGAGGTGCTGGAGCTCAGGATGAAGGTCCAGCCTCTGGGTTCTGGTTCTATACTCTGATGTTCTCCTCCTCTCAGCCTCGGACACATCTGTCCATCAGCAGCTGCTTCACAACAACACAGAGGCAGCAGCGCCACCATCAGGCTCAGTGATGCACCAAGCATCCAGCATCCACAGGAAGGACTGATGATGTCATCGTCTCAATGGAAATGCATTGAAAGCAACACAGGATCTCTAACAGTTGTTTACAGCTGGACACTGGTGAAAATAAAGAGAATTAACAAAGGTGTCAGTCTGCCTGCTGGCCAGCAGAGGGCAGCAGTGGGTGAAGGACAGGACGCTGTGTTTTCCCAGCTTGGTTTTAGTTTTAAAACACTGCTTCCTTTGCTTCCTGCCGCAACAATCACTGCCGCGTTGCTGCAGTCGCTCTGGTCAGGTTAGCACGTTAGCACGTTAGCACGGCGCTCTCCTACCGCTGATGGTGAGTCCCAGCTCCACTCCTCTCTTCTTGGGCAGCTTGACGTGGAAGGTCCCACTGCTGGGCACCACTGACTCTGTCACACACACACACACACACACACACACACACACACACACACACACACACACACACACACACACACACACACACACACACAGAATGTGTTACATTTGTGTTCATGGGGATGATTAAGAACAACTGTTTCCATTTCTAGCCTGACACTGTTAGCTGTTCATAACAGCTAACAGCTAGGAGTTAACTGTTAGCTGTTAGCTCCTGCTAGCTCGTTCCTGCTAGCAGCGTCCTGTTTGTGACAGTCCGACAAACTGCAGCACAAACAGTGACACAAACACGGCGTGACTGCATGTTGAAAACAAGAGGCACAGATCACATGACCTCCTGAGAGGTAACAAGCGTTCTGATTGGTTCCCTCCTCCAGAGCAGCCACAGGAAGACGACTGCAGCAGCAGCAGCAGTAGCAGCAGCAGTGTGAGCGGCTCTGGCGTCCCATTGGTCGGAGCCGTGGGCCTCCAGGCTGCTGCACCCAGTGGATCAGAACGCACTGTGATTGTGGGGAATCGCTTGCATCAACTTTTGGGATAAATAAAAGTCTAATTAGTCATTTTTCATTTCCGCCTGTTTGCAAAATTTCCTAATTTCATAACAACCAACGGTGTGAGTGAGCGTCAGCACATTAATGATGCAACAGTCTGAAAGGCTGTGAGGCCGTCGGCAGGGGAACAAAACGTTCCAGTGAAATCCAGTGAAATCAACCCTGATGTCCATCAGCCAGCGTGCTAGCCTGCTAGCGTGCTAACATCACTCTTCTTCTTCTTCTTCTTCTTCTTCTACTTCTTCTTCTAATGGACATGGTAAACAGAAAGCGCCACCATGTGGTGGGGAGGAGGTCCTCATGCTGCTCAGCTACTGGAGGAGGCCCTGTGGTGGGTCTGATTAGAAGAGGAGGAAGTGGAGGAGGAGGAGGAGGAGGAAAAGGAGGAAGAAGGAAAAAGGGAGGAAGTTGGAAGAGGAGGAAGAGGATGAGGCAGAGGAGGAGGAAGTGGAAGAGGAGTAGGCGGAGGAGGAGGAGGGAGAAGAGGCGGAGGCGTAGGAGGAGGAGGAGGAAGAGGAGGCGGAAGTGGAGGAGGAGGGACAGGAGGAGGAGGAGGCGGAGGAGGAGGAGGAGGAGGGAGAGGAGGCGGAGGAGGAGGAGGAAATGGAGGAGGAGGAGGGAGAGGAGGAGGAGGTAGTGGAGGAGGAGGAAGAGGAGGCGGAGGAGGATCATCTCCAGTGGTGCAGAAGAAGATATTTGATGGCACCAACCTGCCACGTCGAACTCGACCTCCAGCGTGACCTTGTGGCTGAGGGCAGCGTCCCTCAGCAGCTGGTTGGCCTCCTCCAGGGTTCCGTCCTCAGTGGCCACGCCGTTGATGGACAGCAGGCGGTCGCCCACCTGCAGCAGGCCGCACCTGCACACAGCGAGCAGAGGTCAGAGGTCTTCCTCCTCCTCTCCTCCTCTGAGCACCACTGGCCTGGAGGTCTCATCTCACACTGTTGTCCTCCACAGGCCTGCTCACCTGCTAGCACACCAGCTGCTGAGCCACACAGTGGCGCTAGCGGTTAGCTTAGCAGTGCCACTTCACAGCAAGAAGGTTGTGGGTTAGACTCCCAGGGGTCTGCTGGATGGATGATGGATGCAGGATGGACACACACACACACACACACACACACACACACACACGCATATGAAAGATGACTGAAGCTGCTTCCTGCTCAGTGTTTCCAGTGTGAACAAAAACAACAAAACCAAGAAAAAACATTTTTCTGTCTTGAATAAAAATGTTTCTCACTCTAGAAAAATTGTATATCATGTATGTATTACATATTTATGTATATATATATATACACACAAACATATATAAATATATATATGTATTCCTCCCACTTTGATTGGTCTCTCACACACGAGCCCCAACGATGTCACCACCCCCCCAGTGATGATGTCACCACCCCCCAGTGATGATGTCATCACCCCCCAGTGATGATGTCACCCCCCCCGGTGATTATGTCACCACCCACCTTTCGGCGGAGCTGTCGGGCTCGATGAAGCGGACCAGCGGCGGTGCCGCCAGGGTCTCGGTGGCGAAGATGCCTCCCTGCAGCTGCAGGCCGAAGCCGCTGAGAGGGTCTCCAGTCAGGACCACCTGGCTGCTCTCCACGTGGACCACCTGACCTCCAGGGCCCACCGAGCTGGACGCCAGCGACACTGAGCCATCAGGGGGAGCTGTTAGTCCACCCACTCCTCACACACACACACACACACACCGCTGGAGGCTTCTTACAGGAGCTCTTGTGCTCTTTCTTCCTCTGGCGGCGTTTGAGCAGAGAGTTGCGAGGGCTCATGGGAACTGAAGTCCTGGGCAGAGTGCTGGAGCTCTGACTGCTGGGGCCCGACGGAGGAGTGGAGGAGGAGCCACAGGGGGAGAAGGAGGAGGCCGAGACCAGAGCTGCAGCAGGAGCAGGAGGAGGAGGTGGTGGGCGGTGAAGTGATGATGTCACGGAGAGAGAGTCACACAGGTTGAAGAGGAGGAGTCTTACACTTGCAGTAGTCCAGGCTGTTGACGCTGTTGTTGTTGGAGGCGGTCCAGGTCTTGTTGGGGGCGGAGCTTGTGTTGCAGTGGGCGGAGTTAACGCAAGGGTCCCAGGAGTGGGCGTGGCCTGACCTCTGCACCTTGACTGCAAGGCGGCAGACACAGGAGCGTCAACCAACAGGAAGCCTGGACTGGCCGGAGGCTCAGGAGCCAATCAGGAGCAGAGAGAAGCCTCCAGTGCTCTGATTGGCCGGTTCAGTGAAAAACAACAATGTTGTTGTTTCAAGGTCAGCAAACAGAAACACAAGTCAACAGCCAGAAGGTTCTGTTGGCAGCCAGAACACCAGAACAATGAAGTTCATCAAGCAATGAAGTTCAGGCTTTAGACACTCAGGTCAGTGGAGGAGGCTCCCCCTGGTGTCCAGGAGGCGGTACTGACCAGTGTGGTGTCCAGAACCGGTCCTCCTGGCTTGCTGGGCCGGCAGGACCTCCAGTCGGACCAGCTCACTGGTGCTGGCCAGCAGCTGCGTGGCCTCCAGGACGCTGCAGTGCTCGGTTGAAGTGCCGTCGATGGCCAGCAGGTGGTCGCCGGCGTGCAGCGCCCCACACCTGAGGGAGTGGGAAGGGCGGCAGGAAGTGGTGGTTTAAAGAGGACAAAAAGCACAACGCTCCTGGTCCCAGTAGACCTGGTCCCAGTGGACCTGGTTCCAGTGGATTTGTTTCCAGGAGATCTGGTCCCAGTAGACCCGGTTCCAATAGACCTGGTCCCAAGAGACCTGGTCCCAGAGGACCCGGTTCCAGTGGACCCGTTCCCAGTAGACCCGGTCCCAGGAGACCTGGTCCCAAGAGACCTGGTCCCAAGAGACCTGGTCCCTGTAGACCTGGTCCCAGTGGAACTGGTTCCAAGAGACCTGGTTCCAGGAGACCTGGTCCCAAGAGACCTGGTTCCAGTGGACCTGGTCCCAGTAGACCCGGTTCCAATAGACCTGGTCCCAAGAGACCTGGTCCCAGAGGACCCGGTTCCAGTTGACCCGTTCCCAGTAGACCCGGTCCCAGGAGACCTGGTCCCAAGAGACCTGGTCCCTGTAGACCTGGTCCCAGTAGATCTGGGCCCAGTAGACCCGGTCCCAGTGGACCTGGTTCCAGTGGACCTGGTCCCAGGAAGCAGGGTGGTAGGAAGCAGCTGGGTCTTCTGGGTCCAGGTGAGCTCACCTGTCCACCACGCTGCCGCTCCTCACTCGCTCCACCACGATCACCTGCTGGTTGCAGTGATTGGCCGAGGTCAAGGTCAAACCCAGGGACGACCCCGGTGACCTACTGATCTCCACCAGCAGGGGGCCACTGGCGTTGGAGAGAGAGTCTGCTCGCCCAGCGCAGAGAGGGTGGGTGGGGTGGGGGTGGGGAGTGGGGGGCGTGTCACACAGGAAGTGAGCTGAGTTTTCAAAATAAAACAGCGGTTACGGCACAAACTGAACACAACGGAAATTGTGCAGGCGGGTTGTGTGTGTGTGTGTGTGTGTGTGTGTCCCTCACCCATGATGGTGACGTCGTACTCGATCTGGAACAGCGCCTCCTGGCTGCACTGTGTAAGGATGGCGAGGGCGTCGCTGTGGCTGCTGCTGTGCAGAGGAAGACCGTCCACACTGAGGAGGCGGTCGCCAGGACGCAGGGTGCCCTCCCTGCACACACACACACACACACACACACAGACACACACACACACACACACACACTCAGTCAGTCAGTCAGTCAGTCAGGCGTCAGTGGAACTGATGATTCGTTGCATTGAATTGACGTCTGTCTGGGAAAAGAGTGGTTCCAGAGGAAACTTTAGAAAGGGGAGTGGCCTCCTCCTCTTCCTCCTCCTCCTGCTGCTCTTCTTCCTCCTTCTCCTCCTTCTGGCTGTTGAATTTTTCAGCAGTGTGGTCGTGTTGTGATGCCTAATACACGAAGGCTGAGAGCAGCAGCGCTGCAGCAGCAGCGTGTACGACATCATCATCATCACCCCCATCATCATCATCATCATCATCACCACCACCATCATCGTCATCATCACCACCATCATCATCATCATCACCACAACGATCCAGTGGTCTGAGGACAGAGCCACCGGCAGCAGCCTTCCACAGAGTCCTGCTGTTTCTTCTCAATAATAATAATGATAATGATGATGATGATGGTGATGATGATGACCATGACGATGATGATGATGATGATGATGATGATGATGACAGAGGAATGATCCAGCAGTGCCACTGTGAGAACTGTGCTGATGATTGAAGATGATGAAGGTTTTTCTCCTGCTGATTAATGGCGGTCCAGTCTGAGACAAAGTGCTGCTGGATGCCGGCAGTGGCGCCACCTTGAGGCCGAGACCTTCACAGGGTCAGAGCAGGGGTCTGACCTCCGTCCACAGCAGGAGCAGCAGCAGCAAAGGTGAGACTCTTCTCCACCCAGTTGGCAGAGAAGTTGGAAAATAATGAAGGTCTGGGGGGGGGCAACCGCTGGGTTGCATAACATGATTAATATTCCGAGTCCTCATTTCTGTCTGCCAGCGATTCTGCTGCCTGACGACACAAATAGCATCTGAAGCCGCCGCCACTGGCTAGCACAGCAGCACTAGCGGCTAGCAGCTAGCACTGCAGGCTTCAAAATAGACACTGGTCTTTCTGTCTGTCAATATCACCCAAGAGTTTTTAGAATTGGATTTGATTTGTCTTTGGAGACATTAACTCCGCCCCCACTGGGTGTTTAACTCCGCCCACACTGGAAAGATTAACTCCGCCCCCACTGGGAGTTTAACTCCACCCACACTGGAGGGTTAACTCCACCCCCACTGGGAGTTTAACTCCTGAAGGGAGACCACAGGAAGTGACATCATCACCCACATCAGTTTCTCATTGGATCAGAGGGGTTTTCGTTGTCTAGCCGGGTCGAGTGAGTCAGTCAGTGAGTCAGTGAGTCAGTGAGTGAGTCAGTGAGACTACCTGTCTGCAGGGCCTCCTGGCCGGACGTAGGTGACAACCAGGGGGCGGGACTTGTGCCAGTCTTCATGGGTTCCACCTGTAGGGGAGGAGGTGCAGGGGGGGAGGTGGGGGAGGGAGGCGGAGTCACAGCGTTGACATTAACCTGGTGGAGGATCAACTATCATGTACTTCAGTTTGATTAAGTGTGATTACTACTACTGGTCAGCAGTGACCACTAGTGGTCACTACTGGCCACTGCCACTTGGTGAGGTCACCTCTGAGGACGAAGCCAAAGCTGCTTCCTTCTTTCTGCAGACAGACGTCGATCGTCTTGGAGATCAAACCTGAGCTGCTGTCTGGAGCTGGACACACACACACACACACACACACACACACACACACACACACACACAGTGTCAGTGTGAGTGTCAGGAGCCAGAAGCAGAGCAGCTGATTGGCTGGAGCCACTGGGGAGGTCCAGGGAGTGTGTCATGTGACCTACCAGTGGGCGGCAGGTCGTACTCCACCTCCAGCAGGACCCTCTCTCCAACGTTCTTTAGCAGGCTGATGATCTCGTCGTGTCTCAGTCTGGTCAGGTTGATGCCGTTCACCGACTTGATGAAGTCGCCCACGTTGAGCTGGTCGCTCCTGGAGGAGGAGGAGGAGACACTGTGAGCCCCGCCCCCTGGGGGAGGGGACACTGTTGGCTCCGCCCACCGCAGCCTCATGGGGGAGGGGTTTCTGCCGCAGCCGCTCCTCTAATCGGTGGCTAAACTAAAGCCCCTCCCACTGAACTAAAACTCCCACCTCCCCCACCTTCACCTGCAGCTCCACCCACCTGCAGCTCCACCCACCTGCAGCTCCACCCACCTGGCCGCCAGTCCTCCAGCTCGGAGGTTTGACACTCTGGGTTTGCCGTCCTTGTCCGTCCCTCCAGAGATGGTGAGACCCAGCGAGCTGCCCTCCTTCTTCTGCAGCTCCACCAGGGTCACCCCCCGCACTGCCACTGCACACACACACACACACACTGTTAGCTGCTGCTTCTGGGATCAGCAGGGTTCAGGCTAACAGATGGCTGACAGATGCTAAAGATGCTAACAGGCTGACAGAGGTCAGTCCCAGCTTCACCTCCTCCAGCCAGCAGGGGGTGCTCACTCTCTCAGCTTTGACAGTTTGAGGCGTTGTTCTTTAATAGGTTGAAGAGCAGCAGAGAGCAGCAGCGCCCCCTGGAGGAGAACTGCTGCATGACATCCAGCTGCTGAAAGGTCATCACTCCACACCTCCACCATCATCATCACCGTCTTCATCATCAGGACTGAACTGGGACTGAACTGGGAAGGTGTTGAGCTCCTCTGGCTCCTCCCACACTGCATTGAGCAGTGTCACATGTGAGGCATGAGGCTGTGAGATGAAGGAATGACGGACAAGTGGACGGAGGACCGGACGCACCTGGATTACTGTGTCTTCTGGAGGACATGGTGGTCTGCTCGGGGCCAGAGACCTGGTCCTTAGTCTTCCCATAAGGCCCATCATCTGCAGAGAGAGAGAGAGGGAGAGAGAGAGAGAGAGGGAGAGAGAGGGTGAGAGAGAGAGTGAGAGGGCGACATCATCAAACTCATCAGCTTCTCTAACTCTTCTTCTTCTTCTTCTTCTTCTTCTGCTCTCCAATGGTTTCCAGCCGCCTGCTGCTGTCATGTACCAGAAGTTGTGTCCTACTTTTCACAACCTTCACTGCAAACACACAGTTTGAAGCATTCAGAAGAAGCCACTGTCAGCTGGCGACGTGTCACAAGGGGACCATCAGCGAATAAAGGGAAGAGTGACAAAGTCCTAGATTGAGCCCCTAGTGGCTGATGGGAGTAATGTTTAGAATACCAACCAGATCAACCACCAACGACAACTCTGTCAACCAATCACCAGCGAGGCCGACGCCCTCATGAATAATTCATCAGCTGCTGTTCCCACTGTCAAGCACCGCTGTAACTCCATCCAGCCCACTGAGGGCGCTGTCAGCAGGTGTAACACACAGCAGCTGAGTGTGTGTGTGTGTGTGTTTGTGTGTGTGTGAGATGCACACACACACACACACACACAAGAATTGTAGCACCCAGCACACAACACTGATGTCTTCTGCTGAGCTTTGACAAACATCAAAGTGAATCCAGGAAGTACGACTGAAACCAAAACAAGAACCTTCAGAATAATAAAAAGTTGTTCTGGCAATCAAAGTGTGTCTGTGCTCCTCTCACAGAAGCACAGGTCACTGTGGCTCCGCTCTGGAGTCCTGCACTGCACCTACACCCAGGACGTCACCAGGGCTTCCAGAAGAACCATGATGACCATGAGTTCCACTTTGTGTCTCACTGCCCTTTGGACCATGAGCTCCAGCACCAGTTGCTTGATGAGTGTGGAGGTGTTGATGTGATGTGGCTGAATGGTGCAGACAGACTCAGAGGGTTATTTGATGATCTGGTCTTCATCCTGCTGAATACTGAGAGGAAGCCTGGGCTGAGAGAACAGAGAGGAGCTGAGACCTTCTGCTGCTCTTCTGCTGCTCTTCTCTTCTGCTGCTTGTTGTAATCAGACATTTAACATCATGCATCATTGCATATTGTGCTATTATATTTGTAACAATAAATTTATATGTTGGAGTTATTACATTGAGTTGAATGTATAAATGTATTGAATGTTGCTATATGTAGTGCTTTGGTGTATATTTGATGATCATGATCAGTGCCCTGGGGGTGTTGAAAACCTTGTGAGGAAAGACTGTGTAACTCATTAGGTCTCATAAACAGTGACCTGGGGTGACCAGAGAGTGGTCAGCTGAAGGAAACGCCTTTGCGACCGTCATAAAGTTTGCGACCCATCCAGTCACAGGGATGGGAAGTTGTGACATGAGCTTGTCTTGCTGCGAATGGTTTCAACAGGTCACACCGGAAGGAAGGATGGACCTTTTGGCTCACGGCCAAATAAGGACTTGCTTCATGATTCACAATCAATGACATTAACAGCTAGCAACCGAAGGTTGAAGAATGGACAGCCAATCAGAGGAAGACACAGGAGAAGAAATTCAAATTAGGAGTCAGATTGTTTGTCTTTGCATTTAAGGACTTTCTTGGCAGAAAGTTGTCAGACTGACTCCGGCGACGGCCAGGACTCGACTCCAGAGATCACTTCATCAGATCTCTGTAACAAATGTCTGGTTCTTCTTTTCACTAAAACTTATTCAGATTCTACTTGTCTTCATTTCTTCATTAAACGAACACGCGGTTTGGTAGCAGGATATTAGATAAAGGAACCAAACCAACATGCTCTTCTCTTCTGCTGCTCTTCTGCTGCTCTTCTCTTCTGCTGCTCTGCTCTTATGCTGCTCTGCTGATCTTCTCTGCTGCTGCTCTTCTCTGCTGCTGCTCTTCTCTTCTGCTGCTCTGCTCTTATGCTGCTCTGCTCTTATGCTGCTCTGCTGCTCTTCTGCTTTGTTTCTGTGTTGGCCTGCAGTGAAACCAGGCGTCAGCGGCAGGAGCTGACTGTTAGAACCGAGTCCAGATCCTGTGGTGTCTGGTAACCCTGAGAGGGACGGGTCCTGGTTGGACATGACACAATAATAACACACACACACACACACACACACACACACACACACACACCTGTTCAAGATTCAGAACATTTTCCTCTGAGAAGCTGCAGAAATGACAGAGCGGCAACTTAGAGCAGCATGAGGATCCACTCTGAGACACACACACACACACACACACACACACACACACACACACACACACACACACACACACACACACAGAGCCAGAGTGTGACTGCTGTGATTGCGATGCTGGAGGCCATGAAGATAATTAGCTATTGTCTGTGACGACAGCGGCCCAGCGTACAGAGCTGCAGTTAACACACAACTATCTACACACAGACACACACAACTATCCACACACACACACACACACACACACACACACACACACACACACACACACACACACACACACACACACACACACACACACACAGGACTATCTGTCACCCACACATGCGGAGCGGCAGTGGAAGGAACAGGCAATAATTAGGACAACTAATGGATTCTCTGTTGTGGTTAATTGCAGCCTGTGTGTGTGTGTGTGTGTGTGTGTGTGTGTGTGTGTGTGTGTGTCTGCACCCCTCCATCTCTACCTATAGATCGGACCCTCTGATTGGCCCCTGAGCTCGTTGAGCGGCTTCCACAAGTTGCTGCTGGATTTCACTCTAACTGGCTCAGTGAGTCTCTGAGTCGGTAAGTCAGTGAGTCGCTGAGGTCAGAGGTCGACTCTGCTGCATGGCTCAGTTCCGGCCAGTCGATGTGTGAACTGGAAACAGTCACGTCAAAAAGGAACCAAATTGCTTGAATCGGTTCATTAAAAAGAGTCGTTCACTGAAAACCTGGCTGTGATTTTTCACACTGCAGTTCCCAGTCACGACCAGCATGCGCGCCGCTGAGCTGAACTAAAGTCAGAAAAGAAGCAATCAGTTCAGTCCCGTTTGAGTCCTTCCTGAGGGTGAACTGACTGCAAACGATTCAGACTCAGTGGGTTTGTTCAGTTCTTTTGGCCGCAGTCGATGATGATGATGATGATGATGATGATATTTACAGCAGCTGGATGAGGAGCTGCAGATCAGCTGCATCACTCCGTCTTTCAACACAACAGCAGCACAACGACGACAACAACACAGAAGAAG
Organism: Thamnaconus septentrionalis; assembly: GCA_009823395.1. Lineage (NCBI taxonomy): Eukaryota > Metazoa > Chordata > Actinopteri > Tetraodontiformes > Monacanthidae > Thamnaconus > Thamnaconus septentrionalis. The sequence goes on from CM020506.1 coordinate 12,429,524, forward strand.
AAGCCAAATATGGATGAGAGAAGCGAGGGAGGAGGGAGGTGAAGAAACTCACAGCCTGGCAGCTGCTTCACACCACAGAAAAAAAACACCAAAGTGAAAACAAGGTTTTGTTTTTTCTGCTGAGCGTCAAAAAAATTGAATTAAATAAAGAAATAAATGAGAAAAAAAAAAGAGCTGACGGACGGAGAAAAAAGAGAGAAGACGAGTCGGAGAGGAGTGATGGAAAACTGACAGAATCACACACACACACACACACACACACACACACACACACACACACACACACACACACACACTCCACTATGGAGCCGTTGGTTTGTCACTTTGGCGTCGACATCACAACCAGAGCAGGAAGTGACAAAGTGTGTGTGTGTGTGTGTGTGTGTGTGTATGTGTGTGTGTGTGTGCAGGATCGGCCTCTTCAGTCACGCTGGCTGGTCTAACGTGATCGGCAGCGATGGCGCCACCCTGTGGCCATCTGCATCTCTGTGGCTGACTTTGCTGACCGGTGCAAAACCACGACCTCTTGTGGTGAGATGTTGCCATTACCACCTGGTGATGCCAGCTCTGCTCTGATTGGTCGGCTGACACTGCACTCATGCCTCTCATTCAACAGCGGGTGGCGCTGCCAGAGTGTCTGTTCAGTGTCTTGCCCAAGGGCACCACAGGCTGGGATGGAGCCGGATTTGAACCGTCAACCTTTCTGTCATTGGACAACCTGCTCTACCTCCTCAATGAAAGGCCCCGCCCACTTTTTCCCTTGCACAAAGCATCTCCCTTGTGTCGACTCTTCTCCAGGGGGTGGAACTCTGGAACAAGCCCCGCCCCCTCTGTGAACATCCAGGCTGACGATTGGGTGAAGGAGCTGCAGAAGAAGTGTGTTGCAGTGAAACCCAGCAGGAAGTGAGGAGGGTCATGTGACCCGTCATGTGACCCGTCAGTTTATTAACAACTGAATGAACAAAGTCGCTTCATTTCAAACCAGACTGACAAACTGGGGCTGGGTTCAAAACCAGACTCATCAGAACCAGACCCACCAGAACCAGTTACACCAGAACCAGACCCACCAGAACCAGTTCCACCAGCTGTTCTCTCCCACTCCACCTAGTCTAACCAGTGGGACCTCCTTCTGTCTGCCATTCAAAGCAGCCCACTTCCACCACCACTAACCAGGGCGTCCCACCTACACCAGTCCAGCAGCCGCCACAGTACCAGCAAAACCAGTTCAGACCATAGCCCAGTCTCACCTCTGGCTTGATGGTTTTAGCCACACTACAAAAACCAGTTGGCTCCACCACTGGGTCCCATCAAGACCAGTGATGTTATCTGGTCGATGGGCTGAACCTCCCTCCACCACTGAGGCCAGTCTGTCACACATCTCACTCCCAGTCTAACCAGTCCACCCAGCCCGAGTCACCCAGTCTAACCGGTCTAACCAGTCTAATCAGTTCGCACAGCCTCGGTCAGCCAGTCTAACCAGTCTAACCAGTTCAGTCCGATCGGCACAATAAAAAACCAACACATTTCGACTGCAGCCCCCCCCCCAGCTCCCAGTGGCTGCAGGGTCAGTGTCGGGGAGCAGAGGGGCATTGTGGGAAGTGGAGTTCAGGACACTCACCCAGCGCAGAGTCTCTCCGCAGACCACAGAACATGACGACAGCAGACACACAGTCAGACGCAGCAGAGCAGCAACATCCACACAGCAAGGAGGACGAAGAGAGAGAGAGAGTGGGAGACCGAGAGAGAGAGATAGAGAGAGAGAGAGAGATAGAGAGAGGGAGGGACGGACAGATGCAGCGAGACGAGCTGAACGGCGACGATCAGAAGAAGACTGAGGCTGAGGAGAGAGAGAGAGAGAGAGAGAGAGAGAGAGAGAGAGGCGGTTTGTGTGTGTGTGTGTGTGGGAGGGGGATTTATTTTGGGAGAACGACACACACACACACACACACACACACACACACACACACACACAGAAAGAAGGACGAGATGTTTCATTTCATTAAAATGATCTCACGACGTGTTGTCAGCTCACATCCTGGTAATTGGCCGAGTAGGAGCGAACACACACACACACACACACACACACACACACACACACACACACACACACACACACACACACTTATACATACACACACACACACACACACACGCAGGCGACCAGGCAGCAATGGTTCCAGCAGTGATCAGCAAAGCGCCGCAAACTGCCACAAACTGCTGCAAAACAACAACGCTGTCTGACGGTCAGCCGGCCCCGCCCACCCTGCTGCCGCCCACACTCTCCTCTGTCCAATCAGGAGGCAGCAGTTAGCATTCGGCCAAAACCATCTCTAAGGAGCAGCCGTGCACCACATCTAGAGAGACTAGAGGTACTAGTGGGACTAGTGGGACTAGAGCGACTAGTGGGACTAGTGAGACTAGAGGTACTAAAGAGACTAGAGGAACTAGTGGTACTAGAGGGACTAGAGGTACTAGTGGGACGAGAGGAACTAGTGGTACTAGAGGGACTAGAGAGACTAGAGGAACTAGTGGTACTAGAGGGACTAGAGAGACTAGAGGTGCTAGTGGGACTAAAGGGACTAGAGGTACTAGTGGGACTAAAGGTACTAGTGGTACTAGTGGTACTAGTGGGTGGGACCAGAGGGACTAGTGGTACTAGAGGGACTAGAGAGACTAGAGGGACTAGTGGTACTAGTGGGACTAGAGGGACATTCCAGTGACTAGCCAGGGTGTAGCCATATTTCCAGGATGTGGCCTCTGGTATACAAGGCAGCCGTGGCTCAGTTGGTAGAGCGGGCTGCAAATTGATGATCGAACGGTTGGGGGTTCAAATCCCGCCATTTATATTGAAAAACAGTGCAAGGACAGAACCCTGTGGGACGCCTCAGCCTGCTGCATTGCCCATCACTGGTCCTTAAGGTGAAGCTGCGGTTCGTAAGCATCTCCACGATGGACCTCACCATGTCCCAGTTGGGGATGGTCTTCAGAAGCTTTAGGTGGAGTTTGCGGTGCCAGACGGTGCCAGCAGCTCTACTCCAGCCTTCTCTTGGAGCTGCAAGCTGTCCTCAAGGTCTTCAGTGAGCAGTGTCACCTGGTCGACCACTGGACACCAGCCTGTTCCCGTGGGAGGTGTGGCTCCACAACTGGCTTGATGCAGCTATGGATCACTCTCTCCAGGACCTTGAAGGGTCGCAGAGCGGGACTATGGACCAGCAGGACTCAGGCTCCTCAGCAGGGTTGGTTTGGCTTTGGAAGGGTGATGGCATCAGCACGGCACCAGATCTTCAGGAGCTTGCAGAGTAGAACCAGCCACGCGGATGTCATTGTTCTCTGGTGGCTCACAGACTCGTAGAGCTTCCTGCCCCATGCAGGAGGTGGCGACACTTCTTCATCCCAGCCAGGGATGTTTGGCCCAGAGGAGTTCTGAGTAGTTTGGCTTCTCTTGGCTTTGATGCTGATGTATAAACACACAGAGCTGCATTGCTTCTGCTGCACAATGTGAAGTAAAACAACAAGTAAAAAAAACAACTGAAAGAGGCAGTGGACTGTACGTGTGTGTGTGTGTGTGTGTGTGTAGCCTAGCCGCTATCCTAGCGCCGCAGCTGTTAGCACAGTCGACTGGCGTGACCTCTGACCCCAGCTAGAGGGAAAAAAACAAAAACAAAAAAACATGAGTTTAACCGCCGCCGTGAGTCTGACGAGCTGGCAGAGCTCACACACACACACACACACACACACACACACACACACACACACACACACACACACACACACACACCAATCACCCCAGTTAGCTCTGCTCCTGTCCCCCCTCTCTCCTGGAGGTCGCTCGCCCAGGGTTGCCTGACCTACATTCCTTCACACACACACACACACACACACGCACACACGCACACACACACACAAGCTTCTGAGTCACATCGTCGCGTCTTGTCAGGCTACACATGACTCACAGGGCGCGCGCACACACACACACACACACACAGAAGCCAGAGTGAATCCCATCATGCCTCAGTGATGTGGGTTCCAGGTGGACAACAAAACGCAGTTAGCTTAGTGCTAAGAGATGTAGCATGATCATATTAGCCCCCCAAAATGATATCACACATCTGGATTGTGTTTCTATGCAGTCATCAGTCAAATGATGTGCACACACATCAGGGGGAGTGTGCGCTTCATGAGTAAATATCTTAATGTATAGAAGCACTTCTATACACCAGGACAGCTGCTGGGAAGTCAGATGGAATCATTGATAATGTTGTGTACTGTTGCACCATGGTTGCACCACGCCGACCTTACAAGAGGTCGAGCCGGCTTTAGAGGAACTCTGCAGGGCCGTTGACAGCTGGCAGCCATGGCAGCCCCACAGACCAAGCAATGCCAGTCCACCCCACTGCAACCACTGCACAAAGTCCACTGGCAGTGCTCGCAGGAAGGAGCTGTGCCAAAGGACACGAGGGACGCTAAGATCCTCACCCTTTACAAGAACAAAGGTAAAGTCACTCCTCTGTAACAACTACTGAGGCCCCTCCCCTCTCAGCATTGTTTCTAGGGCTGCTCTCAATCTCCTGCAAAAGCTGGCAAAATGTATCTACCCTGAGTTCCAGGTCTGAGTTCCAGGTCTGAGTTCCAGGTCTGAGTTCCAGGTCTTCTCCCTCCGCCAAGTCCAGGAGAAGTGCAGAGAACAGCAAATGCCCTGCATGTGGCGTCATTGACCTGACCAAGGCCTTTCATCTCCTTGACAGAGATGGCCTCTCAAAAACTGACTGTCCACCAAAGCTTCACAGCATCATTGAATCCTTCCACTCCAACATGAGGGGCACAGTGCAGTTTGACGGCAACTCCTTCCAGACCTACGATATTGGCAGTGGCGTCAAACAAGGCTGCGTCCATGCCCAGTCGCTCTGTGGGATATCCTTTGCCCTACTCCTGAAACTGGCCTTCGGCCCAGCAACAGAAGGAGTTTACCTGTGGACCAGATCAACGGCAGGCTTTTCAACCTGTCCCGGCTCAGGGCCCAGACAAAGGTCCGGGAAGTCCTCATCAGGGACTCACTGTTTGCTGACGACCTGCAGTGGTAACTCACAACCATCAGGTGCTGCAGGCACCGATTGATCTTTTCTCCCAAGCTTGCAAGGACTTCGGTCCAACTATCTGAAGAAGACAAAGGTTCTGGGCCAGAACACAGCAGAACCACCAGCCACCTCCGTTGATGACTATGAGCTGGACGATGTTGACCAGTTTACCTACCTTGACTCAACAATCACTGACAACCTCTGCCTGGACAGTGAGATTGGCAAGAGGATCAGGAAGGCAGCTACATACATCACCAGTGTGGACAAACTCCAAGCTGGTGGAGGAAACCAAGGTGGCCTTGCACAGAGCCTGGGCCATCAGCACACTGCTAGACGGCAGTGAGACTTGGACCACGTATGCCAGACAGGAGAGAAGACTCAACTCCTTCCACATGGACTGATGGAAGTGCAGCTGATCTTCTCCTCCGTCTGCAACCTCTCCACCAGCAGGAAGCTCTGCTCTTCTGGTCTTGGCTCAGTGACGGAGCAGCAGAACATTGAGCCTTGACATTGTTTCACTTTCCCACCCAGCATTCCCAACGTTCCAGCAGCTTCTCCTTCCATCTTCACTTCCTTCGTTCCTTCCTCGCTCCCTCCCTCCATACCTCCCTTCCTTCCATCTTAACTTCCTTCTTTCCTCCCTCGCTTCCCTACCTCCCTTCCTTCCTTTCTCCCTCCCAACCTCCCCCCTTCCTTCCATCTTCACTTCCTTCCTTCCTTCCTTCCTTCCTCCCTACCTCCCTTCCTTCCTTCCTCCCTCCCTACCTCCCATCTTCACTTCCTTCCTCCCTTCCTCCCTCCCTCCCTCGCTCCCTACCTCCCTTCCTTCCATCTTCACTTCCTTCCTTCCTACCTCCCTCCCACCCTCCCTCCCTCGCTCCCTACCTCCCTTCCTTCCATCTTCACTTCCTTCCTTCCTCCCTCCCTCAGCCTGCCAGTGTCTCTTTCCCTGACAGCAGAGCTGCTTCTGAAGACGGCAGGAGACGCTTGTTCATCGCTCCTTCATGGCTCTCATGCATCATCAAATCTTAATTAAGGACACAGAAGTTACAAGACAGACTGCAGGTCTCTCGACACCTCCGTGATGAGTCTCCTGTCACCCATCAAAGTCTTGGAAGAAAAGAAAAGAAAAGAAAAGAAAAAATCATAACAAAAAATTTCTTTTTTTGGGGGGGGAGTTGAGTAAAATCTCTCCTGCTGATAAACCACAGCAGCAGCAACAACATATTGTGTGTGTGTGTGTGTGTATATATGCATATTTTATGTATTTAATTTAGTGCTGGGCAAGTTAACGCGTTATTATCTCGTTAACTCATTTATTTATAAACGCCGACAATTATTTTATGGCCCATTAATGCATGTTCCTCTCGTGCTGTAGGAGCCGTGAGTAGTGATGGGCGATATATCAGTGATATATCGGCGTTTGCGTTATATCGTCATAAAACTCACTGTGGTAAGAATATGTAATCTCGCGGTAATAACGATAAACTCGTGTTGACGACTCTGTCGTTTATCCACACCGTCTTTTCAAGAGCAATCTTTCTTTATGTTCTCTGTGGCGCTTATGTTGTTAGCGAGCTACTGCTTCTGCAAACCCAGCGTGCTTCAGGCGTTCTTCTTCTTCTTCTTCCTCCGCCTCCAAGGAATAAACTTGCAGCGCCACACCAGGCCGGGCATAGGTACTACATCATTTCCAGCTGCGTATCCGTGTAAACGGGATTTATTTTTAATTTTATTTTTATTTTTATTTATTTATTTTTAATACGGCTTCGTTTAAACGCGTTTTTTTTCGAGCGCGGTTTCAAAAATATGCAGTTTCAAAATAAAAATCCCAAAACATGGAGTTGAATTGTTTGATATATTTTATCGTCACTTTTATCGTTATCGCAATAAATGCCAGAAATTATTGTGATAAAACTTTTCGTCCATATCGTTCATCCCTAGCCGTGAGTTTCTAATGTTTATATTTGTGAGTGCACTTTTTTGACACCTGGGTAGGGGGTGTGTGTGTCACTGTGGGGTGTAGCCACAACGCTATTTAATGACATTTACCTGTGCGCCTCGGATGGCTTGGTGTGGTGGGGTGAGCGTCGGAGGTCATTGTGATAAAGAATAAAGTTAATAAAAAAGAACCTCGAAGCAAGACTGGATTTATTTTTGCATGCGCGTCAACAATTACTCCTTCGTTTAGCCCACCGCGGCTTATTTATGTATCGATCGCCAGTTAGCCGCAATACGTGCTTTTATTTTGGAAAAGTGTGTTGCTGGCTTCTGCGGAACCAGAAAAGAAAAGACTTTGTTTATATGGTAGAACATTAAAATAAAAGTGCACTATACACTTCTTTTAAATTCAATATTGGATTTTGCGTATACATTGTGATTAATCGTGATTAATCAGGGAAATCATGCGATTAATTGCGATAATTATTAGTACATGTATGACCACCTGCTGATGGGACGCTTTAATCATGTGACCGTGATGATGTCATCAACAGACAGTGAACTATATAGCGGCTACGTAGAATTCTCTTCTATTTGAAATGTGTAGCCGTTAGCCTGGAAGGAATGTGATTGGCTCAGAGAGATGTGACTGGCAGAAGGCTCGGCCAATCAGCATCAAGGAAAGGTTTTCCTGGAATCTTTAGTGTTTTGATGTGCGTGATGTGTTGTGTGTAAATGAGTCGAATGTACACACACACACACACACACACGCCCACACACAAAATTCCAATCATTCAACTTTGTTATTATATTCAGAGTGCTGAGGGAAATGAACAGTGTGTGTGTGTGTGTGTGTGTGTGTGTGTGTTTGGGCTTCCCTGTGAGCGCTTCTCCTCCAGGCTTCCAAAGAAAAGCAAAAGATGGAGAGAATGAAGAGAGGAGAGAGAGAGAGAGGGAGGGAGGGAAATAAGCGGCAGGAAAAATGACTCATGTCCGTACACACACACACACACACACACACACAGTCACACACACACACACACACACACACACACACACACACACACTCGGTCAAGAGTTCTTCCCCTCATCTTTCGCCCCTGCCCTCCTTTTTCTAATCTCTCGCTCCCTCCTTCCAAAGGGTTTCAAGTGCAAATGAATCCACACTCCGAGGATTATGGGTAACGGCACTTTGAAGTGGCGAGCGGCGCCTCCTGTGGCTCTGTGCGCCCAATACACACACACACACACACACACACACACACACACACACACACACACACACAGGTTCTAAAGTGGCTCCAGTCTGACACACACAATCATTGGACAGATCAGTCACAGCGCCACCTGCCTGCCGCACCACTGCCACCTGTTGACTGTATGAGTAGCAGTACTGCTGAAGCACCAGCAGGGGCAGCGTGGAGCCCAGCAGCCCAGCAGACGGTCCTGACGCTGGTGGGAGCTCCCTCTAGTGGACGCACCGTGCACAGCTTAGCAAGCTAGCGCTAGCTACTTCCTGTTGCTGTCGCAGCCAAACTCCCAGCTGTAGCTCCGCCCCCAGCTGTGGCTCCGCCCCCCTGCCATGTTCCCAGTGTGTGGTGTGACACAACAAGGCAGAGAGGCGCCACCTTGTGGAAGGACGATGGCAGGCAGCGGGCGGAGTTTAGCTCCACCTCCTCCCACTGAGGAGGGTTTGAAGTGACGATGACAGTGGGCGGAGTCGAACCTACTTCCTGGTTCTTTCGCTTCAACATCGGCACCTCCCACTGACCCCCCCCACTGGTAGTTGCCTGGCAGCTGAGAAAGAACCCTACACAACACTACACAACACAACACTACACAACACAACACTACAGTTAGAGGAGGTTTGTGTCAGAGCTCCTTGACAGCAGCAGCAGCAGCCTCGCACCACCAACACTCCTCACCTTCACCCCCACTTCCGCCCCCCCCCAACCCTCCTCCTCCTCCTCCTCCTCTTCCTCCTCCTCAGTGTTTCCAGACTCTGGGCTGGAGGTATAAATAGTTCCTCCTAATAAAGTGCTAATTAATCTCTGGTGACAAAATCAAAGAAAATGCATCTGCATTGCTGAGAGGAGGAGGAGAGGGAGGAGGAGGAGGAGGAGGAGGAGGAGGAGGAGGAGGAGGAGGAGGAGGAGGAGGAGGAGGAGGAGGAGGAGGAAGAGAAGGGGAAGAGCAGGAGGAGGAGGAGGAGGAGGAGGGAGGGGAGGAGGAAGAGGGGAGGAGGAAGAGGGGGGGAGAGAGAGGAGGAGGAGGAAGAGGAAGAGAGGGAGGAGGAGGAAGAGAGGGAGTAGGAGGAAGAAGAGAGGGAGGAGGAGGAAGAAGAGAGGGAGGAGGAGGAGGTGGAAGGAGGAAGGAGGGGAGGAGGAGGAGGAGGGAAGGAGGAGGAGGAAGAAGAGAAGGAGGAGAGGGAGGAGGAGGAGGAGGAAGGAGGGGGAGGAGGAGGAGGATGAGAAGGAGGAGGGGGAGGAGGAGGAAGAGAGGGAGGAGGAGGAGGAGGGAGGGGGAGGAGGAGAGAGAGGAGGAGGGGGAGGAGGAGGAAGAGAGGGAGGAGGAGGGGGAGGAGAGCAGACAGGAAGAAGGGCAGACGTGGGTGAGGAGACAAGGCCACAGGTCATGTGACACAGCGAGAAAGAGGAGGTTGATCACTGCAGTTCCCCGCCACGGCCAACAGGCGGCGTTTTGTCCCCGTTTGCCTCCCAAGACTGCACTGGAAAACTGCACTGCACTGCACTGCACTGCACTGCACCCCCCCCCCCTCCATCAATAAATCATCAGAGAGATAGAGAGAGAGAGGGAGGGGGGACACGCGCATGCAGGCTCTCTCTCTCTACAAACAGAGTGAGGAGCTGCAGCTGCACCACATGCGCTCTGAGGGAGCAGCAGCAGCAGCAGCAGCAGCAGCAGCAGCAGCAGAGTGAAAGAGAATCGGGGGCTCAAGAAACTCAACACACTGAAATGTGACTGAATCTCACAAAGCAGCAACACTGCTGATTTCAAAAGAAAGAACACACACACACGCACGCACACACACACACACACACACACACACACACACACACACACACACACAGGAAGAGTCAGGAGTCAAGCAGCAACAGTGACTCACGAGTGACCGAACAAAAAACCAACTGCTTTCAAACTTCACGTCCGTCCGTCCGTCCGTCAGACAACAAGCTGCTGAGTCACATGACCTGATGCCCCCCCTCCACACACACACAGACACAACATTTTAATCCAACACAGCAGCAGCAGTGAGCACCAGATCGACTAATCAATCAATTAATCAATGAGTGGGTAAGTGAGTCAGTGAGTCAATGAGTCTCTGGTACCTTTGAGCAGCAGCCTTCGCTTCAGGATCGCCTGCAGGAAGAGCATGATGAAGATGTTCCATCAGCAGCAGCAGCAGCAGCAGCAGCAGGAAGGTGAGGAGAGAAGAACCACTGAGGCTCACTGACTCTCTCTCTCTCTCTCTCTCTCTCTCTCTCTCTCTCTCTCTCTCTCTCTCTCTGTCAACCTCTCTCTCCCTCCCTCCCCCAGCTGAAGACAGTTGTGTTTCCAGACCTCCTCTTCCTCCTCCTCTACCTGTTCCACTTCTTCACCCTCCTCCTCCTCCTCCTCCTCCTGCCCCCCACCCTCCTCCTCCTCTCTGATGCTGATGAAGCTCAGGTGTCATTTTTCTTTCTTTTTCAAGGAAACTCTCCTCTTCCTCCTCTTCCTCCTCTTCTTCACTTTATGCTCTAATTTAATTACAGCTTCCTCTCTGCCCCCCCTCGCCCTCCGACCCCCCTCCTCCCCCTTCTGATTATGCAAAAAAAGGAGGGGGGGCCTGGAGGGAGTCTGGATGCCCCAGTTTAGGGTTTTTACTCTGAGTCTAGTGGAGATATGTGTGTGTGTGTGTGTGTGTGTGTGTGTGGCAAACTGTAGTTGAAAGATGAAAGAGTTGCTCATGGAGCCAACACACCTCCATCCAGCTGCACGAGGATCATCATCCCTCCATCACCATCCCTCCATCATCATCCCTCCATCATCATCCCTCCATCCCTCCTTCATCATCCCTCCATCATCCATCCCTCATCATCATCCCTTCATCATCCATCCCTCCATCCCCATCCCTCCATCATCATCCCTACATCCCTCCATAATCATCCCTCCATCATCCCTCCATCATCATCCCTCCATCATCCCTCCATCATCATTCCTCCATCATCATCCATCCCTCCATCATCATCCCTCCATCCCTCCATCATCATCCCTCCATCATCATTCCTCCATCCCTCCATGCAACCAGCTGAATTCTTCTTCTCCTCATGTTTCTTTTCTTCTGTTTTTTATGATATTAATGGAGGAGAAAAAGGGGCCCAAACCCCCAGAATCCTCTGTGACTCCGGTCCAATCAGGTTGCATCCCACATGTCTGCTTTTATTCTCGCCGCCCAGCAGCACCTGCTGCTGCTGCTTCTGCTGCTGCTGAAGCTGCTGCAGCTGCAGCTCCTGGTCTTGAAGACGCTGCTGCTGCTGCCGCCCCTTTGCTTCAGTATTTTTAGATTTGGCTCGTCCCATTTGCTGCGACACACGTCGTCGTTTCTTCAAAGTGTGTGTGGTGTGGGGGGGGGGCGTGTGGTGGTGGTGGGGGGAGGACTAAGGGGGGGCAGAAGGGGGTTGAAACGTCGTCTCACTGTGAACTACTTTCAAAAACCCCAGAAAACTTCCACTCTTTTATTTTTTCTCTCTGCCGCTGCCAAAAAAAACAAAACAATCCAGAGTGAAAAAACAGAGTGAAAACGGAGAAGTGGCGTCAGGTTGTGGGCTGAAGATCTGTCTCCCTCTGCTGGTGGTCAGAGGTAGTGCACCACTAGCCTCGAGGTTTGGATGATGGACATTGTTTAGAGACTCTGAGCGACTGCTGTGATTCTTCTATGGTCCGCTAGGGGGAGCCGACACCAACTAGTGGCCAGTCAGAGTAGCACCTGAGGAACCAGAACCAGAGTGGATCAGTAACAATACGTGGTTGTCAACAAAAGAGCAGCAGAGAGACAGTGGCTGCACCTGTCACTCGGGGGCGCTAACTGCTGGCTAAGTACAGCCATAAACACCAGTCTGAACCAGTTCACCTGGTCCAGCTTCACCAGGCAGGCGCCCCCTTCAGGATCTGATCCAGGTCACCTGACACCTCCAGAGGTTCTGGTTCTGGTTCACGTCTCCGCAGCACCAATATTTCAGCTGACGCTTCTGTTTGAACAGCTGCTGCTGCTGCTGCTGCTGCTGCTCCCAGGACCGGGGAGAGTCTGAAACAGGAAGCAGCCATGTCGGATCCATCACATGATCAAACTGTGGCTCGCAGCCCCGGCGGAGGGCGGCTCTGCGTGTCGCCGCCGTGTGTGATGAATGTTTGAGTGAGTCGAGGGAGATTCTGACATTTCTGGAGCAGAGCAGAGGAAGCAGCTCATTAGAAGCAGCAGCAGCAGCAGCAGCAGCAGCAGCAGCAGCCGCAGACACACACACACACACACACATATATATGATCAATAAGGGTCCCAGTGTGGACAATCCAGCTGCCTGAACACTCGGGGCCGTCCTCAAGTAGAGCAACCAAGAAGAAGAAGGTGGACCACAGGGCCACCGTAGTTCACTGGCAAGATCCATAGAGGGAAGGTGTGCGAAAGAGCGCTGCAATCTAAAACTTCACCACTTGGTGTCGCTGTTTCTCGTCAGAGAATCAACAATCTCACAGCTGGACCTTCAAACAAGTCAGTGCAATAAACTGAGCCTTGTTGAAAGTGTTTTCATTTCAGACACCAGCATGACAATAAAAACACAAACTACTGATTTATTATCAAAGTCAACAGATTATTTTCTTTGTTTGTTGTTGTTTTTATGCACCAGCAAAACAACTGAACTCAACGCCACCACAGCATGTTCATGAATCTCAGGGTTTAGTTCAGTCTTTCAGGCTCTCATTAGCGCTCAGGGCTAAAGCTAGCTGTCCTCGGTGTCGCAGACTCTGATTGGCTGTCGCACCTGACGGTGGTGCGTTCACTGGCAGCAGCCTGCAGTGTTGACTGTGAAGGCAGATTTCACACAAGCTGATCTGTGATTGGATAAAACTACAACAATGGAAGCAGCGCCACCTAGTGGAACTAACAGAGGTTCTCCACTGCAGCTGCACCCGTTGCATGTCGATGCCTGGAGGTGGGGATGCAGGACTAACCCTCAGTCAGCAGAGGGCGCCGACGCTACAGAAAGCTGCAGCTGCAACAGGAGGAGGAGGTGGAGGAGAAGGAGGTGGAGAGGGAGGACTGAAGAGATGACGGTGGAGGAGGTGTGGAGGAACCTCCACTCTCAGTCGTGGGGCTGAAGCTCCTCCTCCTCCTCCTCCTCCTCCTCCTCCTCGATGCAAACAGGTTGTGGTAAAAACAGCCGGTTGTTTGCAGCAGGCAGAAGAGAAGAGGAGCCAGTAGGTGGCAGCACTGGGGACTAGAGTGCAGTGGAAACACTGCAACAGAAGAAGAAGGAGAGGAAGAGGAGGAGGAGGAGTCTTCTTCTTCTTCTGTCTCTACAGCAGCTTCTCAGTGATGTGAGAGGAACGCAGCTCACTGAGGAACTGAGTGTTGACTCACAACATCAGCAGCGCACACACGCACACACACACACACACACACACACACACACACACACACACTAAAGTGTGTGTGTGCGCTTGCCTCCCACTTCCTCAGTAGAACTCCAGGCTTTTCTCTGCTGCTGATTGGCTGTGGACACACTGTGGTTAGACTCCGCCCACCCCTCCCTCCTCCTGGAGCTGAAGACGTCTGATTGGCTGCCTTTGAGGCAAAGACTTCATCCAATCAGCTAGCAGGTGGACAGGAAGTGGGCGACGAGCTTCTCCACACACACACACACACAGACGTGTGGCGCCACCTGTTGTCACAGTGACACACGGCAACAAAAGAGTTTTTGTTTGCTTGTTGTTTTTAAATCCCAGCAGAGAAACAAATCAAATACTGAAGACGACAACAAGACGAAGGAAGAAGAAAGCAGAACATGAGCAGCAACACACACACACACACTCAGTCAGTCGTACCCCTGCTCCTCCGTCTGATGAGTCCTAAACGACACTTCAGCGTGACGGAGAACATCCCCAGTCTTCCTCCTCCTCTTCCTCACTCAGTCATAGTGGAAGTGAAGGATGAGAGAGGGAGAGAGAGAAAGAGAGAGAGAGCTATTGGTCGTTGCTTGGTCACATGTCGACAGTGAAGACGAAGGGAGAGAGAGAGGTTTGTTTCTCTCTCTCTGTGTGGGAAGTCACCCCCCCCTCTCTCTCTCCTTCCTCCTCCCTTCACCACCGCCACCGAGTTTGTTTCTACTTTAGAGAGAGAGAGAGAGAGAGAGAGAGAGAGAGAGAAAGAGTGTGTGTGTGTGTGTGTGTGTGTATGTGTGGGTGAGGGGCGGGGCCTCCTTCTAGCCCCTCCTCCATCTGCTGTTGTCTTGCTCTTTCTTTCTCTGTTGTTTCTAACAGAACTTCATCTCAGACCAGAAGACACGAAGAGTCTGATTGGACGACAGCTGCAGCCTCCACTTCCTGCTTGACTCCGCCCCCCCTCTCTCTCTCTCTCTCTCTCTGTCTTTCACCTCTCTCACCCCTCCTCCTCCTCCTCCTCCCCAACCCTCTTCCTCCTCTTCCTCCTCCAGCTCCTCCTGCTCCTCTTCCTCCCCCACCCTCTTCCTCCTCTTCCTCCTCCAGCTCCTCTTCCTCCCCTCCTCTTCCTCCTCTTCCTCCTCCAGCTCCTCTTCCTCCCCAACCCTCTTCCTCCTCCAGCTCCTCTACCTCCTCTTCCTCCTCCAGCTCCTCTTCCTCCTCCTGCTCCTCTTCCTCCTCCAGCTCCTCTTCCTCCTCCAGCTCCTCTTCCTCCTCCACCCTCTTCCTCCTCTTCCTCCTCCTGCTCTTCTTCCTCCTCTTCCTCCCCGACCCTCCTGCTCCTCCAGAGGAAGGAGGAGGAGGCAGGAGGTGTAGTGCAGAGGAGAGGAGACAGGAGGAGCAAGGCCTGAAGGAGTGCACACCTACTGCCTACCTACCTCACAGCGCCCCCTACTGCAGATGACTGCCGTCATCTCAACCACTGCTGAAGCCACTTTGCTCGTTAAAGGGACCGAACCTGGCCGACCAATAGCACGCAAGGAGCTTCCTCATAGGACGGAGACTGACGAAGACAAGCTAGCTTGCTAGCAACGCCACACAACAAGCTGCAGCCAATCACATCGCTGCGTTACACAACCATCTCATTTGTTGATGTTTATGGTTTGTTTTTGTAGGAAGCAGATGTTACAGCATCATCCCGCACACACACACACACACACACACACACACACGCACACACACACGCACACACACACACACACACACACACACACAGGGAGCGCGGGCAGAACATCAGCCTACGCTCAGAGACGTTGGAGGAGGAGAAACATGGAAAATGTCGAAATGAGAGGAGAGGTGGGCGGGGCATAAGGGCGGGGTTTGGTGGAGGCGGAGCCTGATGCTACTGCATCATCTCAGACGCAGCAGCTTGTTGTCGTTAGTTTGATTTTGTTCCTGTTTTGAGTTGAGCCTCAGAGGTTCACTCAGCGGCGCCACTCACTGGCCTCCCACTGTCACTGCACACATATATATACATGCATACATATGTGTGTGTGTGTGTGTGTGTGTGTGTGAAGTCTGAGAGAATCAGAGAGGAAGAGGCTGTGGATGGATTAACTCTCCTCAGCTCTCATTAGCCTAATCTTCTCAGTGGACACACACACACACACACACACACACACACACACACACACACACACACACACACACACACACTGCCTGATGGAGAAAGTCAAACATCCATTTGCTCCTGAAACTCTTCATCTTCAACATTTCTCTCAGCTTCTCAGACAATAAGCCTGCATTTTTCCTCTGTGACTCTGCTTCCTCCTTCCTGTCGAGCTCCCTGTGGCTCAGAGGTGCTTCAGCAGCAGCAGCAGGATGAAGGAACTGCAGTCGGAGATATCAGGTTCAAAATGCTCCTGGAGAGAAGGAGCGAAGAGCGTCACCACCTCCCACCACTAGAGGGGGAGGAAGAGGAGGCAGAGACTCCAAAGAGGGTGGAGAGATGAGAGCTGCAGCAGCAGCAGATTTAGCAGCTATATTTAGCAGCTGGATGTGTCACAGCAGCAGCTGTAAGATCTGATAGCAAAGCAGCGACAGAACCAGGAAGTCTCACCAGGCTGGATGTGATTCTGACTCTCACCACTAGGGGTCTCAACAGCATCCAGCTGAGCAAGTCAGCTGGAGCTGCAGCTGTGGTTGGACTTTTGTTTTGATTGATTTAATGACCGAAAGTCAATTTCATTATCGCGCCAATTTGGTTTTGATTTTGGAATTTATAATATTTATGATTTTCATCCATAAATGCTTTCAAATGTTTTATTTTTTTTTAAAATTTAGACTATATTGTACATATATATGTATATTATGTATAGTAATATATATTTACATTGATATATATATTATACTTACTTTACATTTGTTATATTCAATGTAATATATCATATATATATATATATATATATATATATATATATAATGTTTAAAATTTCGAATCATTTTTGAATCATACCACTGCGCCTGATTCTCTACAAACACCTTCATACAACAACCACAACAACCAGTGGCTGCTTCTGAGTGGCGCCCCCCGGTGGATGAGCTGGCAGCCACTTCTTTGATCTGGACACACACACTCACACACGCCTACACACTTGGGGCCAGATCCACAAAGCGATTGTGCGGCTTTTGCGGCAGAAACTGTGTGTAAACGGCGCCAAGGACGGTGATTCTGCTCCACAGCGGTCGCAAACGTGACAATGGGTGGAAAATGCGGCAGCACTGTGCCAGACTCATTTGAATGTATTTAAATGAGTCATTACGCGCAAAAGGAAAAGGACACGCCCCCTTCTATGCAAATATGCCTCATTCAAACAGTGGGAGATCCAGGAAGAGTTTGCGCTCGACAGACGGAAACACCGCCAGCCAAAAGCAGGCGCAGTTTCTGTCTGTCAAAGTGTTTCTGGCTTCTGAGTGAAACTTTCCTCTCTGAAAAGCCTGAAATATATATATGGCTCCCCAAATCTTATATATAGATAGGCATAGACTACAGTATATATGACAAGATTTTAGATAGGCTGTGGAAAATACAAATGGTCCTCAGGTGTTGGTGACTAACGCGTCTTGCGTCTTGACTTTCTTTCCATGATGGCAGCAGTCTTGGTAGACGGAGGAGGCATCGTAATGCCAGGCGCTACAGGATCGCCTTTATCCTAGCAGAGTTTCACTGTTTGACCTCCGAGAATGGGACATTTTAGAGAGATACAGGTCGCCGGCACACAATTCTTGCCTTGCTGGAGGATATAAAGGATGACGTTGAGCCGGCTACCCAAACAAGTTTTCCATGAACACAAACCAAACACACAACTCACCAACAACCTTTGGCTCAAACTGCTCTCAGGTTGCCAGACTGCAACATTCGCACCTGTTTCAGGTGCCGCATTTGTGGGCGTGTTTGCGCCTGCATGTCATTAGCGCAAAAACCTTGGTGGATTCCTGCACCACATTTTCCCGCTGCGCCCCTTATTTGAGGGTCTGGCCACAGTTTCCACCCCCTCACTGTAGTGGCACAGGGGCTTCAGTCTCCATCAGAACTTGCAGTATTCTGTTCATTTTTCATCAGAATGTAAAGGAGTGAGCTATGGGAACCCTCAAGGGTCAGTACTTGGACAAAGTCTCTTGAACATTTACACACTACCTCTTAATGTCAAAGCATGACATTCATTTTCTTTGCTATGCAGATTTCAGACGCTCAAATTAGTTTTAAATGTGACTTTTGTCTCCAACAAGGACGCAAGTGGTCATGTGGACCAGGATGTGTCCTTCATCCCCGACATGAAGAATGTTCAAGGAACCTTGCAAGATTAGAATCTTTTTCTCCCTTTTGTCTTTAATCTCTGTACTTTATTCATCAAGGGGGCCGGCTTGACGTCCACTAAGGTTCCCTCACCTCCAGCTCTAAGTAGCTCCACTCTCACTCAGTGGCTCTCTGAGGTGTTATGGCCCAGTCAGGAGTTCAGCTGGACCCACAAACCTTCTCTTGTTCCCTCTGTCTGGATCTTCTGAAGGACCCAGTGACCACTTCCTGTGGACACACCAACTGCAGGAAGTGTCTCCAACACCACTGGGATGCAGAGGAGGAGAAGAGAATCTACAGCTGCCCTCAGTGTAGGAGGACCTTCACAGCGAGGCCTGTCCTGGAGAAGAACACCCTGTTAGCAGCTCTAGTGGAGACCATGGAGAAGACTGGACTCCAAGATGCTCCTGCTGATCACTGCTATGTTGGAGCTGGAGATGTGGCCTGTGATGTCTGCACTGGGAGGAAGCTGAAGGCCCTCAAGTCCTGTCTGGTCTGTCGGGCCTCCTACTGTGACTCTCACCTCCAGCCTCATCGTGATGCTGCTCCCCTACAGAGACACAAGCTGGTGGAACCCAGCCAGCAGCTCCAGGAGAACATCTGCCCTCGTCACGATGAGGTAATGAAGATGTTCTGTCGAACTGATCAGCAGGACATCTGTTATCTCTGTCCAGTGGAGGAACATAAAGGTCATGATACAGTGTCAACAGCAGCAGAGAGGACTGAGAGGCAGAGAGAGCTGGAGGAGACCAGGCAGAAGATCCAGCAGAAGATCCAGCACACAGAGGAAGACCTGAAGGTGCTTCAGAAGGAGTTGAAGTCCATTGATGGCTCTGCTGATGAAGCATTGAAGGACAGTGAGGACATCTTAACCCAGATGATCCATCTGCTGGAGAAAAGACGCTCTGAGGTGCAGCAGCAGGTCAGATCCATCCAGGGGGCAGCAGTGAGTCGAGTCAAAGAGCTTCAGAAGAAGCTGGAGCAGGAGATGATGGAGCTGAAGAGGAGAGACGCTGAGCTGGAGAAGATCTCACACACACTGGACCACAGCCAGTTTCTCCACAGGTTCTCCTCACTGCCAGCACTCGGTCCGTCTCCAGACTCCTCCAGCCTGGAGATCCGTCCTCGGAGATACTTTGAGGACGTGGCAGCAGCTGTGACCAAGCTGAGAGATGAAATCCAGCAAGTTCTGATGGAGACTCAGACAAACATCTCATGGACAGTGAGCAACGTTGATTTTTTAGTGCCAGAACCAGAACTAGAACCCAGGAGCAGAGAGGACTTCCTCAGATATTCACGTGGTATCACTCTGAATCCAAACTCAGTGAACAAACATCTGTTACTATCTGAGGAGGACAGGAAAGTGACGTACATGGATGAAGATCAGCCTTATGGTGATCATGCAGACAGATTCACTGACTGCTATCAGGTCCTGAGTCGAGAAGGTCTGACTGGACGATGTTACTGGGAGGTGGAGTGGAGAGGGAGGGAGCTCGGCTGGTGGGGGGTTCGTTTAGCAGTGACCTACAGGAACATCAGCAGAACAGGAGAATCAGGGGAAAGTGAGCTTGGATTTAATGACAAATCCTGGTGTTTAGAATGCTCCTCCTTTGGATTTCTGTTTTATCACAACAAAATCTGGACTCGTGTCTCAGGTCCTCAGTCTTCCAGGGTTGGAGTGTACCTGGACCACAAAGCAGGTCTTCTGTCCTTCTACAATGTCTCTGGAAGCATGAAGCTCCTCCACAGAGTCCAGACCTCCTTCACTCAGCCACTACATGTTGGACTTTGGGTTTATAAAGGTTCTTCAGCTGAGCTGATGACGGTGTGACGGAAGGCGTCGGAGAAACCGAACTGAATTCTCAGCTTTGAGTCTTTGTTTGGTGTCGAGCGTCACCGGCCGGCAGTCAAAAATGGTGGGCGGGGCCTGGATGCTACTTCCTTTTTGTGCTCCTGC
Source organism: Thamnaconus septentrionalis (assembly GCA_009823395.1). Classification (NCBI taxonomy): domain Eukaryota; kingdom Metazoa; phylum Chordata; class Actinopteri; order Tetraodontiformes; family Monacanthidae; genus Thamnaconus; species Thamnaconus septentrionalis. Next base: position 12,449,508 of record CM020506.1, read on the forward strand.
TGACTGTTGTCGACCTGGGTCTTCATGTACAAAAGATACGTACACGTACGCACGTTTCCACGTTCACGTTCAGATGTGCGAAACATTTCTTGACATGGAAACGTCCAGTGCTTCACGTCTTCAACTTTCCTACGTACATTTCTACCCTAGTTGGTCCGTTGGCGACACCCACTGGTTCAGTCGGGAAAGGCGTTTCCAACGGGCTTTGACGAACAACACATTCATTTATATGGATCAGTACCAAAGAATGCACGCACAGAGGTGTAGAAAATAAAGCGAGCTAACCCCACCACCAAAGATCCATCCGGACCTCATGAGCCGCGTCGGGTTCTGAAGGGCGGTTCTTTTAGAACTCTGCTCCGAGCTGCAGCCCTTCAGAACACGGCGGTGCCAACAGCTGCTGACCACGCTGGGGTTCCTTCCAAAGAGAGCTGGACCGATCGGTACCAGTCGACCCAGGCCCAGCTGTGTGTTTCTGAATCATCCTGGCGTC